>JAQGAD010000009.1:0-252403 GCA_034696625.1 Isotomurus palustris | reverse complement strand
ACCGCTTGTACCGCGCGCCCTGTCTCGATTTCGAGGTCGGCGCAATGTTACGAAATGTTGTACACGTCAAGGTGCACAACATATAAAATTTTCAGAAAAATCGCGCGGGGACCCAAAACCCCATAAGGAGTGTGCCATGTCCTTTTGTAAAGCAATGATTCATACGGGGCCATATCAACTGTAGAAACACCTGTAACAATTAATTAGTAAGAAGTCATGTGACACGAAGGGAATGATGAAGAGATTATTGTTGAAATATGTTCATGTGTGACTTGGGTGGTTAAACATGAAGGAGGAATGTAAGTGCATACGAGAAATGAAATTAGCTCGCATGCTCTACTTACATTTGCATGTAATACTTCCTCTGGTCGGAAAGCATAATGATGAGGGTTGAGTAATGAGGGGAATTAGATGGGAAAAATATAAGGGTTTGAGGAATAAATATGGATCAATCAAGTGCATAATATCAGTGATCAAAATTGAGGATAATCCTTGGAGGAGTGAGACGAAGGAAACGAGAAGTTGATCTGGTTGATTGCACAATAAAGTCTTCTTCTCTCCGAATCTTCTGCTTATAGCTACACACAACTACACGTCGTACACCGTCGACGAGTCTAAAATCCAAAAAGCATCTTTGAAATGGTCTGGTCTCTCATCTCTGCTAGTATCGCAGTACGCAAGCTGTTTGGTAACGTACATGAGTTAGTTGTCGCCACAAGCTTATACCAGAAAGGTTTGTAGTATTGTTGTTCTTATTAATGAAATGTAAAAAGACTCAAGTTTTGGTTGGATGAAGATACGGATTTGATGATGATGATGGTCTGGAATGAAATGGTGGAGCAGTTAAGAGAGGAGAGGACAGATCAGTCAAGAATCCGCCTTCAATTGTGATATGTAATTTTCAACTTTTTGTCATCGCTTTTTTGGTGTTGTTCTCATACTCCTTCACCAATGGAGCCAACTCGAGGCGTTACGACTGAGGAAAAGGAACCAATGAGTCTTCGGGTTGCGCAAAGGATTTGACTTCACAGATCTCATTCCAGTCCAATTCAACTCCAATTCGATTGTTGTTCCTTTGTTCATACCTACAACTCCTTGCTTTCCTACTACCACTTCTACTTCTACTTCTACTTCTACTTCTACTACATCCACACCACCACATCATCACCAACATCACCACCACCACCTCCACTACTTCTACACTACTACATTTAATTCAACATTTTCTTTCTACCACTCTCTCCTTTGCATCCATCCACACCGGTAAAAACCATCTCTTCAGGCCCGTCATCTCTCTCCGGTCTCTCCCACTCCTCTACCACCACTACTATCATCACATAATATAAAATACATACAAAAGTCTCAAATAATTATCACCACCACCTACTTCCATACTTACTTACACACACCCGTTACTGATCAATCAGTTTAAATAATTACAATTCCTTCACTGACTCACTTAACTCGAGGTTTCTTCTAAACACTCAAACATTTAAAGCTGAGCCAACTCAAACACTCTTGAGTCTTAAACACAACCTTGTGATTTACCTTTCCACGATTCCTCGAATCTCTCCGAGAAATAAACAATAACTAACTACACACACAGTTCACTAGTTAAATAAACTGTCTACTGTCTCTCTCAAAAATTCCAACATTTCAAATGAAATAAGAAATAATAAACAGATTACAAATCATCCGTGCATTTTCCTGAGTGGACCAGTTAGTAAAAGTGGGATCCACAGACACATACATAAGTAATTAAAGCACACGTTTATCTTGAAGAGAAGAAGTAGCATTGCCATCATCGCCAGTACACGATTGTCAGAGGCATCGTCATCATCAACTGACCCGAGTTGTTGTTGTGTGAATCAGATTAACCTTCGAGACTTTAGCAAATGATGAATCCATGTGTGTGTGTGTGTGAGGGAGAGTCCGATTGACTGAGGTGTGCGTAACAATAATAATATATTAATAATATATTAACAATATTATTGCATTGGAGTGAAACAGGTCTTGAGTCTCAAGGTGCCCCGTTGTTGTGTGGAAGTTCTAGTTCACCCTTACTTACGAGGGAACGAGGAGAATCAAGAGAATTGTGGAGGCTCACTCCTCAACATTCAGTCTCACGTTGACTTCAGAGGGATGGTCCGTCGTCTTCTACTGTTGGTCTTCTGGTGGGGGTGAAATCTCACTCAGATTTATCCGATTGTGAGTTTGTGACTGTGACTGACTTTCCCTCGAAGGATCTCAACTTGCTCCGTCACACAGATGAGTGAATAGGAAGGATATTATTATTGTTACAACTAATAAGCCGGTTAGCAGTTGTGTACTTGTGACGACTACTGACGAACATTGTTGGAGAAAGTGAGGAGGCGTGAGACTTCGATGTTGATGAAAATAGATCAAATGGAGTCAGGTGGGTCAAGTGGAGAGGATGTGACATCTCCTCAGTCTCGGGGGTCACTTTCTCCGATGGCCTTGCCTATGCCGAACCGAGGATCGAAGCCACCCTTCAGTCCACCGATGGACAGAGGATCTCCATTGTGCCCTCCGAAGTCTTTGGCAGCTCAGCATATGATGAATTCAATCGCAGTGTCATCAGCAAAGAACATGGCACCTGGCATTCTGGCCAGTCTGAATGCTCTGAATGCAATGAGTTCCGCTGCAGCTGCTGCACAATTTCACCATCATCATGACTTCGGTGGGAACAACGCTTCGTTCGGAGAAAGAGTGGGGCTGGATCGACACGGCTATGGAAGTCCTCCAGCACCCATGGTCCCTACTAATGACCCCAGTGCGAATGAATGCAAATTGGTGGAATATCGAGGCCAAAAAGTTGCAGCCTTCGTCATTAACGGCGACACTATGCTCTGTTTGCCCCAAGCATTTGAACTCTTCCTGAAACACTTGGTGGGTGGACTTCACACGGTGTACACTAAGCTTAAGAGACTTGACATTGTTCCACTCGTTTGTAATGTCGAACAAGTACGAATCCTCCGTGGGCTTGGGGCCATCCAACCTGGGGTTAATCGGTGTAAACTTCTCTCATGCAAAGACTTCGATGTTCTATACAAAGACTGCACAACGGCCAGGTATTGCCTTATCTAAAGTTTTCATTTGATAAGATACCCAATTGTCAAATACTTTTCCTTGGTCCCGAATTCTGATCTTGAGTGACGTACAATTCAAACTCATCTGGAAATTTTCCCGTCTCTCCCATTCTCTCTTGAGTAACGTGGTGAAGCATTTACTTTATTTAGGTACACAAATCATCTCCAAGACAGGCTTATGTTCTGTTGAAACTCACTCACAGCTCTTAGTTAAACATACACTTTGAAATATTGTTCTTTCAATTACTATTCAGCAGTGTGTTTAAATATGGGGAAAGTGACCTATATGCTGAACACCTATTTTTTAAAACCTCCAATGATTTATTTAAAAAAGGATTTGGCCACAACAATTGTAGATTTTCAGAACTTGCAGATGTTGGCATTATCAGCAGCGTTGACTGGAGGTGGTATATTTATGCCTGCTTAAGTAATTGTAGATCAGTATCGTCCCAATTACAAAAAAAAGTTCCTTTAGATACGTTAGAAGCATAAAAGTAAGCGTGGAAAAGGAATGAATTTAATTCTGTTGTAATCGAAGGGTGTGTGAAAAAGGAACGATGCGGGTAAGGGTAGGTTGAGGTAATTGCTAAGGAGCAAAAATTTATTCCCCATTTGATTAGACCGGCAGGTTATCTTGAAGAAAAATACATATTATTTAAGTGAAACAACCCATCGAGTTAATTTTTGGTTCATCCTTTGGAGAAAAGGGTACTGGCCGACGACGATAGTTTCTGAATGATAACAGCTTGTTCAGTTTTGACTTGAGCCTAACCTGTGATTTCCGGGGGTGAAACAATGTGTGAACTTGCCTGCACACTCTTATCACTTGTTCCATCTGAGAGAGGAAACAGTTCTCATATAATCGGTGTGAGTGTATGACAGCAGGTGAGGTGGGACTAATGTGAGCTCTCGGCCCATCTTAGTCAAACACTCCTTTCATCAGACTTTAAGCTTCTTACAAATGATTTAATTATAAAATAAACCACTGCGAATATTTAAGTGGAATGGGATGAAAAAACCCATTGTATTTTTGTTACTAAAGTGACTGTCATTCGGAAGGGTTGCGATGCTCATGTTGTTAGACGAACAAGCCCATCTTTTCATGCATCAGATTTTATTCGTGTACTAATTACTTATTGTGTGAAAGATTCACGATTTTGCATGACTCTACCGACTAATTAGTACATTTCCGTGGAGAAGTGTGAGATGAATATTCGAACTGGAATACTGTCTGTGTGTGTAGCATTACGGGGCAATGCGTGATCAGAATTTATCTCTGTCTGATAATGCTCGATATTATATACGGACAGCAGAGTAATTAAAGCACTGAATTTTTATTACAGTTTTGATCAAAATTATTAAACACAAAGCTCATGTATCGTGACAGCCAAATTAGTATTCTTCTTTCCTAATTATTTCACCTCGCTGAGTTGTTTAATAGAACGACAATATCCGTTCATTCACTCACTAGTTACAATGTAAGAAACTGTTGGATTCACAGTGGTGTAATTGTATATACAGGTACAGATTTTTCTGCATTTTACACAATGCGCATTATTTCTCTTAAGAAGATGTGAGTTGTTTGACTGAGTTGCCATTTGTTCATGGTCTTTCCACAGAAAGATTTTATCTGCCACTGTATTTGCTGTTTAGATAGTGTTTTTTACACATAAATCACATGTGCACACGGATGCATGAATAAATTTAAAGTATGTGGGAGGGACACTCATTACACGGACAACAAATCTTCTGCTTTGAAACGAATTGTGTGAGGGTAAGAAATGGGTGATAAGGAAATAAGAATGAGTAGCAATTACAATTATCTCTTTTGTAAGGTATTATGTTTAGGAGATTTTGTGACGATTAATTATGATTCTAATTTAGCTTGTTAACTTAACCGGTTTTATCATTTTAATTTAACAAATTAAAGACCTAAGCAATGTAATGAAAGCGCTTTGTATTCAGAGAAGAAAAACACATCTTATAATAATAATGAAGGTTATAAAATTGGTCAGTGTATCTGTTGGTAGATAATTTTTCTGTGATTCTTTCAGCTTGTGATAGTTTTTTTAGTTGTCTATTTTCATTTATTGACGGAAGGCTAAAAATAAACGGTTGAATCCCAAAGGGACACAGCAGGTACAAATTGTCAGCAGGTCTCCAGTAGTGTTTATAGGGGAAGCGAATGTGAGAGAGACGGTGAGCGTATAGAATTACACATCCATTGGAATTAATGGTACAAACAGAAAACAAATATGATTTGAAGGAAGTAGAATGATGTTTACCGACACGGAAAATGGTCAAAACGGCGGAAATGATGGAAAGTGATGTAGTTTGGGGCCCCAGAAACGGGTTGATTTCTGATTCTTTTGAGTGTAACATTGTTGAGAGCTCAGTGATGAGTGTTGAGATTGCGGGTGGCGGTTCAGTCTGGAATGATAAGTCTTGTCTTACCTTCTTCGTGAGACAAGCGAAGATCTACTTTCAAAATCTGAGGGAATACAGACATTGTAGTACGGATGTATATGGTGGTGCAACCCGAACTCAATTTCTTTTCGTTTTATTTTAATTTTCCTTGTCTTTTGTTGAACCGAAAAGCAAGGATGAGTCAAAATACAAGAGATACATTTACCAGAGAGGATGGTAAGCCCATTTGAACAGGAGAGAAGGCAAAGGATATGAAATAAAAATGAACAAAAGATCTATTCAGGCATGAAGGGTGGGTATTCTATCCACTACGTACGGAATTCGAGGTTTCACTAAGTTTTAAGATAATTATACTTGCTGAAGAAGAAGGCAGAGTCAAATAAATGGAAAAATGTAGCCACTAAACAAGAAATTCCACGTTCTTCTGGAAAACTGATCTTACTTCTCTTATGGTGGTTACTGTGCTTCTGCTACTATTGCCTACGGGAAAAAACGCGAAGCAAATGATTAAAAGCTAAGTTAACCATGCTGAACCATTTCAATTTCAATCGAGCAAGTCAATTTTATTTCTAAGAACAACCTGTCTCTCGTTTACCTGCCAGCATTCCTTATGTCATTCGTAATGGCCTATTTAATGTGATATCTCCACTCATCATTATCTCAACTTCTGGGCGAAATGTTACTTATGAATGCTGAGAATATCAACCACTCACTCAGTTTGACAGATGGTATACATTCAACATTGTTTACACCCGTGGCTGGTAATTCTACTTACCAGTTTAAAGTCCATTTCTGCCTACTAAATTCATTTGGGATCAAGAGTTACATCCCTGAGCTCTGAATATGCAATATTTGAGGCGAATAATACCCCAGGTTACGTTGCAACGTGATGAAAAAAGTGGCAGGTGGATCTCGCCTGCATGCAATCTCCTCAAGAAATGGTTATCAAAAAGCAATGACATCAAGAACCAAAACCAGACTTTTAATAAGCTGACTCGCTTGAATCATAAATCTGGTGTTATGCCCTTCTTAATACGAATCAAAAGTTGAAGTTGCTCAAGCCACCCAAAGCAAGCTTGATGAAAGTCGGCAGGGTGAATTTCCTCCAGCAGTAAATGTTTCTCACTGGCAAACAACCATCCTTTTTTAATCCTTGCCCTTGTGTGAATAAACCTATCTTGGACAGTATTATTATCATTGCAGTGATATGAATGATTGACTACTCGAAAAGAAATTGAGAAGGTATGCATAAGCTGCTCAATAAGGAATGAATTTATTCGCCTACAATATAATATGATGCGTTTTGGCTGCAAAGCAGATTGTTCAGAGTATTAATGGATTGGAAAACCAGTGTGTGTCCCAGTTAGTTCCCCCTTTCCATCCTCCGACCTAAGTTCTCACTGTGCTCTCTTCGATTTTCTTGGATGCCGAATCTTCCAGCCACTGCCAATGCCAAACAAAGCATGTAGAATGAATTTTAAGAGTTTGAGGCTCTATTGAGCATTTTTATACGCTATCAACTGTTTCCATCACTCTTTGCGAATACTAAATAGGTCTTAAGCCTTATACAAAGTGCAGCTCTACTTGCGTACCAACCTTTCTATTTATATTCCATTATTTACTATACTTCACAGCACCACAAACAGTTGTGAAAAAATGCGAGGCAAAGTAAATAGTCAGAATATATTACTTCTACTGATTTATACTATTTATTCTGATCTTTGGGGCTACTTGAGTCACACGATAATTTTAAAACTCGTAGTGACAAGTGTAATCCTCGAGTAAAAGTCCGTAGTAAAAAGAACTATTTAAGAATGACGTAAAATGCGTACTCAATAAGGAAGTGCTTTAGAGAGAGTAAACTGTGTATAAATCACAAGGGGTTCTTTGAGGAAGATTTAGAAAACAAATGATTCCAACAGGGAATGGTGGTAGTTCAGAAGACCCCTCTGCAAGAAATGAACACCAGAACTCATGAAATCCCAGCTTGATCGCCCCAAGAGCGGTGTAGGTATGGAATCGAAATGAAAAGTCGCCCAATTGTAGTCACTTGAGTGTCCTGTTGTTACCCACCATGGAGAACCTGTCGACTTTCTCTATTCAACTCTGACATAATCTTTGAATTCAACCTGCCTCTTTTCCTCTTGTTGATAATGATGTCAACTTCAATAGAAACATTCATTTCAGCTTTTTCAACCATGTCCAACTGACAAATCATGTTGCATGTTCGTCCCGCAGGGTCCCATCATCCCTCTTTCTCCGGCTTCTTAATCCAGTTAAAGTATGTCATGAAGATGTGGCTTAACTATATAGTTACAGCAGTTAGATATCCAGGTATGAAATTATTTTACCAAAAGGTAGCAGCTTAAGACAAGGGATATTTTATATATATGTTTCTTCACCTTGTCTTATTTAAACCAACCCGTGAACCTCAGAGAGGAAAGAGAAAAACCTCCAAGGATCGAGTGATCCAGTGAGTCTGCGTTTCTCAGCAGCAAAGAAGGACGAGTTAAGATTCTTTCTGGACAATTTAGATCGAGTCAACGGATACTAAAAGAAATGCGCGGACGTCTCTCTGGCGGAGTGTGAGTGTAGGTTGCATGTAACATTATTGCATTACAGCGGAATCTTAGATTATAAGATTACGAATTTTGTGAGATTGGAACGGAGTATAATGTAAGCAACTACATGAGTACACTAAATTTATAACAAGGCACAAGTTCTTGTTGTTGTCAACGTAGATTTTTTTAAAAAGAAAGTGTGAGACCGTGCAAATTGCTATAAGAGAATTGTACATTATGTCACTTCCTTGTTCATTTAAGTGGCCAGTTTTTACACCAAAGGAAGAGGGTAATTTTATGCAGTATCATGAATTGCAGTTGTGAATAATGTATGTTTAAGCCTGGCGTGGCTGCTGTGTGGTGAATATCTGGATGGTTTGAGGGGACAGTCATATAAGCCTGGGTATGTGTCTTAGACCGAGGAAAGAATAATCTGGAGAAATGAGGATGCATGGTTTTGCATGTCAGTAATAGAACGGGGGTAAATTTTGTTGACTCAATGAACTCGGATCACGAACGAGTTAAGCTGACTGCTCACCTTGCACTTGATAACCCCCAAAAGGAGCAACGAGAAAAAACGAATCCACTTCCGTTCCCAATTTCTCGGAAGCCTCTAGATTGCTCTCTTTCTCTTACACTCGCTCTGCTACGATATCATCCGAGAGAAGTAACCTTTAAAAAGTAATTCTTTATCGTGTTTCAAATAATGTTGAAATGTTGCAAACTGCGAGAGATACATTTGCTCTTTAGGGGATTTGTACTTGACTCCTTCTTTTAGCTCCCTCAATCCGACCTCCGTGTTTTAATGAATCTTCCACCACTTTGTCTATTAAACTTTGTTTACTTTTGATTCTCCAAGATGAACTTAAAACAGAAAAAGAGAAAATCGCTTTGTTATCACTTTGGAATAAATTAAATTTTTTGTGCCCTGCAGAAACACGGATTAGACTTACTACGGTTTCCACTCCGTTGAGTATTTGCCTCACCCTCACCCTCTCTTTTGCAGAGTTATCATATCCAAATATTGGAAACTGAGCTTTCTTCTTCTACTCATCCAGTTACCATATTTTAATGCAATACTTAGATTGGCCCTTTCATCGTTCACTTTCCTATCCATCTTTCCTTCCTCTTATTCTCTCTGCTTAATCCTAGTTTCAAGTTCAACAATCCATTGTAAGCTGCTTTGCCGGATTTTTGTAGGAGCTAACAATTTATTCTAAAATAAAATGGAATAAAAATGACATAATCGATGCTCACATTGATTTCTTTAGGCACGCAAAACACTTTCGCTGTAGCCGGCTAAAAACGTAGGTCACAATAAGGAGCAAAAAAATCCTTTTCTTTCTTTAGTCCGAATATCCAAACCGGAGAAGACTTTCAGGTAGCATTTGCTGCTTCAAGATGAAGCAGTAGACTTAAATGATGATCTATTTACCCATTACATATTTAGAAAATAAAAAGTCACTCGGGAGTTGTGTAAGTTGTTGTGTTTCGACTGGGAGTATCATCAAAGGCACAAAGGCCTGCGTTATCCAGTAGTTGTTCCTGCTAAGAGAAGATCCTAGGGGGCAAATTGATTTCAATAGAAGTAAGCGAGTCGTAGAGTTTAGAGACGTACTTTTTGTGCCTGGGAAGAGTAGGGTTTCCTGAATGAGACTCATGTATGATGTAAAGAGAATCGAAACCGATGAGTTGTGGCTTTACAAGTTCTCCGCAAACAGCCACCATCGAACTACCACACATTTCTCATCTTTTAACACGCGGATACGGATGGCCTTGCTCGTAAGCGAGAACGAGACAGAGTGGAAATGAATTCAAAGCGTGAAATTGGAGCTATCAAACCGAAAACTGACTCGCACTTAAATTTTCTAAATTATTTCTTGGTCATTTTGCACTGTAATCATTTTAATTATTTGTCCATCCACATCATTCAATAGTACTTCTTTTTGTGCCTCATCAATTAGCAGGCCAGCTAGTGTGTCGCCAGTCACACATTTGAATGCAGTCTACTTGATCCGGTTGATTTAATATGTATTCTTTAATTTAAGTAAGATGAACAAGGAGTTTATAAATGTTGATCATTGGTAGCTAGAAATTCCCGAGAGGGGTTCATGAAGGAAAGCCTCGGGTCGAAATGAAACGCAGAAATAAACTGTAGTTTACAAATGTTTAGAGTAAAAGTGTGAAGAACACTTGTAGAAGTTTGTTATTGGGTAGACTGAAGGGAGTAAATGGCGTGGAAGAGACTGGATGGACTGCTGGTAGCAGGAAGGAGATGAAGCTTAAAGGAGTTAGCTTAAGTTGAGAGTAATAACAAGACTCACAAGAACGAGACGGTCAGACGAATATAAATATTTGAAAGAGAGCATTTGGATATGAAGTCTCATTTGGGAACTTTCTTTTGATGAAGCCACAAAGGCAGACGAAGAGAAGTAATGAAAGGAGTAGCATTAATTTTCTCAGTACGGTGTTGTTGATAGTTTCAAATATTGTAATAATATTCCCTAAAGTAGCATTCTCTTTCCTTTTTCGCATAACCATCAACTTCTCTCGTACGCAGACAAGCTTATGGGCCTGTTAATATCATTATTACTTTCTCCATCTCTTTTTCTTCTCTTCCGTGGTATTGATTTGTAATTTTGTATTAAGTTCACCAACTCCCCCTTTGAGATGTAACATGACAAGTGCTCTGAAGATCGAAGAACGTACAGACGCTGTAGGTACGGTAGGGAGACTGTAATTAATTAATATAATTTATTTTTGATTATTTATCGAAAATGGTTGTCCGATGCGGGTACATATTCATTATTCGTGCAAACCTGTGTTCGTAAGATACCTGGTACAAATATATTGCGCCAGCTGGAAACGTGGAGAGTAGAGAGAGGAAAAATATCTGTCTATGGACTTTTTTCAATTTGCTAATTAACATTTGTGAAAGCGTAGCTTTGATGTAGTCACAGAAGTTGAGCTGTGGACGACTTTTAATTGTTCGGGTGGAGAGCTGAGCCCAGAAGGATTTGTGATTACGACTGAGTTATATTACTTGCAGGGGTACAGTAACAATGTTCATAGCTTCATATCTCAATTCCATTTTAGAGTCCCGAGTGAGATGAGAGAGAGAGAGAGCAGATCTCTTTCTCTCCGAATGCTCATCTGGAAAGAAGAACATCTCATGTTTCCTCCCCAGGCATGTAGAAATTAATTCCACAAAATATTAACTATTAAATATAAGGAGAAGTGAGTGATTCTTCATCTCCTCTTTCTCTCACTACACAAATGCACGCGTGGAAATCGAATAGCAAAGGAAATAGAATCAGGAAGGTGAATATAACAAAATTGTGACTCCTGATACTCCTGCATATCATCTTAGCCTTCCTTAATTGGAAATAAGCAAGCCATTATTCTTGAAGAACCCAGATAAACTTTTCATTCCTATTACGTGCAAGTCTTAATGTCCTATTCTACTCTCTCTAATTTCACTTGATCAATTAAATTAGGAGACCCACCTTCTCCTCCTTCAAGAAGCTAGTCTTGTGTTCAAATGAATATCCTTGTGAATCACGTATGCATTCATATTTCTCCTAGGCATACATATTCATCGGGGCATTCATTCTTTTGTAACTTCGTATGGTTTTACATTCAGCCTCACATAAATCTGAAGTAGCACTACAAACAGTCAAACAGTAAATGGTATTGAAATTGATTACTGAGCTTGAATCCAGAAGCGTGAGAGAGAACAGGCATTATGTATTGGCTTTTATGGTAAATACCTGTGCATTGGTATAATAAGGTGGAATAGGATATTGTTTATCAGCATTAGGAACACAATAGAAACAGGAGGAATTACAAAGAACTTGAAACTTTAATGCAATAAAGTTACCTACATATTTGTGTAAGCGACAGCCCACAGAATGGAGGAAGCAATAAGGGAAGACATAAGATACAGTCGTCTGCTATTATTATGATTATTATATGAAAGGTTTTCGCAAGCAAACAAAGGCCATCGTTGTTCGTAAGCCTGTTCAATTATCAAACCATCTTCAGACTTTAATTCAATCAGAGTGTAAAAGACGAAGACGAGAAATTCAGGATGGATGGATTTGATTGCATTGGATTGTATGTTGAATATAAGTAGCTCTGACTCTTCTTGATGTTCGTCAAATTACCTGCCTACTTCAGCTTTAATTATACAAATGAGCAGAGAAGATCCAATGACAGTATCGTTGGAGTTTCGTTAGGGGAAAGCAGCATGGAGAAATCATCAACTTACTCACAGTGTAGATTGCCACAAGTTGGATTTCATTATTCGTATTATGAACATTTGTGAACTTAACTTTTGCTCTTATGCTTACGGTATTTCAATCTCAGATTACAACAGAGTATCTATTTTACATCCTCCGTAGTTTAAAAGAGAGAGAGTAGATGAGAATCTCCCGGATAGTTATTAGACACTGGGAGATGATTATTAGATAGAATATTAGAAATGAGTCCACAGAATGCATTAGCATAGATCTCGTTCTTTGTAAATCAATTTTAGCGATGAAGGTTCCAACTTCCAACTATGTGCTCCATAAAGAATCCCGAAGGAAACGAACCACCCTCCCTTTAGATTTCTTCTCGGAGTTCCCCTTTCTCTTTGTTGTATTTTTGACTTTTATTAGTGAATATACCTACTTAATTGCAAATAGAAATAGTAAAAGCTTTCTTTTACAACGAATGGTGGACCGATTTCCTCCGCTGCCACCGCTTGTTATTAGTCATAATATTACTAAAATAATTCAATCAACCCTTTCATCTCGTACTTTCTGTTAAACTCCCTTCTCTACACATTTTGGAATTTGCAGAAACGGAATCAAAATTAATTTTGAAAGAAATATTTGTATTTTCTTTTATCTGCCTCATCTTACATAATGGGATAAGGCTACTCACAAAAGTTACATCGATATATTCTCTTTTTGTTCTACGGGTCCCGTCCTTCCACTGTTACGCAATTACGAATTCTTTTCCCCGATGTTAATCAGCATTTACTCATTTTCAAATTATGAGCACACAAGAAGACTTCGCAAGGAGCGGTTGGTTTCTTGGGGCGTGTATCCATTTATGTAGGTCTACATAGGTTTTGATTCTCAGGTTTATAGATTTTCTCATCTGTTTCATCCGGTTTCCTGTAGAGCATATTCCTCCTAAAGGTTGTCAATTTGAAAGCTGTTGTGTTCGTTTGATTTGCTTGCTTTACTCCAAAGTGACACAATTCGGTGAGAGTGGAGCTGAAAGCATCTTAAGAATAAACAAACCAGCGTACAGCAAATAGGATCCCTATAAGTTGGCAGCAGCTGGTGGCCGAACGTTCCTCATTTACGGTTGATTGATTCAAAAGAAGAATAAAAAATTAGTGTTCTAAGGCATCATAGAAATATCATGTTACAGGCGAAGACAAAACGATGGATACAATATGAGAAGTCCGTATTCAGTCGCCTCGTTGTTGGCATTCGTCTCATCTTGAAACATTCGGGCTACCAAAGAAAGATTTAAAATTTAATGGTATTCCTTATCGTTAAATGAAGTCAATTAGAAGCAACACACTGGAATATTCCTTTCAGTTTTGCTTCCTTATCTAATCCCGTGTTGAAGCTTGTCTGAGTGAACTGCACTCTCTCCGAGTGAAGCTGTTAGGCGTTCGTAGGAGGAAGGGCAGGCTGGATCGTCACTTCGGAGCATAAAAATTGGATTACACAATAAAAGTTGAAAGGTTTGTGCACGCATGAACTAAGTATCCTCCCTTGTAATCCTTGATCTACTCTTTGTTTAAACATTAACTTGAGTTGTACAAATAAAGAGAGTAAGAAGAGAAAATGATGTAAATTGATCCTTACTGTTCATTTTATAAAGTATATCACCTTCAAGCCATCCAAAATAATAAAACCCTTTTGAGGAGCCAGTGTGGATCATGAATAGTAATTTTCTTTATTTTTTACCCGTGACTTTCATGGCTTAGTCGGGTTTATAAGTCTTCTAGGAAACATAATAGTATTGAGTTTCATAGTTGTCATAATGCAAGCGACATTTGGTCATTTAAGTAGTTCACATCTTTGTTGACTTTAACTGACGATGTGTTAAGTCTCAAAATTTCTCCGGTTTCATGAGCTTGGAAAAATTGGGCTGATGAGCAGCACTTTGATGACGCTTACTCTCTCAGAATCCTTATCTCCAAATGTTCGATCCTGTGGAGGAGAAAGCGTTGGTTTATTGATTTACAATTTCACTATGCCCTGCGTCTGTATCGAAAAGTGTGATCCAAGATATGTAAATGCCTAAAAGAAATTTGTAAATGCGTTCTACTATTTAACCCTCTGCTCTACTGACTGAGGGTCCGGGATATTCATTTATCGTGAATCACCTTATCCCAAAGGGTTGTTGAGTTGGGAATCCTCCGATGATGCACAAAAAGGAAGGAAATTTTCGGGTGAAATTAAATTGAACAAATGTGAGTTGGTTAACATAACAAAATCAGTCTGTCGCCGACGTGTGCATTTATTTGCTATGCTTTTAATGCAGATGGATATGCAGCAAGCGACTCCATTACGTGACTCTCCATTACTACATCACTCATTACAGACTAACTACTTTGTTCGTAATTAAGTGAGAGAGAAGTTTTCCTTTCATTCTTATAACGTATCTTTAACTGAAAGAGACCTGTGGTTGTTGTCTCAGCGTACAAAAAGAACTTATGTGTGCAGTGTGCCACAAACAAACCTTCAGTTATGGCCTAGCATACTTCTTCTTATTATGTATGTTATCATTCATTTAATTACAATGGAATAAGGGTAGGTTTCTTCCTCAACCCTATGATCAACTCGTGAATTGCGTTGAAATCGTTGGGTTCAAATATTGATAGATTAAAGGTTCATATTTATACGTATGTAATTAACAGGGCGTTTAGCTTACCTTGCGATGAACCTGCAAATAGAGGAACAAAGATTATTGGACTTAAATTGCTGTGTCTTCTCAATTTCTCCTCGTTCATGTGTCGATATAATCAGTGCACAATTCAATAATAGCAGAGTGCACATCAGGAAGATCTCAGTGTATTTGCAAACTTAGACTGATATGCGTGCGTTTTGATTGATTGACAGTTTGGTGCGTTGGATGATTAGTTTACTCATCACTACCTTATGGGATGAAATTTGGGGACTGGTGGTGATTTTTGGGTTGAGATTTAGCAAAACTACAAAAAACTGAGATAGACAAGATGGGTTGTGTTGCTTAATGTCTTTTTGAAGTGATAAATGTTTGTATATCGTAAGTGTTGAGATGCGCAGCATAAATTTGATGGAATATATTGTCCAAACATTTTGATGTGATAAGAATAGTAGTCTCATCACTCCCATAATATTCCCCACTTTCCTCAAACTGTTCGTAATAATGATTTTTGGGACTGACTCCGACTGAATCTCTGGGTATTCAGTGGAGCTGTGTGATGGAAACCATAAGGACACACACTCTCTCATTCATGTTGACTGGGGTGCAGTACACTCGTGTTGAGACTGCATTTATTTATGTGTAACTTGTAGGAAAGTTTACCAGTTCAAAGTATGGAGTGAAGGTGCGGAGGAGTCATTCCAAATAATCACGAGAAAGAAATCCACAAATACATTAGGTTAACCAAGAATGCTGCGGGTTTGCCACTGCATCATAAATTACTCTGAAAGGTGGGTAGTGGGAAGTATTATTCTAGATAGCCAAGTCTTTCTGTTTTCATTTAAAATAGAGGAAACCTTCCTTCCTACCACCTCGAACATCTTTTCACGTTGACTTGCAAGCAACTCCCAGTCTCCGAATCTAATTTTGATTCAAAATGGAAATGGTCATTCTCAAGATGAGATGTGATTTTTCATTTTGGTGGAGCGGAGGCAGAATGGGTAAATGTCTGTCGGGAGGAAAGCATGCGTCACATGAGAAAGCGTGTACTTTTTCGAATGAGAATGTACCTGACATTATTATAGAACAAACTGTTCAAGTGGCTCTATTCTATATGGCTCACTTTCCGTGTTTTTTTGTTCTCTCTCCTTTCTCCATCTATTTGTACTTCAAACCGAAGATATATATACACACGTACGTACGTATATGTTGAAAAAACAAGCAGAGCCTCACTCACTCACATATGAATCAAATGGGCAGACCAGACCATTTGACTTCTGCTGCCAGGATGAAAAATGAACTTTAGCGTAGTTGACACCGTCCAAATTGTTTTTGCATTCCGTTTTTGATACGAACCGTGGCGAGTTGGGGTGAAAAATAATTCCTCTTTGACTTCGGTCTGTATACTTGACAGAAGACTCTTGGTGCTCTTTCATATTTACCTACACACAGTCAACAACACATTGTAGACGCTGGCTGGACTGTTTTTTTAAATCTTAGTTTTATGCTCCTTTTACTCATCAATTTCCTTCCCTGCTTCCGTTTTGACGGTCAGGTCAATAAGCCTAGTACACTCATCCTTATTTGATTTCGATTTCGCTAATGGCTGGATTTGGAATTTGGTTGTGAGTTTCCTACATACCAAGGAAAACTAAACCTTGGAAAATACGATTAAGAATGAAAGCTTAGCTTACCATACAAATAGCTTTATTAACGCGCATTTAACATTGTAGAAATCACATGAGATGAAAGCTACATAAATATTATGTTCTTAGTTCTTGACCAATTTCTTGTATGAAGCTTACTTGCACACACTATCTGTATTACAAGTAACAATTGTATTGTCATTCAAAGTTAATTAATATGTGCACCGTTTCATGGAAGAAGAATGTTGAGATTGAAGAGTTGAAGTTGTAGAACATGTATCACTTGATAATTATACTGATGATCGACTCGAGGAAACTGAAACGAGGAAAGAAGTGTGGCTGTAGGGGAAGAATTACTCCTCTTGGGGTAAGAAATGTATTTGGATTTGATTTCTGTTTTTTGATTTAGTCTTGAGGCAAAATTTACTACACAAATCTACTTATTTTGGATCTAAAGTCTCAACATTTATACCCAATAACAGTTGTCAGTTTGAATGAACATAAATATTAATTCCTTTAATAGTGAACTAGCACTACAAGATTACTGACTAGTTCACGATACGACTCAACGGTGTGTGTGTATACCTTATTATGAAAAGTGTTGCCCAAAAAGAATGATCTGACTCATGATGAGCGATCTGTGTGAGAGGAGAGACGGGCATAAATCTTAACATTCCTCAAACAAGTAATATTTATCGAACCAAGTTAAAAATGCTAGGGTTTTATGAGCTATTAATCTGTAATCATTGAATTCCTTCGTAATAACTGGTTATTATTTGACTACAATCCCGTGACTTATTGATATTCAAATTCTATGTAATTTCTACCATCACGGAAAGTTATGGCACATTTATGTTCGATTCCCTCATTTTAATTATGTTTTGTCGTCCTGTGAAATTGAATGTTCTGCTCGTCGCCACATTCTCCTAATCTTTTCGCCATTACCTTGAATTCCTGTAGAATATATCGTAGCTGCCAGATAAGATCTGGTTCCTTATGTTTTGCATACTGAGCATTGATACATGACTAACTGACGGACAAATAGACTCTTCGATTGTTTCAAGTGAACTTGCTCTATTAGACTTAATAAGAATGTGTAAGGGAAATTTATGTACATGCTAAAAGTATGTGGAGGGTCAGGTTTCAATAAAACTGAGAAATGTAATTGGTCTGAGCGATTTAGTATTCCAAAAGGTGTTTTTTAAAATGAGTTCTGTGAAAGATATAAACGATTATTGGGTTTGATGATTTTGATAATATTACTAGAAATATTAAATTGGCTCCCTTGTTCCAGAGAAGAAACCACTTGAAGAAATCCACGTCGTAGGGTATTATGGGAGAGACTGCCTTCCTACCTACCTCGTTCGTCTTTTTTTTCCTCGGAACAAATCCTTTTGTTTTTCGTGTAGAATGATTTTCAGTGGATTTATTACATTAGTGTTTTTGAGTATTTAGAAGCGTAAGTGAGAGTAGTAGGGACAAAAGGATGTTTTTTCAACAATTGTATATTGGTATAAACTAGCGGTGATGGAAAAAGATTCTATATAGCAGTTCGAGGTTTGTTGTGGGCTAGTGACGGAGAAAATAAAAAGGAGGTTGGATGAGTCTCAAACATATCATCAACTCAGTGAAGAAATTTCAAGTTGAAATGAATGATTACAGTAATTTTCGATTTAGAAATAAAGGTGCCCTTCATCTAAAGGCGGATCAAGCATTTTCCTCAAGTCTCTCGAATAAATATCTCTCTTTTATTCCACTGCACACACAGTCTACTAATCTTTAATACTGCATGCATACGTACACCTCGAAGGAATTGCCTTTCACAATATCTTATTATGATTATATGAAGTTGGAAGATTGAACTGGGTGATTGCCCACTCCAGCCATATTTATCCCTCCTCAAACTTGACTTTTAAATCTCCTAAATTGCTAATAGCTCTAATTATTGCATAAACCTAAATTTCATTTTAGAAAATAAGCATGATTTTCTAATATAATTTAACAAAACGTCAACAAATTTATTGCTCTGACAGCCCTACTCTTTTACTATCCTTTTCAAACCAACCGTTTATTTTCAAATGTTACCTTAATTCATTGTAATGCTCGTTCTTCCCTTAATGCTTTTCTATTCATCATTGTGGTTGAAATCACTAGAAAGAGAAGGGAACGTAAAAGTACCTCCAACAAAGACCAAGCCAATTGTGAGTTCGACATGACCCAACTCAGCTATGGACTTCATCACGGGTATCATCACACACAACCGATGAGTTCTTTTGTTTCTCAAAATGAGTAAATTCTCTCTGTATCACCTACAACTACCCAAGAACTTCTCAAGGGATCGCATCGTTCACAAAACACAATAATTTTTTCATTACTGAACTCAAATTTTAGGGATTTCGCCTTCAAATGTATTGACGAGTTGAGTACAAAATTAGATTCATACTTCCTTCAAAAGAATAAGAAAGGCAAAGACATGACAAAGAATACTTTCATATCTGAAGGCAATAGCTTATCAGTGTGTATCAAAATTATGAGCCTTTTGTCGGGAAAATAAAAGCACGATTTGTACTACATGAGTTGTATTAAGAGGAATTCTCCCCCGTCTTTCTGTGACCATTTTCAATCAATAATTCTTTAATTTATCTTCAAAATTCCAATCGTGAAGAACAAAATGCTCTTTTGAGGGAACTCCTTCTTTATCTTTATCTACATTTTTCATTGCACCCTTAAGAGATTCTACAAATTGATAAGACAAATTGTTACGATTGATGGTCAAAAAGACTACTAATCCTGCTGTTGTTATTACATTTGGGTACGCTGGTTTGTAGCAGCAAGTGATATATAATATTTTAAATTGCATATTATTTTCCACCTGTCACACACATAAAATTATGATGTACGTATGAGCGTTGTAAATTGCTTAAGAAATACATGTGCAAATTCTAATTTGATGAAATGGGGGTTTTTGGTCGTCTTTTGTGCCAAGAATGACTCCAGATTTCAGTTGGAATGGCAAGAGCAATATGACGGGGTACCGTAAGACCGGAATATCAGTAATGCGATGTGGCTTCACTTGTCTTCAATCTTGTTCTACATTGCTGAAGTAAGTGAAGAAGTAACATTGAGCCCTTGCCATGTACCACTTTTTGTAGCAATTATGCGCTCGTATTTCGTATATTTCTAGAACACTTCAATTAAATCTATTGAAACCGAGCAATATTCCGCTTCAGAATAGATGTTAGTTAACCATGAGCTGCAATTATAACGTTGACTGAACCCCATATCATAGATAATGTAGTGTTTACAGGTAATTAGAAATGTGCTCGGCTAAGAACAATATGTAATTCTTAGACGGAGCGACGAAGTGTTCTAGTGTTGAATTTACGAGATGATCTTATTTCCCTCATTAAGTTAAGATGAAAACGCCGCTTTCTGGCTGTTCAAATGTTAGGCCGAGTGTATTCATGCATATTGGTTTTTTGCAAGGATGAGTGAATGTTATTGGATGGAGCATATCAGTAGGGGTCTTAAATAAGAAGGGGTTATATTGGGTGATGAATTTGACTACACGATCAACTCTGTTGCAACGCATGAATTCCTTTTGAAGACGACAAGATGATGGGTTGCCAATAGATTGTGAAGTTCAATGTCTTCTTAAACTTAATTATTATTTCTTTTGTACAAGCTAGCAAATGTTTTAAGTTCCTTTGTGGTTTCTGTTGAATTGAGTCTAGTTTTTTTGTGTTAAAAAGGCTTTCTTAACTTCACTGAGTCGTACCTAATGCGATCTTGTGTTATTATTACAGAGAGAGAGAGAGAGAGAAAGGACGAGGACCATTTTGAACACAATTTTAGAATGAATAGCAATGTGTATACTTTATATTCAAGTTGGCAAGCAGGTTTAAACGCGCAGGCAGAGGTGAAAGGAAGGAAGTAAAGAAAATATGCGACAAAAGTTTTTGTTAGAAAGACAACCCTTTTTCATTAAATGCATTATTAGATTGAACAAAGAAATGGATAACATTGAAGGAAGAGAGCCTTGCGGGGCAAAAACAGAAATGAAGAAGTAAGTTAGGGTCTTGGGAGAAATGATTGTTCTTCTAGTATTTTGCGATTATTTCACCATCCCTGGAGGATATCAGTTTAATCTCCTCTGCCTCTGCTGATGGGATCATCCTACTTCCTTCATTATAAGAACACAGAATTCTTTTCTCTTCTTCTCTCGCATTACAATATCCTCACTTTTATCCCGTATGATACCCTACTCATATTTTAGCAACGCAGAAACATTTCCCTCGATTTTTAAAGGTCACGAAACTACCCTTTATATTTGACCTTTGGCTTGAATGAGAGATGCTCAAATTGTGTATTCTCCCTATCGCAGCCAAACTCTTCAATTAATTTATTTTAATTGTTTAGTAAAAACGATATTATAATAAAAGAACTCTCAAAACCAAAATGGTAAAAAGAAAAACTTACCTAATTAAATTGCTTACGTATAGTTAAGATTAGATTTTTTAACCTTATGTTTGCTAACGGCAAATAAGTTCAGAACTGTATTGCACACAGCGAACGAACACATATTTTCCACGTGTTCTCTTAAAAAATGGGAAGAACCTTTGTAAGTATGCACTGTACATATAAATATGCTCTGCTCATTTCGAGAATAATTTTATGCATTAGATACTTTCGTCAATGTAAAAATATTTGTGTAAAGTGTATCTAAAAGGGGAGACATTTTAACGTGGAGCCAATAAAACGTGCGATTATGAAAATGTTATGGGATAAATCGTTATCTAAGAGTGGCTCATGAAAAAGCAGTGTGGCAAAGAGCAATTAAGCATAGAATTTTCACGGAAAGAAATGCAGATGAGGCTTAAGGAATGTTGAGGAGAAAGAAAGCTTCTGTGTGTATGATTTTGGTGTTGTTGAGACAGTTATTATCGTTTCTGTTGAGTGAAGTACAAAGATTGAATGTGACATAAGGTTATAACGTTATGGAAAAAAGAGGATGTTCCCCTTGGGAAAATTAATGCAGTTCACAGTAAAATGTCAACATTATAATGCAAGAGAAGTGCTCTCAAGCATGGCTTATACGATGAATCTGAAATTTTCTGTACAAATAGATCAGAGGAAATGGTACGACCGCTAAGCACTCCTACCACCATCACACTACCACTACTCCTTCTATTAATAAAGATGAAGTTAATGCAAATGCTGGGGATACTGGGGAATGTTGAATGTAGTGTTCCGTGGCTTTATGACAATGAGGTTCTCCATCATTTATTCAACTTTTCTTTCTCTTTTTATTCATATCTGTGTAACATGGGACTTAAAATTTACACTCCTCGACATTTTATCATTTGATTTTCCCATTTCTCACTAATCCACTTACCATCTATTCGGATACACTTATTCTTTCGCCTGCGACGATAGCTTAGCCAGATTTGAAGACAATGTCATCTTACGCAGTTGAATTTAATTGTTGATGACAAGTCACTTTCCAACGGTCTGCTATTCCCATTAAACTCGGGAAGCTTGTGGATCACTTGTTCGATCCCTCGTGTTCTTATTCTTCCTTCGTATGTTACGCAACCCCTTCAAGTAACAAACAACTCCTACTGCTTCCAGTTCGATAGTTGAGCAAGATTTGGGCTGACAGGTGCTTCAAAATGCAAATACTACTCAAAAGCTCAACCCTTTTAAAACTTAGGGAAATGCAAACTTCATCATTTTCGTGTTGACATGGACAATTCGTTGTGCCATGTCGAGACACATGTGATATACACACAATACACAAATTCACAACAGTTATCCAATATTCCAAAAAGTTCTTTTAAACTTATTTAATAACTGCATGGTATCGGATCGAATTGGATTTTTATGTATTCCAAAAATTGTGAGGGTTAATTTATTATGTGTTATTTGGTGTTGTACATGTAGCATAAATTGTATAACTGTTGTGGTGTATGTTCTCGAACTGCATTGGTAATAATAGGATCGAAAATTGTCTTGATCTTACAGAATCACGAATGCCTGAGTCGATCAGCTTGTAATTAAGCACGAAGTGAGAAGGGTTTATGGAATGCGTCACGGCACGGTGATATTTCCTTTCTGTCCCATGTGACAGGAAATTGATGACAAATCTCCTTCTTTTGTGAAACCTCATAATGATAAGTTTATTCGAAGTAGGTTTGTCATCTGTTCTAGTAAAGAGGAGAGTGAAGCCTGGAATTAAATATTTTTAGTCTCGACTCCAGAACTTCTAGATTGGGCAGCCGTTTCCATAAATAAATGGAGGATAGTAAAACGGGAACCGCAGGATCATTTGCAACATCTTAGGAGTACAGAGAAAGTGACAAGGTGACTGATGATTCCGAGTTGAGTATAAAATGAGAAAGAATCTCTGTAGCTAAGAGATTAGAATAAAAAGATAGTTTGGTGGAAAGTCGGAGAGATTTTTTCATTGAAGGAAGGGCAGTTTAATTGAAGGGAAAAAAGCTGAGGGAGGGCGAGCTTTCGTGTGGCTCGGTGCTGCAGAAGTGTTTTATCATAATATTACTCTTTTTTGTGGGAGAGTTATTGTACTAGGAACAAATATTATTATGACGATATTGTACGTAATGGCTAGGAAGAATTAGTGCTGGGCAGGATTTGTTGCTGAGGCTTCTTCGCACGTTTTTTGTCTACAGAATGAAAAGAGAAATTATAGAAAAATGCTTTTTAACCTCTACCTTTATTTGCCTAATTGAAAAAGTTTAGTAGGAGGAAAGAGCGAGAGAGAGAGAGAGAGAAAAGAAAGCATCGGGATAGTAGTGTGGATTATTGTATTGACTAGCTATACACAGTAAATATACTTTCATCCTCACGTATATCTCTCTATTCTATTCCTACTCAAACTAAGTCATAAGTTAGGAGAGGAAGAGCTGTGGAATATTATTATGAATTTGGGTGCTGCATGGAACAACCAAAATGAATAATCTAGTAACGAAACATTCTTTCAACCTCACCTTATTAGATGAAAAAAGATGCAATCTAAATGCTTATGTTATTGATTTTCCCTTTCGGGAAACATTACTCCTTAATGGATGTCTTTATGCCACCGTCTCTGTATCCCCTCAATTCTTATTACCATACAGACCTATTAGTAGTACAACTCCCTTTACTAAATTACGTCAACATCTCCTGTACTACACGGAATATCTTTGAGGCCAAATTTCACCGAGTGATGCATGCAGAAGTAGAAGAAGTGGTGGTGGTGATTCACTACACGGGCGTCTTCATGCACGCAGAAAGAAGAACCAGCTTCATGTGTAATGTATATGAGAAAGACCAAAGAGAAAGAAGTTCTACTAATCATCTCATCGCATCGTTGCCTCAGACTCAACTTTTCAACCCTGGGACTACTAAAATCGAATTAATATCTCAGCTTTCTCCCAACCTATCTCTCTTGTTTCTTTTGAGCCCACAAAAATCACCCTTTGTTTACGCAAATGACAACCATTTCGTTACTTCTTCCTGAGAAGGCCGAACAACTTTTTCCTTCTGGATTAATCACACACCACTCTTAATTGCACGTACTTTCATGTACTCCAAGCAGTTATGCTAAACCACAAGACTTTATCACAAACACCGCTGACTGAAGTCAAAACTTTTCCCTAAATTAACAGAATTTAATTACACTTGTCCCAGCATTAAGAAGCTTTCTTCAAAGTCTTTGGTCACAGAGCTACCCTTTGATCTCCACTCCAATTGACCCCACCATGCCGGTTTTTCTCTAGCTAAATATTCTTCCTGCTGGGGAGTGGATAAGTTAGTAACATATCTTTCCACGTCAAGACAGTATACACGGTTCTATATATGCATATTCAACAGACTTTGGTAGCCTATCATCATGAATAATCGATTGCAACGATTTGATGAACCTATACGTGAGTGCGTTATGTACGAATTGATACTAAATTGCATCTGGGTTTGTCGTACTGATCAGAATTTGGGCATACCCATTTAATGTTTAAATACCATGGAATCGATGATCGTGTAAAAAGCAGTGTGAAATCAGCAACCTATTTTGAAGTTCCAGGCCTGGTCGTCCTCCAAAGCGGACATCAGTTCCACTCGTACCAATCTCTCAGCATGGTGGCCCACCTCAGTTCATGTCGATGAAAAAACATCGAATGGAAAACGGTGATTATCCGCATTACGAGCATGGTCATCACAATCCAGCCGGTGAGTGTGAGTGTATCAATCTTAATTCGCTTTTATTTTGTACAAACATTACTTTTCATTTACCTCCCACCCACACTGTGTAACTTTTTCAGCCGCATTAAATGCCAACACGATATATACTTTTTATGCAACCCACAGTTAGTTCCACCAAGTTTTTGCTTGGATATCTACAATCTTGTTTAGGTTTTTTCATTCAGAAGTGAGAACTAAGAGTAACCAGTAAACGAAGTGAATCGAACTGAATTAATTTTCACTTTCATCCTAATATTTATTCCTTATTTGATGATGACAAGAGAAACGTTCAGAGGAGAAAGGAGGCGCAATCACTACTACTTTTCATTTCCTGATGAATGACAGCACGACAATAATAACCCACACAGTATTCCCTGGAAATAATAAAAGTGATAATGATAATTGATCAATCTATTACAAACTTGTGGGAAAGGTAGATTTCCGATTACGAGGAGGGGGTAAAAAGTCGGCAAACATGCAACAAGCATTATACACATGACATGCATATAATATTTATATAACCATCCTTATATCATCAGTACGTAAAATATTGAGTTGCGCCAACTGAGATTACAAAAGTAAGCCGTATGCTTTTATTCCAGTAGAAAGGAAGAAGATGCTTCTTTAGCGAGAAAAAATAAATTAAAGTAATTAATATATCCAGCACAAATGCAAAATACTTTTAGTACATTCACACTGTTGAGTAGTCGGCTGTCTTTATCCTTTTTACTTGAAAGTCTTTCTACACAGAATTGCTTTTGCTTAATTAATCATTCTATCAGAGTTTCATTTCTGGGAATACGAAATCTATTGTTGGGCTGACACTTCCTTTCCCTTTGATGGAAGGTGGCTGGTGGAAATGGGTAATAATAATAAGTTGAGAAAGAAGAAAAGTGAGGGTGATCAAATGTATCATAATGGATTAAAAATTGAAGTTGCAGAAGGAATTAGTAAGTAGAGCTGAGTTTTACCACACCGCTTGTTTCGGTTCCAGCACTGTGGATTTCAAAGAGGACGGAAGAGAGAGAAAAAAGTCTGGATACATTTAATGGGATAGAGAGGAGAGAGAGAATAAACGTAGAACCGACTTTTTAGGGATTAGAACATTAGGAGACTGCACACACAGTGTGGTTGGATGTTTGAGGAAAATGACAAATTATTTGGGCTGATAGGTAGCATTTATAACAAAACTGTCATTGTAATTAAAAAGTTAAAGGATTACTGAGAGGAAAAAAGACTGAGAAAGAAAGTGCATAAAAATGGGAGATGAGTTTTCCACGAATTTAGGCATGAATAAAGTTTTGACTTTTAAAAAGATTATTGACGGAGAGGAATAGGGTGATAGATAGATGGAAGTTATGGATGTGCGTGTGTGGGAAGAATTGATATGAAAATAAGAATGGAGCTTTGACTGTGGCTTATTTATTCCTTCATTTCCGGAAATCAATCGAGATTTCTTTTCTGAATTTTAATCCTCTTTATAAAATCAAGTCGTCTTCTATTCTTTAATACCGGTTTAATATCCTGTCTTTCCTTACCTTCAGTTAATTTGAATACCACCCGGGACTCGGCCTTAATTCATTCACAGTCATCATCTTTGACTTTCTTTTTTGACGAGTATATTCTTCTACTTTGGTATTAATATTCTAAATAGGTATGTTCTGTTGTTAGAGGAATAAGAATTAAGCTGAGAGAGAACTCGGGCCAAAACTCTTTAATGTGGAAGGCGAATGAGATTCTGTTTTCTCTCATTCTTCTTCTCTCCACAGTTTTTACATTTTCTCTCCCGAGATACAATAAAAATGAGTGAAAGTTTCTATCCCTTTTCTTCTCTCTCTCCCTTCTGCTCTAAAAATCATCTGGGTTTCTTAATTTCAACCCCTCATCAACCCCAGTCTGCATCATAAAGAGTACCAACTACATAATAAACTACAACTCATTTACAATACAGATTTCCTTATGGCTTTTGTCTTAAATAAGAAATTAAGTAATTCGAATTCATTTTCATCTTCCGTCTCATCTGTCTTGTCTCTGGGTTCTTTTATTTCTCAGGGTAGATCAAAGGCTTAGCACAAATGGATAGTTAATTTGGACTCCAACTTTATACTTCCAAGTGATTTGCATGCATTTGTTGCAAAATGCTACGCAGCCTAAAAGTCATCTTCTATTTTAATTGGGAGCAGTAATAGGATATATTTCTAGGGATTACTTTTTACGAGTTTTGTCTAGGTTGCATCGAGTGATGAAATTTCAGTAATTCGCTTTCTTCGTGAGTGCGACACCTGACACTACACAGTACTACACACAGCCAGCCAAAGAAAGTTCTCTGATTACACATGAAAATATGCGAGGATACGGAGGAGGAAAGATAAATTACACGAGAAGTAATCTTATTGTGGTGATGAGAAGTGTCCAAAATGTTTGTCTTGTGTGGAGTAAATATGAAAGTGTAATGGTTTTTCATGATGAGGTTTTTGTATGTTTTGTTCAAGTCGGGCTGAGATCAAACAAACCTGAGATTTTTATATTATTCACTCCTTACGATTATTATGAAAGCTTCTGAGGCGAACTCCGTCGAAATGAGGAGAAATGGAAGAAATGAAAAACAATATGGGATTTTTTTCTCACGTATATAATCTACTTACTGTCTGATAGTAACGATGCTGCGGCGCCGGGATCCCTGCTGATTCCTGAAATTAAGACTATTTGTTACCGTTTCTCATCGCTTCTGCCTTGTTACTCAGGTGGAAAATGCAATGAGCACCTCAAACAACAAATAATAGGAAGTTGTGTTGCATTACTCACGAGAATTAGTATTCTTTCATCGAAGTTTTACTTGGAGAAGCTCCCGATGTAACTCATTCCTTCGTACATTTCATTGTGGAAACGGAGTTCAGTGTGTATGTGTGTGTGTGTTAAGAATTGCAGTTCTTTGAGGCAACGAGGTTTTGTGTTGTTTAAATGCTTACTACTTTTTGAGTCTGAAAATATGTTGATTATAATCTCGCTAGATATATAGAAATAATACATAAGACCACGGATAGTGTGTGATAGCTGCTGAGAATTGTTTCTGGGTGTTAGGAGCATCCCTAGTCTGGTGTCAAACTTGTAATAAAAAGGGATTCCTGCGGCATTCTTTATGAGAGTCCTTTCCCTATCCACATTAAATGACTCTATCCTATGGAGAAGATGGGCACATCTTCATATCGGTTTCTCTCACGATCTCCTTCTTTTTTTACCATTACCTCCATCTTCTCCATTCATTTCTTCAGGTCATACAAACACACAAAATGTCTCGTAACTTACCATTTAATACTAATCAGTCTCATAAAAAACTCTTCAATTACATATTATGCCCCTTCTTCCTACAAAACTCTCCGCACTCTCAACACAGGTCACTCACTCGTCATAAAATTTAAAGAGTATTTACACGTCGATTTCTTCAGCAGCTTTTTAGTGTTTTCATAGATTTATAGTTTAGTTTACTTCTACCGAACTCGACTGTATATTATATTATACGGACTTATTTCTCATCAAGAAATATGTAGATTACAAATCAAGCAGCATTTGAAACTTTCATACTACAATGTTCACAGTGTGTGGTGACTTCCAATTTGAATAAAGACGTTTTTAGAACCTCCTTGAATGAACTAATTTGAACTGACCAGACGGATATGTCACTTGTTGAATATTGCAGATATGATGTCATTGGAGAAATCGCCCCTACTCGCCAATGGGTACAATCATCCTCCGACACAAATTCCTCCTATGCACCTTCTCCCGTCGTTAGCTGGACAGTCAGCAGCAGCCGCAGCGGCCGTGGCAGCTCATGCAGCGTTGTTCTCGCCCTCGGGTCTCCCAATGCCACCTGGGCACCCAAGGGATTCCCGATCTGCCCCTATGCAATCTTTAGATGCTGTTGCAGCCAGGTTGGTTACGACTCTCCGTCCTTCATCTTCTGTTTGTTTACCGACGTTGAAATGAGCTGTCATTCCACAGAATTGTATTATATCGAATCTAGATTTTCTTAAAAACATTGCTCACGACTCGTCGACGTGAGGCATTAATTCAGCGTCAGCTGTATTGACGGTAAATATCTTGTGAGCATCGATATATAAACACGTCTCAAAAGTAGAGCTCACCATCGGAGGAGACTTAACAAGAAATACACATGCTATTTGCATTTATAGGTGCATGAAATACTATTCTGTGTTATTTAGATGAGATGAAGAAAGGAACCAAGGCCAAGGGAACCTTTTTCAAGTGAAGAGGTGTCCTTTGAGGATGTGTGATGTATCCATTGATTTGTTATTTTAGAATGGACATTTTTGTGAAGTAGGTATTTAGAGAAAAGACTAAATAATGTGAGCGTTGTGGTGTTAGTGGCTAGTGAATAAAGTGTTGGTTAGGGAAGTAATAAAAAAGAATGAGACGGATTAGATTAGAACGAAAGAATTAAAGGGAGAGTCCGCCCCTTTTGTTGTAATAAGAGTAATTTATTTTAAGAAGGTGGAAAGCTGTTTGTCAGGTATGTTCGTAAAACATTGAGGACGGAGCGGGGTTTAATTAAACAGTGGTTAATTGGATGTATGTGTCGTTGTAAAATCACGCGGGGATGATAGAGACAGGGAAAGAAAGCGTTGAGTCTTCGAATTCATTACGTGATGCTCTGGAGTTGGGCTTGAGGAATAATGGGGACTGGAATGTCGATTTAATAACTACAACGGATGAGGAAGTGATAATGGGCTGAATTGTAAAAAGACCATCTCCTTAGTGTATGTGTATGTAGACAATGTATAATTTGAGAGTGTAATTGAATTTTAATTAAAATGTTGAAGGAACGCAACCTGGGAGACGTGCAGATCTGCCTATGAAGACTTCGTCAAACAATTCGAAAGGTAGGTGCCCTCTTCTTTTACGAATAACTAGATAAAAAGAGATTGGTATTTATCTCGTATTTATTAAACCTTCTCAGAATTATTGCAACATTTAATTGGCAATCAAGATTCAGAGCACTTCTCTTCAAAGTGTCTTGAGTAGTTTGAGTCGTCTCACTCGTAGCTTTCCAGCTCATCGTCTCTCATATTAATTCATTTGATGGTAACTATTTCCGACGGCTAAAATGAAAATTATGAGACCATTCGATTAGATTATTCTTCATCTTTTCTGTTATGAGTTTTCATTCTTATTCTGCATACTTTGAATCATCGTAAAGAGACGGAGGAGAGTTACTCGTGGTGGGTAGTTTGTGAGTCTTTACCTCTTCGTGGAAAAGCTATTTCCACGAGATGTATCACTGTGGTCTGTGCCAGGAGCTATCCTGAGAGACTCGGGGAGAGATCGAACCTCCGTTACGTGTCAAGTTAGGAAGTTGGAGATCGACAAACTGATGATGGAATACTCATATCATATCAAGTTCATGCATTGTGTTTATTTATGAGCTAGAGTTAATATGACAACTCATATCTTCTAGCTGACTCTCCCTATCTACTTTCCATTAAGTTTGTGTTGAATTTCAAAATTCAATTGGTAGAATAAATCTTTCACTCTCTGTGTGTATTGAAGGGAATCGCATGAAAATTTCCATTTCATTCATGAGGGGAGTTCAACGATTACTTTTCCTTCACATTTCATTTGAATTGCCTTTTTATTCTGTATTGTGCTTGTATACATTTTTTATCAAATAAACTCACCGTGCACACATAACCCGGCTAAACTCTGAAATTCACTCGCGAGAGGATACTACACGCTACTTATATTTATATACACACGGTTTTATGGCTAATGTAACCGTCGTCATTACTCCAGATATGACCATTGGATATGCTCAGTTGCTTTGCCAATCTTTTCTCCGATTCATAAACTGCACAAAACTATTTTCCAGTTATTGCTGAACACAATTTCAAGGCCTCTTTATCAAACAGTTCCGCACATAAACGATACAAAGCAATTGTTGCGCATCTATTGTCAATGATATTTACTCCCATAAAAGAACCAAAAGTAACTTCCTATAGTTTTGACTTTCTTCAGTTTATACGAATGTGTGATTGGTCCCATCATAATATAAGACGAAGTTAGAAGCACAACAACTTCTTAAGAATGCGGTGAAATCAGTCGTTTGTACAATAACATTCCTAAAACGAAACATTGCTATGAATTTTCAACACTGAATAATTATCCTCCTGATGAGTTAATTAGAAACCATGTTAGGAATCTTCTATAAATCATGGATTATTATCGAGGTCGGATCGATATTTGAACAAAAGTAGGTAAAGAATACAATCACTGAAAGATCACGGCGGATCATTCTTGTCATTAGGAAAATAGTAATTTCTTAAATGTAGGGATGTATCAGCAGGAGATAGGTGGGTGCTACAGATGAGAAATTTGATAAGAAGTCGGACTGCTTCAGAGCGATTCATTAGAAGGAGAGTAAGTAGATTTGTGATTATATCTGAACATTCTGAACTGTCTTGCAAGCGAAATGGTAACGTGAACTTTTCGTATGATGATCATTTTTGTATGCATAACAAAAAGAGAATGAATGAGATGAGCGGGTTGGGAAGCGGAGATTAGAAGAAGGGTTGAATTAGTTTAATGTCTGCATTCTCATCTCACATGAGTCAATCAGGGAGTATACTGCACTACACATCGGTTTGTAAGTAAAGGCAAAATGTTTCTTCTGGATGTGCCTCAGTCTTCAGTAGTGGTGGTGCTTTTTGGTCGACCAGAAATATGAATTTATGTGTGTACGTTCTGAAAGCCACACTATGCTAAGGGACAACTTTATACAAGGGAGCATTAAGAGTGAAATGATGACATGATTCGTAGAAAAGACCATTGGGCTGTAGAGTAGAATGAAATTCAATATTTTTATACGGTATGTGGGTATTCTAACAAAAGACATGAAAAGAGTAGCAAGCTCTACACACAGCGAGAAATACACACTGTTAGCATAAGTTGGAGAAGGAGGGGGTGAAATCATAAAGTGTGCCAGGGTGACAATACAAACAATAATGCACTTCTTTTATCCAGTCGTAATTTTGTTAGCAATCCAATCTGTGTGGACTTTCTACTGCCAGAATATGTTTGGAACTTTTTCCTATAGCGAAAGTTGGACTGGAGGAGGTTTAGAAGGCAGAGGCAGAAAACCTCATCATCCTCAGGCAGGGAATAAGTTTGACTAATTTAGGATGTTTTTCTCGCGTCCTCACTTTTACCACACACACTCCGTACTTTCCGTCTTTAAATTGGTGTTGCTTAGTTGTAGTGTGTGTGTTCAGGTCCATACGCGTATCATTATTGTTTAAAAATCATCTGAGAGAAATGAAGGTTAAGTGTGTATGTGTAAGTTATCGTCTTACTAAATCCAATTGTATAAGCAAGGCTTAAGAAGGAAATTCTGGTTAAAGAGAGAGAATAGTGAAGCGAGGGAAGCTTAGGTGGGTTTGTAGCATTCGTATTGCGTTGTGGAGAAAGCAAAGGGTAGGAATATTTGGATGAGAAAGAGAGATTATGTGATACTCGATAGTAAAGAATGATGATGCACGGGACTTAAAGGGCAGCGAGGTATCGATATTCCAATTTCTGTCTGAGCTCTGTTTACTTTGCAAGGGAAGCATTTGGAAGGTACGCGACTCAGATTCTTTCCACTTTTTATTCAATCATAAATTTCGGATCATTTTTCTCTCTCGTGGAAAAGTTGTGTAGTAAATGTAGGAGTGCAAACACTACCTCAAAACAGCGAGCTGGTGAAACGAAAACATGTTCTTTTAAAAACACATTGATGTCACTGAGAATTTTGATTGCATGAGATTCAGTTGTAGAGGGTTATTTGATGGCCTACCATTCTCTATTGTGAGACTTGGAGAGAGATATCGGCTTCTCCAGTATTGGCGAAGAGTTAGACTCAGTTGACAAAACTTCTTGAGAATAAACGTATAGTAGTGCGTACTTTAGCGAGACTTGAGCGAAAGGAAAATCGAGCTGAGTTGTCAAAAAGTGAATGGGTTTGGGTGAGATTTTGAAGATTATGGTTTCATTGCTCAGTGGATAGATTGATTCAGCCATATTTTGATAGGTTGAGATGAGAGAGAGAGAGAGAGAGAAGGACAATGTTACTTTAACTAGTTCAATTTCAATTCTTCTTTTCTTCTTCGTCACGTTTCATGCTGAAGTTCTCTTGATATGATAATCATCAACATTTATAAAAATGTCGATGCAATCAGAAGAAAGACTGACCTCAGTATTAATGTATAGTATTGGTTATAGACTGTGGAGACTGCTGCGTTGTGTTTTACGGGTCTTAATAATAATAAGACACCAGCACAGTGGTGGATGAGTAGATTATGCAGTACAGCACTTGAGATCTTTCTCTCTCTCTCTCTTTGGTTACTTAAAAATTGAGTGTTCAATCAAATTTTTTGTAAACCATGTTGAAGTGCTTGCTCACGAAAAAGCAGTACTATACTCCTATTCGTGATGATCACCCTATGATGACTAATCTTTTGCACGAAGTACTTGAGTCTTTTTGTGGGGAATGAAGTTGCTTTGAAACAGATATATTGGAGATAAAAGACATTATCTATTGTGTATGCACTACAATAATGAATGTGTACCAGTGATCCGTATTTTGTTTTCATTTTACAGTCGGTACCAGGAAGACTGCAGCGATTCGGAAAAGTCATCTCCCACCAATGAAGGAGGAAGTGGGGAAGGATTAATTCGGAATGGTTGGTGGTTTCTACTTGATTCTTGATTATTGCTATGTTTCCAAAGGAATTCTATTACTTTCCTCTGAAGAGGATTAGCAAGCAGAATGGCAAAAAGTCTTCTACCGGCAAACTAGTTGAGAGTCTCTTTGTGAATTAACGTCTTAAAATTGAAGAGAGAACACCAAGAGTATTCTACTTTCAAGTATTCCTTTGTGGTATTTTTATGAAGAACTGAAATAACTTTGTCTTGTTTGAATACTTTATGTGGTAATTTCTATGGGAAGTCATTTACTACAACCCATTTCATCCCTTTTGATTTGTCAAGAAGGAGCTACGAAAAAGTTGTTGACTCAATGGGTTTTAAGCTAACTGTTCCCATTGGGATGAGATGTGGTTTTCTAAACCCTTTTCTCTCCTTGCGCTCACTCGAAAATGTGTCCGAGATATGTGTCTCATGTTTAGATTGAGTTTCCGCACTTATCTCAGGCAGAGTGGACGATTTCTCCTTCCTTTCTTTCTATCTTCGAGTTTTGAATGTTTTGAGAGATTATGGAAACTCACCCCTGTCCATGGCGAGGGTGTTGTCTCAAAAAACAAAAAGACATGGTGACTTTAAAAAGCTAGTGCAATTCCAATAAGTGGGGAAATGTGTTGAGACGTGTTTGCTTTTATTGAAATTTTCCTCAGGCAATTTGGATGGATCAAGTCCAGTGTTGAATCTCTCTAAAAACACACCAGAAGATGTGTCCGATAGCGACGAAGCCGCTGCTGACGGAGACTACGACAGTGACAACGAACCTACCAATGGAAATGGTAAGGGGAAACAAGCCAAAGAATTCAAGGCATTTTAACTTAACTCATTAACACATTCTGCTTGTGCATTTTTAACACAGGGATTTCGTCTGACACTGGTCTTTATGAGTACACTGAAAGATCCCACTCGAGAAAATCATCTCAGCCAAATGAACTGAAGAGTCCTTCAGAGGGAAGTGGTACCCAAGCACATCATGATCCTCATTCATCTCCCTTCACTGACGTTTCCGCTGCGGAGGCTGCGATTTCCTCCACTGAAAACCTACTAAGAAACATCCAGGGACTGTTGAAAGTCGCTGCTGAAAACGCAAAGCAACAAGAACGCCGAATCACGTTAGAAAAAGGTAGTTAACATGTTATAAATTGTGTATGCACAAACTGCTAATGAGTAGAGTCACACTAACCATAAGTTGTCGTTGGTTTGGTCAACACAGCGGAGTACAAGATGGAAATCATGAGGGAGAGAGATCTGAGAGTTCAACTGGAGAAGCAACTGGTTGAAGAAAGAAATCTAAGGAGTAAGTCTGAACACAAAAGCATTTGAAATGGAAATAAAGAAACGGAGTGAGGATGCAACTTGTGGCTGGGGTTCCCTAATAAGTCTTTTATGTTCTCTCCGTCTGTCAACCAACCCACTTGATCTTTCAGCGTCTTAGCTTCACCCTTGTCGCATTTCTCATCCTCGTCGCCACAAAACTTTCTCCCTGCCTCCTTCCCTTCCTCTTCCACTTTGAATGCCATTACCAATTACCAAAAGCATTTCCTTAAATTGCTCGGAATTAAGCTCCTCTGTTTACTTTCTCCCATTGCTTTCCCAAACGAATTAATTCGCCCAGCAAATTAATTCATTAGAGCCCACCAACTTTCCATCTCTTGTTTTCATACCTAATTGTTTCATCTTAGATGTTCTTAAGCACAGTCATTTATCTCTTCTTACCCTTCAGCTATTTTTCACAAACACTTCCGTTCCCAAGACTTATAACTCTCCAAGCCTCGTGGATTATGGTTTAGTGTGACATTCAGAGGGTTTTAAAGAGACTTTTGACTTGCAGCTTACTTCGAGAAGCGATGGAAGAAGGAAAGGCGCATTCGTAAAAAGCTGGAAGGTCAAGAGCAGCAGCAGCAATGTTCATCAGTGAACAACAGAAGTCAAGATCAACCGTTACATCAGTCTCAGGTACATTCTGGTTACTCGTCCTCGCAAAATTCGACAGGAAGCCAACAACAACACAACTCAGCACAACAGCAACAAGTCTCGCCGATTCTACAGTCACGTCATGACAAATCTGATCAACAATCATCATCTCTTACCTCCAATGACAAATGCTCCCCTTCGGAGAGAGACAGTGGTAAATCCACACAGAGTACTCCGTGCACGAATGGCAATTCTGTTAAAGGTGATTCAAGTGATAGGTAATTTTAAGAGCCTCACATTTTTCAATGTTTCAAAGATCTCCTTTTAGTTTCTTGTATCAATACATTGCTCGCCTCGTAAATAGTTGCTGCATTTTTAATCATACCGAATATTCAGTTACCTTTCGATTCCCCCTAGTTGACATTTTTAAACGTAGCTACGTAGCTTTATAATCTCCAGAAGGAAGTAGATCATGGAGACTTTTTAAGTCTTAACCAAATGGACAAGGGCAGTACGGTGGTGGTAATAGACTCACAAATCTTCCTATGCAAAACAAACACAATTTACATTATGCTGCGCTGAATTTCCTGTGCTCCCCGGCTATCGCAAGTTGGATCTAAAAGTTAGTCCAAACCGTTTTTAGAACTTTCATCATTATGATAAAACGCAGTAAAGCATCCAAACGGGACTCTCAGTACGGGAATATTAAGAAATACTCAAAAGTTTAGAGAGTTTTCTGGATAATTTGATTGAGGCTTGAAAGAAAAAATCTCACTGGGTTTGTATTCTTATACGTAAGTAAGTATGAATTATGAAGAGAGATCTTTCGGATTTGAGAACGAACGGAGAAGTACGGGAGTTAGTTAGGTATTGGTATTGGTGGTGGTTAAGCTACGGACAAGCTTAGCACAAGTTTTGTGTCGTACAAGTCTTAACAGTTTGAAGTTGGAGGAAGTAATATACGACTCAGTCTGCTGTAGATGATGAGGATGTTTATGGGATGTTGGGTAGTCCATTAAACAGACTTGAGTAAGTTTCACGGAATAAATACATCCCCATTTGTGTCGGATTAACTAATCGTTTGGTGAGCTGTGAATCCCTCATTTGTCAATTTGTTTATTGTTATTTAACATCGTAAACCACCAAGAATATGACACAAGTTGGCAACCCATTCATTATTATTATTGCACTCGTGTACATGAGGCCTCACTCATCGTTCTCCTTTTGGGAAGATGTTTATGATGTCAAGTAAATTCCTACGGGATGACTCTTTCACCCTTCACAGAGCTTTCCTCGGACCCTCACTTCATGACTTAAGCTCCTTCACACTCGTTTAATGCTCGTGTACTTCACTATTGTCTTGTATGTGTGTATCTTTCTCTAATTCCCTTAATGGTTTAGACAGCAGCTAAGAAGATAGATTTTATGATTCTCATGTGCATCAATTTTCTACTTGAATCAGCACACTCAGTTTCCCACAGCCTGTCATATTTAGTTTAGTCTGGAAGTGAACATAAATGTAATTCTGTACTAAAGTAGCGAGAAGACTTGTCTAACATATACGAGTCAGGACTTAGAGTGGGAGTAAATAGTAATACAGAAATCAGGTTTAACACGAACACACTTGAGCGTGTGAAATTGGGATCCGTCAGACTGTACCCATCAATACCAGTGCCTCCTTCCGTGGAACTGGCTAACATTTGCTTTCTCTCCCGGAAAAGTTCCTCTTAAGTCCGAAGGAGATCTCGACATTTTCTCCCAACGCTTTAGGATGGGCTGCTACCACTGTCACTGTCTTTGTTATCATTCCTGTCACGGATTTTACCGTACCCGGTGACAGTCTACGTGTTTCAAGCTGAGAAAAGTAACTTTATTTCGATACTTTTAGTCGTGCCGAAAAGTTACGCTGCCTCCTGCTTACCGGTTCTTTAAGATATGCATTATGGAATGAGCTCTATAGGTTGTATAGGTAACTTATTATCCCTGTGAATTCTTTAGACTGTATTTGTGAATCTTGAATTACACATAACATAGAAATCTTCAGATATGCCAAATCAACGGTGCAATGACAAATTTATCCAACTTTTGGATCATGGCCACATACACACACACACACACAATACGCAGTATATACGCACCCATCTTCCGTAGTTTAGTTCATTGCAAACGGAACGAAACTTTGCGATAATCGTCATTTCGCTTGAGTGGGTGTTGTTAAAATATTCGATTGGGTTAAAGAAGGTAGTAATTTTCGATGAGAAAAAATGATGATACTCAAATAACTTAAGAATACATTCAATGTAGACTCTTCTTTCGTGTAGGATTGACTTTACTGTTGGATTTAGCATAAATTAAACATTCTGCTGATATTTATGTCAGTTGCTCATTCACTATAAACGTGTAAGAATTTTATAATGTTAATTTAAATCTGATTCCATTGCATCAAGTAAAGACTAGACCCAAAGCGTGTGAATTCAAATTGATTGTTCTGACATTGTATCAGTCTGTGACGTAGGACTATACATTTATTCTGTAGATGATACATATTTCAGTTCTATGCAAATCTAAAGAAGTAGAAAATACTAATTGAATTGGGATATTACAAAGCTTTCATGTCTACCAAATGAAATCAGTATATAAGAATATGTAGACTGTTCTACACTGTCAATAATTGTAACAGGAGTAATGATGTCGTTGCAAAGAAGGAAGACTTAGAATTGTAATACTTCAAAAATTGTAAAATTCTGTGTGTATAATATGGCTTCGTGTTAGTCTTAATAATGTCACACGATCTCCGATAATACGGAATAACCAATAAGGCTCGTGTATCTGTAAGAAAGCTGGAAATAGACATGTAAGCTTGAAATTCCAACGATATTAAGTAGTTACGCAATTATGTACATATTACAATTTCAATATGCTGTGTATCACAACTCAAGTGAATGCACGGATATTAGCAACAAGTATTGATGTAAAATATAAATGCCCGTTTGTACTGTAAGACGGTGAACCACTCCTAAGTACACAAATCGTAGTTACCACGATCATTGCTGTATAGTTAATGATGGTCCTTTTGAAACGATGAAGATGTTAACTTATGTCGAACTCTCCAGTATGTTTGTTACCGTAATTATGTAAACTGCGTGGAACATTTATTTTATATTAGTTTAATTATTTAAGTTTTTGGGGAGAATTTTGTAAGAGCAGTAGAGTGCGTGAAGTGTTTGTAAAGAATCGCAAATTTGTTTGGCAAAGTACATTTTAATTTCTTCTACATCATTCTGGTGCTGCAAGAATCAAGAAGGAAATGGTAGAGAATTTTCAATTACCGAATACTGAAAGTGAATTCCGGAGCGTGTGAGGACTTCTCGTTGATTTATCGAATTAATTGAGATTAGTAAAAAAAATTACAATCCCTGTATAACGTAGTGAATGCATTTACGATGGAAATTCATGCACAATCAAGCAATTAACGATCAAATACAACTCCTCTGCTGCCATATAGTAATTTTATTATACGTATTACGTAGTGTCGTGACACTAAAAACAAAAGTCTCGTGTTGATGATTCCTTTTGACACTGCAATCATTGATTATAATGTTTGGAAAATAAAACCAAAATATGTGTTGGGATGTTGATATGTATGAGTGCGTGTGTTTGGTGTTACAATTTCCAGGTTGTTAGCAAACTAAGCTCGTTAATTACTGTACACGTGTACCCAAGGATAAGATTAACTTATTGTATTTAAATTCGTCTCAAGTAAAAGTATTGTTAATGTTGTAATTTGTAAAATGGTAGCCAAGTGTCATAGAATTTGATAGCATTGGAGTTTCGGTAGCTCTTGAACTCTTGACATCTACGTAAATATAGTCTGGAGGAAATAGGAAATTTCACTAAACTTAAATTGCTCCTCGCATATCCACCGAGTTGAAGTTTCCCCATTCAAGGTGTGTCATTTCTCAAACGCTATGCAGTCATGCAGATAAATACACTATGACGTAACGTATTAAGTTGTATGGTACCAAAAATTAAATGTTCTTTTAAGGAAGGTGGTAGCGTATTTGAGAGCAATGTCTTTGAGTCCAAACTATAAACACACAAGTTTAACGACGGCTTATCTGTAGCATACATAGTTAGGATTTACTTAAATTTTCATAGAATTAAAAACACTACAAATTCCTAGAATATTTAAAAAGTTGTAGCATGTGATTTGTGTTGTACATGATCATTATGAATTTCATTGAATCGAAACCCGTGAACAGCAAACCGATGATGTTACATAATCAGAATGAATGTTTAATGTCGCATGTACGTTTACTGGATATTTGTCTCTCTTGTATAGTTAGATTTCCTTACGTGTTTTACATCTCCTGTTAAACAGAAATACTATTGTTGTACAACTGTGCATGTGTTATTGAAATAAACCTGAATTAGTTCTTGATTGATTAAACTGAAGTTGAAATCATTTTACGTAAATGAATGAACGGGTGAAACCTGGTAGACCTGTCCCTCCACTGAATCTCCTCATACAAATTTTTGGCTGCATTTAGAAGGCTTGCAAAGTTTGCATTCGCACTTTCAGGAGAGCCACCGAATAATATTGTGTAAGTTATGTGTGAAGGAAGGAAATCTTCATCTGTGGAAGATGATGGTGTGGAGTGAATATGAGCGCCTTCGCACAATGTGAATATGACGGAGAAAGCTGTGGAAGTGAGCTTATGATGTGTTTGCTTTCTATTGCAGGGCATGACCTATTGTCAGCCAGACAATTTCCTAGCAGAGAGTCAGTTAGCGGTGGGATTGGGCAGGGAGATGATTATTATAACATAAAAGATGTTCATTGCAGGTAGGCAGTGTGGAAGGATCGAAGATTTGTAAAATCCTGAGTCGGGTACGGCCTCTGTGCGAACTCTTCAGATCAAGGGCAGTGATGGCAATTCTGGTGGTGGTGTGAAGTCTGTGAAGGGATTTGATTGCTTTCCCCGCATGTGAAGAATCGATAGGAAGACGCATGCGAGTCTGATTAAATGAGTAGGAGAAAGCACCAAAGACACTGGCACTGTGGGAGAAAGTCTCGGCGAGCAGTATGAAGTGGCTCAAATCGATATGCAGTCCATAGTAGGTTGGGCACATTTCATTGCATAATTCTTATTTCCCATTCCAGTTATCTTTTAAACTCTCATTTCATCCTCCACTTAATCATTCACTTGACAACGCACAACCTACTACTCATCTTCAACTGTGGTGAAAGCAAATGTCGTCCTGTGCAAACAGCTCATTCTTAAACTTACTCTTAGCAGTAACTCATCTCTCTTCGACTCAAACTGCACTTCCCTACAGTTACTTTCTCTGATATTCTCTTCCCAAGAAGTATCTGTATTTTTCCAAACATCAACCTGACTTGACAATATTACATACTGTAGATTTTTGACTCATTGCCACCAGCAGCACAACTGGAATCTCAATCGCACAAGTGCTCTCCGACACAGAGAAGTAAATAGACTTTTAAGTCACCACTAGAGCAGTTTAGCTTCTAAGCACAATCAAACAGTTGCAATATGAAGGAAAGTTTGTCAAACGTCCTGAAAACTAAAACATCCAACTTTCTAGCCAGGTAAGCCTCTCAACCTTTAAGTAACCACAGATTTGTGGTTCAAGTAACTAAGGGCAATATTTCCTATTTTGTATTCTCCAGTAACATACAATATGAGGAATTGGGAGTTAATCAGCCCAAGGAGGGCAAGGGATTCGATGAAAGGTAATTAACTCCACATGCAACTTATTTCATTCAGCTCCTCAGCTTACTGTGGCCACAAATATTGATCAGTTCAGTTTTAATTGACACTTGTGGCATGCAATTTATAATACGCTATTTGCGTATTTTCAGCATGCAAATTGGAGATGGAGATTGGGAGAACATGGATTCTCCACACATGGAGCGTCCTCCACTTCGACACATCGACAAGTACGTTCGTCCCGAGTGTCCTTGCTGTGATTTAAGCAAGCGATTCACTGTGGCTCTATTGGCAAGCATAGGTAAGTTTGTCAGATTAATTGGTGATGCACCTTTGAGCAGAATTGGGTAACAAAGTAATATGAAACCACAGGGTTCATGATATCCTTCGGAATACGATGTAACATTGGCGTGGCTGTCACCAAAATGAGAGAAGTTAACAACAAAACGGGGGTAATGCAGATATACACACATTTATGTTTCCATCAAAGATATTTTGTACTAATTAATTCCCTCTATTTTTGATTCCAGAAACCCGATATTCCATGGGACAGTGACATATTCGGTTTGGTAGAATCCTCCTACTTTTTGGGGTATCTGTGCACACAAATCCCAGGAGGGTTTCTTGCTGCAAAATACCGAGCTAACTTGTAAGTACTTATGGATATTCATATAAGGTTTCTATTCTCCAAATAAATCTCTACCAAAATAGCAAGTACTGAAAAGAAAAATTATTACTGAAATTTCAAAGGATCTTTGGAACTGCCATTGCCCTGTCAGCTGCGTTAAATCTGTTTGTTCCCGGAGCAGCTCGTCTTGGCTACGGCTATTTGATGGTTGTTCGTGTTCTCCAGGGATTAGTGGAAGTATGTCAACTTTCGGAAACTCAAAGAATTTATTTAAAAACTGCCAGAGAGCTAAGAAATGTCTTGTGATGTTTAACAGGGCGTGACATATCCAGCCTGCCATGGAATTTGGAGATGGTGGGCTCCTCCTCTTGAGCGGTCTCGACTTGCAACTCTAGCGTTCTGCGGGTCATACGGAGGTGCTGTGGTTGGAATGCCTGTCTCTGGTTGGCTCGTGCAAGGAATTAGCTGGTCTGCTCCATTCTACTTCTACGGTGAGCGTAGATGGATAATCAGCTTAATCGTCTAGGTAGCATCAAATCCACTAAGACTTCAAAATACCTTTGACATTTTAACTGTAGGCGTTGCTGGTTTGGTGTGGTACGTTTTCTGGTTGTGGCTGGTGTTCGAGAGACCTTCGAGACATCCAACGATTACTTACCAAGAAATGCACTACATCGAGAAATCCATTGGACCTGTGAATGTAACTCCTCCCAACTTCAGAACTACACCGTGGCGTGAGATATTCCATTCCATGCCTGTGTACGCCATTGTCGTCGCGAACTTCTGTCGCTCATGGACATTCTACCTCCTCATCATCTCGCAGCCTACGTACTTCAAGCAAATATTCAAGTTCGGTGTTGCTGTGGTATGCACTTATATAGTATGACTTGGAATAGTGGAGGTAGATTGGGCATGGAATATTTTTCAGAATTCAAATCATTTCAGGGAGGAACTTTGGCTGCACTTCCACATTTGCTGATGACAATCGTCGTACCCTTCGGAGGAATCTTGGCTGACCATCTTCGACGGAATAATATTATGACCACCACTCAAGTACGCAAGATCTTTAATTGCGGAGGATTTGGAATGGAAGCTGTCTTCCTCCTTCTGGTCGCTGCAGCTAAGGACAATAAAACTTTGGCTATCTTGGCTCTTACGCTGGCTGTTGGATTTTCTGGATTTGCTATCTCTGGTACTATTTTATTCGTAGCGGTGCATTGTGTATCGGTGACCTACGCTTCTTCCTTGAGTCATGCAATCATACTTTTATTAAAACAGGATTCAATGTAAACCATCTTGACATCGCTCCACGGTATGCTGGAATATTGATGGGCATTTCCAACGGCATCGGCACTCTTTCTGGACTTCTGTGTCCAATTGTCGTTGAACGTCTAACTGTTCACAAGGTAAAATTGCAGTGATTTTCCCATTCCTAACCAAAACTGGCTACTCAGTTCATTTTTATTCTATTAGACAATTGCGGAATGGGAAACAGTGTTTGTGATGGCTGCAATGCTACATTTTGGAGGAGTGGCGTTTTACGCTCTCTTCGCTTCAGGAGAACTCCAACCTTGGGCTGAACCTGAGCCGGAGGAGTCTGAGGAATATCCGAAGAAAGAGGAGGTTCAAATGGAAACAACTGCATTGAATGAGGTATAGTTGGCTTCGTAATTGAATCCTGAAGTAGTTATAATCTAAAATTGAAACGTTTTTCATGCGAAGGGCCCACCGCAGCAGAATTACAGCGCTGTTGGTGCAGCAGATTTGAATGCTTGGGCAGATCCTCCTACTTCCGGATATGGATCAGCACCTCAAAGGCAATATTGAAGTAAGTAGCATTAGTAAATGCAACGACGGATGTGCGCAATGCAAAATGAGTGTTGGACAATTGTAAAAATTGACTACATGAGAATGATCACCACCTACGTTGCAAGTCAGCCACTATGTAAATTTTGTAGACAGCACAGAGAAATAATGAATATACTGATGCTGCATTAGAAACTAAGAATAGTAGTCACAGTAGTTTCATCATCTCGAAATGGCACAGAACGGCTGAAAAATCTCATGACTTGGTACTCAATGCAGCAATTGATAATTTAACACCAAATACATTGTAGACTTTCTGGGCCAGAATTTACTTAAAAGCTAGAGAACATATCTGAGCTATTTCGACTAGAAGTGTACATTACTGTCTCTCTCATCAAGCACAAGAATTATTTTCTTTCCAGTCAACTAGACAATAGTGAAACTACTGTACTACTACTACTACTATTACGTTGAGGACAATAAATGTAAATCATAAACGATTACTGTAACAATACTCTTCAGGCTAAATTGGTGTTTGAGATTTCGAGGAAGCAGTCCATGTCTACGAGTACTAAACTTAAGATAGGTTATGAAGGCATGCCCCGGTTTATTGTATTTCATTGGAGTTTTCTATTATTCTTTCTCTCTGAATTGGAACATATTGGAAATATTGGAATTTACAAGGGTTTTTAGCAACTAGTTTCATGATGCCCCATTGATTAACTAATGTGTGCTAACAATAATTAGATGACTTGTTAACTTATTGCTGGTAAAATTATGAAAACTGTGCCTTAGCCAGTGCCGAAAGCCGACAATATTGAGAAAGCTTGTGTGCAACTGGTTCGTTGCTGGTGTGAAAGCTAATTTTTGCAAAAGTCCGAACTGCAAAATGAGAAAAACGGGTGAAGTAAATCTTCATAAATGGTGAAAACTGTAACATTCAACTTCCCAGCTAACAGCCTGTTGCAGGGCATAGCTTCTACGTGGAAAAATTGATGGATTTTGTTGCGTTTTTGAGCTACTTCAAAGATTTACGTCCACTTATCCTATGATTTGTTATCAACCCGTTAAATTCATGCTTACAAAAATGGTCAGAAATTTTATGACGCGATACATTAAATGATTATTATAGCCTGACTTGCAAAGAACGGAACGTGAGTTGGCTTCAGTCAAACTCAAAAAATTTCGACTGACCTCATTCAGACATAAAGAGGAGATTTTGAATAACAATCGTGTTTAATATTAATGCAATAGATTATTTTATTATATTCGATTATGTTGGTGAAGGCTGATATGTAATCCATGTGTTGTGGAAATACGATAATAATACGTACGAATCGATGATCATTTACCTTGAAAAAATCTGTGTCACTCACAAGACAGATTCAAAGATTTGATAAGAAAGGCATTGAGAGATGGTAAATACGATTGTGATTCAAAATACAAAATAATGAGAAAACATGTGAGGAGATGGAATATTAATATTCGTATAGACGCACGTGAAAGTAAAAACGTGAAGATCGAACAGTTAAAAAACGCACACGAGGACTTAAAAGGTTAGTGTCAGGGTGGGTTTTTCATAATAAGTTATTTTGGTATCTGTGTGTTCACGAAGATAATTTATTGTCGAGAGTATCTTTTGACATGGAAATTGGTATGTTTTTCTTCTGATCTCATTAAATAATTTGGTTTAAAAAAGATCCAAGAAGATCTTTAAGCATCTTTGTGTGTGTGCATGTGTGTAGGTTATCTTGAAAGAGTATAACATTGGACTAGTTTCTTGAGGCATTTGATTCAATCCCATTTTGTGACCTATATTTACGTACATATGCTTTCTTCCTCTCGAGTGTTTTTCTCTTGAGAATTTATTTAACTTTTAGGAGAATGTAATGTGGTGGACGTAAGAAGTTGATGTATATAGTGTACATACGTAGGTAGGTGTGTAAATCATGGGGTTGTCTGTTTTATTTAAAGGTTACCTAATCAGAGAGTGAAATTATTGCGCGTCATGTAGGGACACTTCCTGTCTTTTCTTCCATTCTTCCTACGTACCTCAGTCAAAGAATACTTTTATTCTTCCGTGAATAGTGTTTTGAGACTTGCCATGTGTTGCCACTTTACCGAAAATTCGACAATAATTCCAGCGACTTAATGGCTGAATTTGTATTATTAATTGAAGTGTTCAAATCACAATGTATTGTAATAATTGCATTACTGAGTAGGACAATAAGATGCTCGTTTTCAGAGTTGTTGTTTGAAATTAAAAATTGTGCTATGACCATATAGTGGTGCAAAACTTGCATGAGTTTCAATAATATAAACTATATTTATTACACTAGGATGAGCATGAATGTTAATAATAATAATAATAAAAATAAGTAGAGGACAGCTAGTCATAATTACTTAGCAAAACAGTATGTAGGGTGTGCAACAAAATTTGATCTCTGAAATCTACCAGAGGTGAGACAGTGGCTGCCGATACTGTCCCAATAAAATTTGCTACACACCCTGCGTCTTTCAGTATTACCGATGATCGATAAATCTGTGAATAAAATACAATCTTACAGCTGTAATTGTGATTTCAATCAGAGAAGATTTTTCAAAAAAATCTTTCAGAACTACTAGAAATATTGTTCAAACACTTTATTGAATTCAGCATGTAATGAGTGTATTACACACAGTATTATAGAAAAAACTCAAAAATTATGAGATAAGCCTAATATGAAGCTGTGCTCCACGTAGTGAACAATAATAGCGAGTCCTCTGAAATATTCAAAATTCTATGAGATGGTGTTAGTCAAATGTAGTTGTGTATGTAAACATATAAATGATCATGTCATCGTGTTAAAAATATCCAGGTCTCACGTCGTTTGGCGAGCATAATTTTAATTTTGATGAGTGTAGGTTTGTCGGAATAAATTATTGAGAGCATCGTAAGATTGTGTGAGGTGGAAACAATGAAATGCGAAGAATGTTTAAATAAAATAGAACTCCTTAGTAGAAGATTATCAATCACTGGAGAGTTTGGATTGACTAAGTAAGTGTGTAGTGCTGATGATAGTAGACTTATATAGTCTGTACTTTCTTGAATTTGTTATGGTAATAAGAATGTTAACTACTACACTATTTTAAATGTAAATTTACAAAGTTCAATAAATGTCTTGATTGTCTCCTTGTGTAAAAATGAAGTTGACAGCGTACTACGGAATTATTCTTTGCATACGCAGACAGTGCAGACAGAGTATATAATTATTATGGAACTCATGGAATCATGGTTAACATGCTTGTTATGAAATTCTGGAAGAATGTTACGTTATCAGGAGTGTGTCGCAGCAGAGGTAAGAATAACTCTAGAAGTTGAAGACATGCGTCTGGTTTTTAAACTGTCGAATATAAGAATGAGTTTTTAAATTCCCCGACCCGTACCTGAAAACAGCATTTTAAATCAGCTTCAGCTATTTTTATCCCATGTTGCGCAATCCATTGACAAAGATAGCTAGAAGAGGCCTTTGTAAGGTATACGCTGTTACGTAGCGCTTGATAGGTTATCAGATTTTCAGGATCAAAAGAACTGAATGGATTGTCTCGTGTCTAAAAATAGGTGTTTTTCAGGTCAGTTTCATTCACCAACGACTTAATTTAAATCACAATAGGATGGGGTGACCTTAGAGATCTGAGCATAAAGCCAAGTGAAAATGAGTTTCCTTCCAGGAGTATATAAGCAGGAGGTTCATAGTTTCTCAGCACTTCAGTTCAATCAATCAATTGGAGTTCAAACCTTCAGAAACCATTCGAAATTCAAAGAAAAATCGTTTACACGAGTACAGTTTCTTAGTGTGCCAACTAGTTTAAGTTTCCAGAGTGAGTAGCATAAAAAGTTCAAGTGAAATACAGTGAGAAGATACGAAATGCATGATCCGGAGTTATACGAGTCTTACAGTCAGTTCCAGCGAAGGGACGCTATGGAACTTGTACCTTATATCGTCTCGAACATGGCGGAGACAAAGATTGAAACCGTTCTGGACTTCGGTTGTGGAACTGGATTCATCACCAAGAATATTATTCTACCCACGTTGATGGATATTGGAATGACCAGCAAAACAAAGGTGTACGGAATCGACGTGTCGAAGAAAATGGTCGAATATGCCTCAACAAAGAACGCTCATCCCAATGTGACTTACATGGTTGCTGATGTGATGAAGGATGATTGTGAATTTCCGTGCAAATTCGACAAAATCTTTTCCCTTCATGTTCTCCACTGGATCTCCGATCATGAGTAAGCCTGAGCTAGGTTAAATGTGATTGTACCTTTAGCTCGAAGTAGGAGTAGTTAATATTTTATCGTAGGTAACTTCTAATTCATAATACTTTTGCAGGAAAGCCTTGCGACGGTTGAGAGATCTCTTGAAGCCAAATGGTGAAATTGGGTTTTACTTTCTCTCAAAGTCTGTCGTGTACTCAGTGTACGATACAATGAGCAAGTTTTCGGCGTGGAAAGAATATTTTTTGGTAAATATGAATGTCCTATTTAAGTGATGGCAATGTACAGGGTTAACATCAAAAGTTTCATCTTTAGGATGTCAAGAACTTCATTCCAAAGTCATATTACAGCAAGGACCCTGCTCATGACATTGCACAACTGATGTCTGCAATAGGATATGATATCCTGGAGTCCTCAAACTGTGCTCGGAAATTCCGATTCGACAAGTTTGATGATATGATTGGTGAGCATCCACTTTAGCCATTACTTCAATTCTTGTTGTTGCTCTTTTTATAAGAATCTATAAAAAAAATGTGGATAATTTCAGCTGCAGCATTGGCTGCGAACCCGTTCATCAGTCGGATTCCGCTGTTCATGCAGGAAGAATTTCGCAAGGATTTCAAATTATGTTTTCTTCCATTTGTTCAACATGTTGCGACCGCAATGAATCCGACTGCAATCGAAGTGGAGTACACAATAGTTCTTGTTCGAGCTTCAAGGCGAGAGAAAGCGATGGAAGCACCTTAAGGTCACTTTCATTTGAAGCGGACAATATTTTTTGCAAATTATTCATAACACAACTAACTGATGGATTCATGGTGCAAATTTATTTTAAACAAGTTGTTATTGTTTGTAAATACTTTTCTTAACAAATTATGGCCTTTTAATAATCCTTTTGAATTTTCACATGATATTTTTTATGATTGTTTTACAGGTATTTCAATTTTTTATAATAAACCAACAAAGTTGTGAGCAACAAACAAAAATCTTAAAATGGAATGGTGTAAACGCATAATCATAAAACTAACGAGTTTATTAGATGTTAACATAACAGTTGTGAGGTGAAAAAACGATGGTCATACTATTAATGATGATTTGCGCTTGGGCATTATAATGTCATGGTCCTCATCAGTTAAGCTTGTATCTTCCCCTCGTTTGAGCCGTGCTAAGTCGCTTTCATACAATGCTTCAGTTGCCAAAAGCTTTTCTCTTTGTATTTGAACGCTAATTTCTTTTGGCACGTCAGGAATGGCAAACGCCATAATTCCAGTTAAGGCAAATGCCAGATGCTGTAGTAATAAAGAATTGAGAGAAAGTTTGAAAGTTTGAAGGTAGATTATAAGACCAAATTTTGGTTACCTCGAAGGCGGCGACAAACGCTAATCTCGCTGCTTGGATGTGCCAATACTTTGGTGAAGGCTCGAACGGATGAGTGTCATTTTGGCTCGTGTAGTAACCTCTATACGAGCATTCCGGGACATCAGTCTTATTAAACATTTTCTGGTATGTGTTGTTGTATTTTGATGTAGGGAATGCTATTTTATACGCATGAATGAGAAAATGTCAATTGGAACATGTTGGTCTATTGCAAGTGTAAATAAGAAGATTACATGACAAAGATGATTTTATGTAATTCTCCAAGGTTCCATTATTTTCGCTAGTATATTTGAATACAAGGCGAGGAATGATGTCACTTGTGTAAGCGATCACAAACGCCTGCGATTTGACAGTAATAAATAATTTACAACATCACACAGAACTGATGGAAGGTCTTACATTTGTGACGACAGAAGCGTACGTAATTCCCTGCAGGATTCCGTACCACGCTCCTATATCTTCCACGCGTTCTGCTAAAGGTCTTCTCATCTGAGTTATCCACTTGTAAGCATCGAGTCTTATTTCCACAACGTTATTCAGCAATGCAAAGAAAGGAGCTAAGGGGAAAGCTGCGACGAATAGAGTGACGAATCCATACTGAATGACTGTAAATCAAGACATCAATTCATAATTTGCATTCATGTTTTTATGACGAAGTAATTAATAATTATTGCAGAGAGTATGTACCCATTTCCAAGTATTCCTGGAACAAAGCTAATTGGTCGACTTTTTTAAGGTTGTAGTCTTGTTCCCACCGGCTTAGAAACATGGGCGAGTCTGATTCTACAGCTGAGGAATATTTCACTCGACGGCACCAATTAGAAAGTTTCCTACATTACATGTACCGTAGGATAGGCCTTCAAATAGTTTTTTATCAAATATTTCCTGGAAATTAAGATGCGCAAACTTACGGAGCTAATAGTTCCATAAAATTGTTGAAAAACTGCTTTCCAACCATGATAATTGAAAGTTGAATAAAAAGTTCAGACAAGCATCCTGCTGGGTCACACATATCACCTCGAATTTTTTCGAAGTGGTTGTTTGAATCATCTCCAGGATGACGAAAGAATCGACCCTGTTACAATCAGAGCGAACGTGGAATTGAATGATGAGTGAATGAGTTGATAGGATTGGTGGCATGCAAATAGAATTCAGAATAAGGTTGAGGAATTTGTTTGTCTGTGGAGGAGGACAAGCTAGGAAAGGAACATGTCGTGAGTTGTACCTTAAAGAAAGCGATGTATATCAGGTAAGAGTAATAATTGATGAACTGAAACAGGAACATCTTGAAGGTGAAACTGTCTTCGTATTCAGTTTGGGTTCGAGGAAACTCACTGTTTGTCAACCAAATGGCTACTCTGTAGTAGACTCTCTAGAATATGCAGACAATGTACAAGATACGGTTAATACGTTCCATAACAGGGAAAGCACTACAAAATTAGTTATTCATGAGAAGAGGGACTCACATTGTGCAGAAAAACCACGATAATTAGGTTAATTATTGCTGCTGAAACGGATGTGATAATTTTGGCATTGTCTTGGAAAAACTCAATATGAGAATCAGAGTTGGTAGCATTATTTGGGGAACCGTCGGCATTAGTCTTGGGTAGATAGAGTAAGCTCATCATCACTAAGCGGTAGATGATAATTCCAACGACGACAAAGCCTACGATGAACAGCAAGAAGAATACCAACGATCCTACGAACAACATCCGAACAGCTTTACGCCAAAATGAAAGGTATGGCTCAGGAGCCTTTGTGACTGGATTGATTCGAACAGTCTTAACAGCAGCTTCAAATTCAGGTCGAGGTTCCTCTTCAAACTCATAACTTCTCAAGTCCCATTCCCATGAAATGACTGCGTGTTTCCGTTTCCAGAACTCAAGGAATGATGTAGCTAAATGATAAGGAATAAGACAATATTGGGTCAGTACGAAATTCGCACTCCTCTGACATACATTCTCTCCATGTTGCATGCATGTGCTTAACACAATTAATACATCAAATTTAGACCGCATAACTTCAATTATGTATGTTTTTTTCTGCTTGCCCAGCTACCTACCTACACACAAACATACATACCTGCACAATTGCGTGAGAAGTGGGATAAAAAAGTAGATTACGAGGATTGATATATTGTCTTTCGATATTTGAGAAACTCTTATCGTTCAGTAGGGAGGTACATACATTGTCATCGTGTTCTTGTGACATTGAGGTATAGTTGTCATTATCCAGTTTCACGCTACCGATATTCTCATTAAATAGTAAATGATGACCTTTTTAGATTCCACTATTTTATCTTACAATAGACTCTAGTCGATGTTTATTGACACAATAACGTAGTTTGTTGAAGAAATCATCTGAGCCATTGAAGCATTAGGTGTTCACTATATTTTAAGGCAGTATGCTGTAGTAAGTAATGAGCAGAAATAATTACTGTGTGTTTACTTGTGGTAAATATTAAAAAAAGGAAAAACTATTCAGCGAAACACTTACAAACAGTTTATTGATTTGAGTGACTTACCCCAAAATGCCATGAACACAGCAAAGAACACTGTGGCAGGGTTGTCAAAGAAGTAAGTTAGCTTGGAGAAAGTGCAAGAATCCGTTAGCACCCAAAGATTACATTTTCCACATAAAGGGCACATTATGATCTTTCCTCCTACTGTCTCGTCGCATATTTCTCGACTTGACGAATCACAAATTAATTAATTGTCAAATATTATCACTAATTTGTTAAATTTATTGTCAGTTTTGAAGCATACTAAATCACCTTGGAGTATTGTAATCGGTGTCAATGGTTGCAACTCCAAAAATAAAGCATAAAATTCCCACAACTGAAGCTGGAATGAGCATTCCTGTGTAAAATCCCAACCAAGCAAAATACAAGGCAACTTTGTCCCCGAAATAGCGTCTGATAAGCCAAAGTGGTTGCTTTTTGTACCAGTTGCTAAAATGTGCCCATTCTGTATAAAGTAGCTGAAAATTTGAATTGATAACAGGCATTATTTAAGGATTCTATGAAATCTGTACTACTTTCAAAATGTGCACGTAAAAATTCGTACTCTACGATCGTGCAGAACGTCTTCATCCTCAATCGATCCTTCATGCACAGGAAACGCGGCTACGAAAGTTTTGTTATTGAGAAGACGACGAATGCCGGTCTGATCGAGTTTTATAATTTGCAATTGTATTTATAATAACCATCGCCTGTAAATTTTTCATTTAAAATATTATCAGAATACCTTTTCGTCTCCGGCATCATCAAACTTAGCTCTAGTCATTATTTTCCACATTATTTGGCTTCGTTGGGCAGGAGTGAAGAAAGTTTCTCTGTCTTTAATTATAAAACTGCAATAAATACCAAATAAAATATAAAACATCTAGGATCATTTGATCTGACAAGGTCATTTAATTAAATTATAATTACCATTCTTGCTTTTGCCTGGAGAAAGAAGCCATGAAAAACGATGGCTCCTTTGGTATCCGATCGTGGTCATAGTCAAACATCTTAAGTTTACTTTTAGAAAAATTCTTCCAACAGTTTGACTCTTCCATAAATCGTTCATCGGATGAGTCGTTTTCCTTCAGAACATTTCAAACAGTGTAATTAGGTAATTTCAGGCAAAGGAAAATGAGAGTAGACTTGAGGAATTAAAAAGTATAAAAGGGATACCAGCCATAAAAAAAATCTAGCTAAAGGGGATATTGAATACTTGTTGATTGAGTAAATTTGAAGTAGTAGACATGAAAGGGTTCCACAGACTATTTGTTTAATTTGGTACAAAACAATATGGATTTTAATAATTCATGAACGTCAGATATTTATGTGTGTTGTGTGATGTTAGATTCAACTATTTCATCAGAGCGACGCTATTAGATTAAGTGTTGGTAATTGTGCATGTCAGTGTTGGGCATTTAGACGGACAAGAAACATGACGACATATAAAAAACAGTTACTTTCTCTTCTTGAAGCGCTGTAAAGCAGAAAAGCAAGCAGAATAGCTAAAATGAGTTTGGAGATACATACCCATGCTTTGTACGATATTGAGATGAGTTTCTGTCATATCCACAATGCAGCACACACAAATGTCAAACACTTGTTAATGATTCAAGGAAAAGGTAGTCATCAATTATTCACACTACTTTTCGAGTTTGTGAGCTATGCATATATTCGTGTACTAATTGAAGAGACACACTTTTCTTTCAGAAAACATGTTCAGCAGGAATAGATCGTGCTCGCCGTTGCTTTCTCCTTCTGATGAACTCAACACAGTGCGAGCTCTGCTTGAAAACTACTTTATAATATGTATTACATTTATGACTTTCTTCACCTTTATCTAACCAATTATCAAAGATTTGATAAGAAAAGTTGATTACCCGGCCTTGAAACAGTATATGGAACGCAATTACAAAATTACGGTACAGTATCTTTTTATGACAGCAATTATTAGACGCAAGACAATTTTAAATCAGAAACAAAGCTTGCCGGACAGTCACAAAAATTAATTCCCAGACTGAAATACACACTGTGCACATAATTGATAACGTACCTTGCGAAAATTGTGAATAAAGAGCTCGCATATTAAATTTTTACTGAACTTAATGCAATAACATTATTGTTTGATTTGATTAAAAAGTTAGATGTGATAAAACTTACATTTTTTATGAACAATCCATCCAATTCTAATTGAATTGCATGAAATGCATAAAGCCCACTGCGATCTTTTTATAACTTTCACAAAGTTCCGTTGTTTTTAGCATGAAAGCACGTATTTGACTAATTTTTGCTTATTCGTGACTTCGTGAATTGTGCTAATAGCAAGATAGAATACAAAATATAATTTACTTTTTATCCGCTTACGTTCTTTTGCGTTAAAGAGTTTATTTATGATGTATTCGCAACTCACGGGTGCAAGTTGTTAGTAAGTTATTTGAAAAGATTTAATGTGACGCTAGAAGTTCGGATTAGAGTGGGCTTACCTTAATTGGCATCTTCATATTCATTATCTCAGCGTATTTGGTTAGTACAGTCCAAGGAGCGTGGACTTTGATGAAATGAGTTCTTGTCTCGTGGTTAAACTGCCAAAATTCACATACAACAAGTTATACATGCAAATTATCTCAAAGTAAAGCTCTTTCAGTGAATACGAAAATTCATCAAACGCTGAAAACAAGCTACTTTTTGATATCAAACATTTTGGACGGTGATTAACTTTCAGTCATATATTTGTAGACGTTTTAAGAATCGAAAAATAAAATTACCCTTCTCCTTGTAGGATCGGGATGTTCAATTTCAATTTCTGATCCTTCTTCAACAAGATTTCTAAGAAACGTCTTTCTTCTCTGTTCTTTTGTGAAGTCCAGATCATCTTCGAACACGAGCATCATATCTATTCTTCTACATCCATCATTGAAGTACAAGGTGTCCTTCACATTGTGCTTAAAACTCTGATCACACGCGAAAAATATTTAGCAGTGATTATTATTATTCTTCTACACAACTACCCTTGTAATGCACACAATTCTGATTCTTATAGAGATTACCAAAGTAGAAGATCCAGAAGATATCTCGCCTTGTCGACTGCCATCATTTTTCTTCGCGTTGGTAGCGCTAACAATTCTCGGAAGAATTCCTGTTTCCAATTCATCGTGCTCATTTAGGATAGAATTAGCACCTATTGGCAAGACAATAAGATAGTCACATTCAACCTGAATTTTACGTAATAGCACCACAGCACGACTCTTGAATTCGAACATTAGATACAATCAAATAGGGACTCGTGTAGTTCGTTTAATGTTCATGAAACTTGTAAAGTTGGGACGATATTGGCGTGCTAAACCCGGTTGCATGTACTTTATGTTTAACAATAGTTCGAAGACTGACATTGATTGACCTCAAATTATTATAGCAACATCTTCTGAGCGACGTTACACTAAAAAGCAGTTTTATTGGGACGCGAAGTCCCAAGTCAGTATCAGTTAAGTTTAAACGGTTGACATACCTGGTTTGCTATAATTCAGAATACCGAGTTGGTTTATTAGGTGTTTGGGATTTTGGGATTGAATTGTGCCGTTGTCGAGTCGGTGATCCCCGAAGGACTTGATTAAGTCCACATTCCCGACACTACTAAGATGGTGATTATGATTATGAGAATGTCCTGAGCGTCGATCATGGTGTTGTGCACTGTGACGCTTATGAAAATTATCCGATTCAAACGCCAAATTTCGATTTCCTTCGTGGCTTATCCAAGCGGGAAAGTCTCTGACAACGATATAAGGAGTTGGGCTTTCAGACGGGGTAATTGTTTCAAGTTTGAGGTCCTCAACAGAAGTAGAGTCGAAGTCACTCTCATTTCTAAGTCGACTTGTAGAGTCTGTTTCACCATTAGCTTTTTCCCCACGATTTAAGTCCATGCTTTACACTCACTTCTCAGTATTCCTGGATGAACTTATGGGGTTACATACAAAACCAAACTGAATGAAAGAATAGAACGCTACGTAGAGACGTACGTAGTTTTATTTATTGTAGTTAGTTGACCAATATTTGGGAAGAAACTGTTCCTTTTGGAACCCGTAAAGGCCGTTAAATTTAACCGACTTGGCGTGAATGAATAAAAATGTATTTGTAAATGAATGAGAAGAAAGGTAAAACTTTATATTGAGCGACAATGATGATAATAGGGAACACTAGGGATAATAAATGTCAAGTACAAGAACCAAAATGGGTTAGTGGATGTGCCAAGTAAACTCGACGAGAGAACCTTTCTCTAGACTTTCACTGATAAAACTGGCAAGCAGTCGTCTAAGGTGTCCACACATTCTTTTTATATTGGTTGGTGCGATGCAGGAAGATACAATTCGGTGATAAAAGTGAGGCTCTTCGAGACAATTTCTATCTCTGATATGTCATTCGCTTGCCTTATTTCACCTGCTCGTCCAACTACATTTACCATTATCGCTTTCCTTTCCACCACTTGAATAGCATCGAACTGGAGCACATCGAATCGAAGAGCAAATGTTCCTCCTATACATACGTGTGTGCCTTTGGACAAATAGAATCGAATGGAATGGAATGCTAATAATATAAATGGCATAGGCACATAATGTTTTATGCTGCGATGAAGCTATTACTGTTTCATGCACTATATGAGTAACTTAGCGTAAGCAGTATATAACTTAGCTATTATCTTTTGCCTTGAGTTAAATCATACTATTATTTCTGAACTTATAATTCCATGGAATTAAATAGACTCAAATTCATTAAGTAGATCACGGGCAGGGTGAAAGTGACACACATAATACTCTTTCACCGAGCTTAAACAGACCCGAGATATTTCCATGAGATACTATATTGTAATGCAAGCTCGACGATGAACTACTTTCCGCCACACAGGCAGGGAAACACCACAGAATAGTTTATACCGTGACACTCGTATGCAAATTTGGTGCGTTTGGTACAGTGGACAAAATTGATAGGCTGCTGATCTGTCAGTCAGTATAGGAGAAGGAATAACTAAATGGGCAAGAAATTCTCCTAATTGGAAAAGTACCTTCCTTTCTAAGATTGAGGTGACACATTTCAATTTAACTACGTTTGCATAGGCTGATCTGATACGGACATGCATGTGACTATAGGAAGGCACCTATATACTCACCTTAATGAGAGACACAATGGGATGCTAATTAAAAAGTACACATTATAACAGTTATAATGGGAGTGTGTATGCTTGTAATTCTACCGCGGTGATATTATTGACTCATTTTCCATAATTTGTCCATCATATTTTCCACATACTCGAGAGATGCAAGGTTACACGTAAATAATGAATTTCTCCGCATTTCCTTATGGAACTTATATGATTCTTACTGATTGTGTTCCAGATGTCATTTTACTTCCCGGATATTGATTGCAATTGCAGAAGTTGACAGGTACATAGGTTCTATGGAGTCATGTAATATTTAACAAGCGTACGCTCTACTTTGAATCATTTCATGCAGAATAAATTATACGTCATATGCACCGAACATGCATTTAACTAAAGGTTACATAGCCGTCTCTTTTCGTACGTCCAAACTATGACGTGCACTGGAAAATTGCCATCAATTCAAGTTGGAGTATGAAGAAGGGCAGTCCATATACTTCTATGACATGTTTTCCTGAACTAACAACGACACATTACTGTTAAGATGAAAGAGAATCAAGAAGTAGTGTTTGCATTCGTTTGGAAAGGTTGGATATTTACTCCTCTCTTCGATATTTAACAATACTTACTTCAGAAGATGTCACTGTAGCTTCAAGAGCCCAGTGGACTTTGAAACTTCGAAAGTAAGTAAAGTTCAAGTACTCAGAATATTGAGAAAAATATGAAGTTGCTGTCCTATGAAGATCCAAAGTACAAAACTGTCCTCGCAATAAAAATAAATGTGCCGTCATAAAAGCGAGAAACAAAAGTGGACGCAACCGGTATTACAGAACACAACAACCTACAATTCCTCGGATCTTCTAGGACCTACTACCAACACTACTGACTACAACTCATATTCAAGGCTGCATTAAAATTGCATATTTCTTTATGTCACCCCGTCACAATTCTCTATTGCATATGGACAAAATTTCTGCACCCATTAGGGAGAATAAAAACTCTTGTTAGGGCTTAGGGGTAGTGGTGACGATAAGGACGCTTAACTAACTACTCGTGTGTGTGAGCTTAAGTTTGGTGTATGGTTGTTAGTCTTGTGCTCAGCAACGTGAACTTGTGAGTTGTTCAGTATTACTTATCAGCATTAAAATAGTGAGTTATAAATCGATAGCTTCCATTGTACTGGATTATTCCTTAAAGTATTCTGTTCACGAAAAAGGTGCTTTCACATTAAATTAAATGTTTGCACAGTGTATCGGTATGAAAACGAGGGTATACATAGTTGGTCTGACTATTTTGTGTAAATAGCTGTATTTACTGTTCACTCAATAATTGCCAGTGATCTAGTTAATCAAGTATAAAAAGCCTATTGAGGATAAAACAATTCGGCTTGGGCTTACAAAGCTACATTGTAAGTATGCATGAATGCATGTCATGTAAATGCAGGTACAGATTCGGAAATTATATAGATTCGATTAATTTCCGCCCACTAATAGAAGTTGGGATATTGTTTATAAAAAGTTTTTACTAATACTTTACTGTTTAGTTTTAATGGGGTATTCAGCAAGACACGATCAAGGAAACAAAGAATAACGCAACTACACCTTTTTAACTATTTGTGTATGACTTGATAATGATGGATTTTTTATATGCATATAGTAGATTTTCTGAAATGAACAGTTGTTGGGTATTTTGGCATTGAACGAATATGCATCAATATCTATACCTGCGAATCAATGCGACAACACGATTTAAAAATGCATACCTAGGTTTACATCTTTAATCGGATAAGCGGGCAGAACTTTATTGATTGATGATGTATACTTGTTGGTTAGATTTAGATAAATAATAAAAAGGCCTCGTAAAAGACGACGTAAGACGCTATAAAATGTATGTTGGAATGATTGAGTGAAGAGTTTCATCCAGTTGTCCATACAAATGGTTCCAGTCTATCATCAACAGTCAAGAAGTTGTTAAGCTTTTCCAACGCCTCTATTGTCTTATTCAAATTGTAGTGACATGATGACAGACTCTTGGTTAGGTCGTTAATGGTGCTGAATTTCTCCACGAAAGATGTGTAGGTTTTCTCCCTCTCAACTAAGGTGTTCATTATGTGTCTCACTTTGGCATCTGATGCTTGAATATGTTCCACTAACGCGTTTTGATTAGTTTTGAGTATTTCGTCATGCTGTCGCAGTCTTTGCCGGTACATTAGAGCTATCTTAAGAAATGGAGTGGGATCTATCTTCTCCGTTATTTCTGGGTCTTTCGTCCAAGGGACAGATGTGCTTCCCCGAATTATTGGAGTGAATGGTGGAATTTCCTGAGTTGAGAAAACAGTGAATTTTAAAAATATGCGTTTTATTTCCAGGAACCTTGGAATGAATTTGTTTTATACCTCCAGCCTACGATACAGCGGATCTTTATCGATCGTGGGAATTTCACATGCAGCTTTAACTGTAACAATGCTCCCTACACTTTTTGCCTTCCCATCTCGCTTTTCTCGGTTTATCTGTTTGTCCCTAGTGCGTGGCTTTACGTCCGTCCATTTGCCTTTCCTGTCGCTGCTAAAGTCTACAACAGAAAAGTACAACGTGATTAACGTGATGCTTACTTTACAGCAAACTGTTTAATGAGATGAAATGAGAAATGATGGGGTTTGGTACCTTCGCTGATAGGCCTGGTTGTTGTGTATGAAATGTATGGAATGTCTGTGTCCGAACAAATACTTGGACGAGGAGATGTATTTCCGAAGATTTTTCTACCGAATTCACTATCTTTATCATTGCCCGCGGAATGTGATCTTTTAGGATTTTTGCCTTTCCTCTTCGACTGCCCTGATTGGGAACTTTGTTCGGACCCCATATTAAATATGTTTTAGTATAATGGAAGTTTACTTTCTAGTTAGAAGAAATTGAGATCATGAAGATATTGTTTGTTCATTTGATGGAGAAGGTTGATTTTAACCTGTAAGTTTAATAATGATATGCAACGGCATTGCGGAAGATTTGGATGACTTAAAAAAATGAAGTACTCCAATTTCTATGAGAAGGCAACACTACTTAAAATTTCAGAGAAAAGTACGGAAACCAAATCCTAATCCACAGACTGGATATCGCTGTGCGAACACTTAAAAGGTGAAAGTGTTGTGTTTACCGGGCAGCCTCCGGAACTCCCGAAGTCCCAACATTCGGATTTCGGGGTTCTTGATGCTCGTGTACGAAATGAGTAGACATCTCTCGCGGTATCTACATCGACTCACTTGAAACCGTAGGGTGAATAGGCGAGAGGCGAGCTATTTCATTAAGGGAAATCAACTAAAACACTTCGTTGAATGATTCGTCATGGGAAACTTTCGCACTTGCATAGGAGAAAAAATGCAAGGAAACGGAGAGAATATTGAAGAATAATATCATTTTTTGAAGTGTTCATTGTCTTACATGATACCTGTGGTTTGTATGATAAAACATGGAATTAGAGCATTGGTTTAGTGTATAATACAGAGAAATTTAACAGAGGCCTGAGGCAACAACGTTGGTTTAAGGTATCTACATGCATTTTGGAAGTATATAGGACGAATCGTTAATGAAAGTTGTATAAATAGACAATAAATATGCTAATTAAAATAAGTTAAAGAGAAGTTGGTCATTTTGGTGCTGTAGATTTCCTATGTCGCTGTTAAGTTAACCGGTTGACGGACATGCAACTTCTGTGAAGTTCAGACTGTAACCTACATTCATGTCTGCGTTGTCACTCCCGGAACAAAATGTTATTGGAATGAAGCCTGCAGTCGTTGTTTGATTAACTGCAAAATCAAATTTTATATTACTATGAATTCATTTTAAAAGAGGGAAGATTGTTAGGAAAAAACATGCTTACCTTGTAACATTCCGTTCGCTAAAGTGTCGCCACAAAACTTATTTCCGTTGGCTAAAATGTAGTCGGTTGTACAGTCACTTGGGGCAGTGCCTGTTGTAAAATGAAGTGTTTGATAAACATCAACTTAGAATGATAAATTGCTCAGTAATCTTTCCTTACCTCCAATCATAAACTCATTTTCTGTTAAAAGGACATTACAGTATCCAGGAAGGAGCTGGAAGCAAATAGTTGTGCAGTAATTGTTAATCAGTTCACCTTGACCAGAGTTGAAGTTAAAAGATTCCAGTGACCCAGACATTGTTCTAAAATACTGTATATAAAACAAAAATACTTTCAGTTTACTTTCGACGAAATTGGTTAGAGTTAGTAAGTTTATAACCTGTTGACATCCCGAAGGGGCTGCACATGCATCTCCACTTTTAAACTGGACAATTCTGACTTTCCAACTTCTTGCGGTGCTTGCAGTTGACAGTTTGAATGTTAGTGTGAAAGGACCCGATTTGGAAGATATATCATAATACACTGCAAAAAATGCGTTAAGCTCAGCAAGAGTATGTGCACAACATTTCATTTGATCAAAGGATAAGAAAAAAACTTACACATTTGACCCACATTATATCCACAAATGGCTGGTAACGTTGTGGCAGTTCCTGTTACTGTAAACGTGTCATTAAGGCAGTTTCCAAGAGAAGGTCCCATGATTTGGAAGTCTGTGAACTCTAAATAGAGCTCAGTGGCCTAGTAACATGGTTAGTTGAAATTTATTTACAGAGTAGAAGATAGCTATAAAAATCTCAACTAACCCCAGGAAGCTTGTTAACGGTGATGGAACAACTTAATGGCCCTGTGGTTGTGGATGGATACGCTGGGTTCACAAAATAGGTGTTGTTCGTCGTCACCGTAGCTCCACAAGTGGGTGTGACTGTAAAATAATTCCAATTGAGTCTTTGTTGACTTTCATGGATTGATGTGACGGAGGAAGTCTTACCAACACAGCAAACTCCGTAGTTACCAGCACACACTCCAATTGCACTTCCTCCGAGGTTCGTGCATTCCCTTGCAGAGTAGCAAGTTCCAATGTCACCATTGTCCGAATTACAAGGCACATTATCAAATGACACTATACTGAACAGGCCGCCGGAAACCACTGAAATACATCAAATAGATGTCCATAATATTTACGTGCAGATTTCCTTGTACAACCAGTGACTTCCAATTTAACTTTTGTAGCACAAACCAGAGCGCCTTCCTTCTCTTGTGGAATTCGAAATCAAGTCTCCTGTGGTATTCTGCAGTCTTCCAAGGGATGTTTCATTGCTTGCAATGGCTAATGAGTTTACATTTGTCGCACGAAGTCCTGTGATCAACACCACTACGGGTAAAACTTTCAAAAGTAGGTACGCCATTTCTTGAATTCCTTGCGTGAAGTAGCACGGCAGAAAGTTCCTTTCACGGCACCTAGAGCAGCGATTACTGCTTCGAGCGCAAAACAAATGTCGCTTCTGTAACCTAACAAGTTACTCTTTCAAATCTGAAACTGTTGTGATCATGGTTTTTCATCCTTTCAAGTAATTCTTACTCGGTCTTGAAATCATAACGGGAAAAGTGACCATTTCCGTGCTAATACGATCTCATTGTTATAAATGAATATGCATTGTGAATATGGCTCATACCTTGATACCGTGATAGTCATATACCATGCAGGATGTTCAGTTGATTGTTTGAACGTAGAAAAATAAATTCTTTCATTCACGAAGTCATAGTTGATGTCGTAAAGGAAGATATTTTCTCTGCGTTTGTTTTTAGAAGCGCTAGGACTTACAAATACGTGGCATCAGGATCTCATGGTGAATGTGTACGAATATGAAGAAAATGAATTACAAGACCATTCATTCTTCTATGAATTTAAATATTAAAAGAGGTCAAAATGCAATTGGTTTTTGTCTGCAAGAAAAAGCTACAAGCAGAGTACTACAAGAATGTGTATCACTTAAACGGGGTCCTCAGGTCTATAATAATATCTTGAATCTTGAGTGCAAGGTTTGAAATTTCAGGTATTCAATAACAATGTCCTTGTTTATTTACGAAGAATAAATACGACATTATATTCGGGTATCACATAACATCAGTTGTGGCTCTTATAAATTTATTGTTAAACAAGGCAAAGGCATAGTTAGTCCTGTAGGGCTTCAATCCCATTAGATTTACTTTCGACAGAGCTCTGATCAACTTTAGAAGGTTTGGCTTCAGTATCGGAAACAGCAGACTTTTCCAATTCTAATAGTATTTGGTCAGTCCAATGAGTCGGATTTTTTTTGTATGCAATTGCAGCCTCAATCGCTTCCGAAAATAACTATCAGATGAAAAAAAACTACGTTAGTCACCTACAAGTCTTGTAATATTTTTAGATATGTACTTATAGAGTGTTACCTTTACAACATTGGATCCTGTAGCAGCAGACACATAGTACAGGGGAATGTCGTTACGTTCAGAAAATGCAAATGTTCGTTTGGTAACATCCATATTAGCTAAACATGGAGTGTCGTTGGATTAAGCATTTCCATTTATAAGAATCTTTAATGGAAGAAAGAAAAATCTTACAATCGATTTTATTTGCAGCTAAGAAGCAAGGAATTTCCGGTCGATACTGTCTCAGTTCACTGTACCATCTATTTAAATTTTTATACGTGACCTTTCTCGTAGCATCGAAGACCATAATGCAAGCGTCTGCTTGATGGTAGTAGGATGGATGCAATGATAAGAACCGCTCTTGTCCTGCAGTATCCTGTGAATAAATCAATCTTTGTCACATAACTCAATTCACATTATTCAAAATGTTAATCTTGGCCTCATGTGGTGCACGATTAACTGTTGAACGGCTTACCCATAAGTCTGTCATTAAACGCATGCATAAAAATGACATCCAGTGATTATTAACTGACATTATGAAAAATAAAGTTACAGACAAATAGCTTACCAACAGTTACATCTTCGTTGTCTACTATCGTCTTATATTTGTATAGTGTCAAAGCATAGGTAGAGTTTTGATGCGTCTTGAAATCGTCTTTAAGAAACCTTTCTAATAGTCTTGAAAGTAAACAAAATAAATTATCTAAATTGTACTGGCACTGAGCATCTTTTGTGATGTAAAACATAAAAGACTGCTTACTTGCTCTTGCCAACAGCAGAATCTCCTAGACAGATCACTTTGATAGCGACTGAACCCTTTTCCGCTGTAGTGGAATCACTAGCAGTGTCATTCTCATCTAAAGAGTTTTCTTCCGGTAGTTTGAGCTCTGAAGATTCATTATTAACTGTGCTGTTTTGGGACGTCCCGTTGATCTCCATATTGGCGATCTGTGTAAACTATTTTATAGAGAGTGGATTTACCTTAAGTAGTGTGTTGATGTAAAACTAATTGCTGCAAGTTGTGAGCCAAGAAGGTAGTAAAAATTGAGCAAATTCTCGAGAGAGAGAGAAAGTCTTCTGAGACTTGTTTTAGTTGTTTCGCAGTGGTAGATGCAAATGTCAAAATATTTTATTTGAGCTACCCCATCATCATCATCAGAGGTTTGTTATTCGCTGAGTTTCCGCTTATGAGTCCGATTTGTTGTCATGACAACCCGAGAGACCGACAAACATGACTTACATTACCGAATATTGACTTGATGACACAACCCCGACCCGACGGGAGTGTGAGTTTCTCACACGTCCTCCGGAGTCTCCACCACCCGATCCGATTAATCCGACTAATCCGATATGCCTTTCTTTTCTACTTAAGTTCTTACCTCACAGGCTTAAAAAAGCACTCGCCAAAAAATCTGCCAACCTGAATTCTTAGTACACACACGCTTGAAACTATTTCTCACATTAGCCTTGAGTTATTGAGGTTTGTATTACAGACGAAGACTGAAGGTACTTTTCTTATTGTATTTCTTTATTTCTATCGAACCTAGTTTTCCTGGCTAAGTCGGGTGTATGTCTCGCTGATCCTTCTGATTACTAACAGTACACCTATTAACTGTAGGGGAACATCAATCGATTGATGATTATTAGTTTTATCGTTAGAGGAATCTTCGTATTTGCATAATGTGAAGAAAGTGCCTGATACAAAAGTATGAAATTCGGATCGCAGACTAGTGGACAATTAAGCTCGGACCTATTATGGAATAATAGATAGATTTTAGCTCCGATTAAGTTCAGTTTGTTCTCTTCACGGTATTTATTGATCCCGATAAGTTATGCAGGAGTATACGAATAAAGGTTAAGTGTGAGATAAAGAAAAGATTAATCAATAGGTTTACACGAGCGAAAAGGAATTATTGATTTGTAATACGGAATAATTTGGTAATTTTCGATGAGAGTTTACAAACAACTATGACTTATGTTTATTTATAGTTTATTCCATTATAACAACCACGTTACTTCTGCATAGCGGTTAAGGTACAGAATAAGCTTGCATGGGACTGGAAATGATTATTTAAAGTTTGAACATGAAGGCATACAGTGTATCTTGTATCAAATAACAATAATATGAAAACTTCAACTTGATTGAATATCATTTTGTAGTATCACAAGCAACGATTGCTACGCAACAGTTCATTTAAGAAGCACTCATCGATACAATAAATATTGCAGTCACTGGTTTATACGACAAAGTTAACGTAAATGCTTATCAACACCATAATTGACTAACGTAATAATTATGCTACACCATTACTTCGCCCGTCCGTCCAGATTCGGGCAACCCGTCTAGATTTCTTCTTCTTAGGCTATTGCGATTTGAAGGTGGACGAAGCAGTTCCAGTTCTTTGTCAACAGCAATAGGGTTCCACACTGTACTATCACCCCCAGCAGAGATCCCTCGGGCTCGTACCATTTCTTGCTTGATTATTATTTCATTTGTTAAGTAGTTTTCTTTTCTTATTTGCTCTTGAAGCTTTCTCGGAGAGTCGGGGATCCACCATTTAAGCATCATCACGCAAACCGCAACGACGTTCTGTAAGGTAGGAATAATTAATTGGTGTGTTGGCTACTATGTAGGGTTAATGCAAAGACGACAAATACCTCAAACACAACAACAAAAGCAAGTCTGGCCATCCAAACTTTCCAATAGAATTCTGTCTTTTTGTACCGAATAGATTCGTCAGTGTTGTAACTATGTCGATATGTTTGGTACCTGCAATGAATATATTTAAAATACTACTCGGTACGCGATGCAAGGTTTATTAAGCTATGCGATTCATGAATTGCCTCCAACCTGCAAATTTCGACATTTTGGCTTCTGTCGTCTGGTTGAGATTCGATTTCAGTAGTATTAAACGAGGCCAAGGAATGATCTAAGAATCCTTCTAATGTCCCATAGCGACTGTCACTTATAGGGTACAGTCCATATCGATACACCATTTTTGGAATAAAGTTGGAAGTGAATGCAATGATGAAGGCCTGAAATTAATTAGAGTTTACGATAGAGCTCAATCGACTGTTACAAAACGATGGTTAGTGAAAATATAGTCCATCTTACATTGGATATAACAGCTAGTTTCCCAACAGCGTCCAAGATGGAATACCATATTCCAATGTCTTTAACTCGTTGTCCTACAGGACGTCTATAGTAGGTTATTAACTTTTTGGCATCCAAACGCATTTCCAAAATATTGTTGAGCAATGCGAAGAGTGGAGCAAGTGGAAAAGCAGCCACAAATATTGTTATGAACCCGTACTGTAAAACTGAAAGTTTAGGAAGGCCAGTTTATTATGGGTTTCTGGTTTCGTATGAAATAGTATGCAGCTATTTACCCATTTCTAAGTACTCTGGAAATAAGGATCGGTGTCCCCATTCGAGAAGTTTGTAATCCTTAGCCCATTGAGTTTGAAACAATGTGTTTTTCTCATGTGTAATTCCAGTAAGAAGTTTGATTTGAGTATACCACTTAATAGCCAACCTAGAAAAGTATACATCGACTCAAATTAAATTTCGACTTTCAGCGTTTAATGACAAACTGTATGCCAAACTGATAATTCATGTTTCTTACGGCCAAACCATCTCCAAGATCGAGTTCATCGCCTGCTTGCCCACCATGATAATTGCTAACTGAATACAGAGCTCAGTCATACACCCCGGACCGCACTTAAAGAAGTTTCCCCACATTTAGTCCAAACTATCTTCAAAAACAATAAAACTAAGTCTTTTGTTAAATTTGTAATACCTCTTCTTGTCGCCATTTCCTGAGGAATTTCGTGTATTTATGAGGAGAACCCACGAATTTTCCTTTGAAAAATGCAATATAGAATATCGAAGCGTAGTAATTGATGAACTGGAGCATGTACATTTTAAGTGTCAAACTATCATCAAACTCAGTTTGCGTTCGGTGAAGTTCAAGCTCCGTTAAGTACTCAGCCAAAACGGTATACAACTGTAAAACATAACGTACAAACTTTCATTGATTGCAACGACAACGATTTCTGTGATGTTTACAGAAATAAAACTTACCCAATTAAAGAAGAAAATAAATACTAAATTAATGCAGGCAGCTGAGGTACTAACAACGATAAGGCCCCAACTATTAAAATCACGGTTTTCAGCTCTACTGTTATTTAAAATGAACGTTATGGCCAAGCGGTACACAACAACTGCTACGACAGCAGCTGCAGCCATACTTATCTGAAAATTAAAACACAACGTTATAAAATTAACACTGAACTTCTTTACAAGCCTCATTTTTCAAGTTTCAAGTGTCATACCAGCAGAAGAATCATGGACATACTGAATAGTCGATATGGTAATTTCATTTTCCAAAAAGGAACATAAGGCTCTGGCGTATTTGTGACATGATTCGGTTCCTTTTTCTTGACATGCTTCAGTCGTACTAGATATTCTGGCCGTGGGTGTTCTTCGTGAATATCAAAACCAGTCAAGTCCCACCGATGCGTGATTTCAGCTGCATACCTCTTCCAACACTCCATAAATATTGCACCTAAACAAGTATATGTCACATTGTAATAAGTATACATTGTTGAAATCAGAAACTTAAAAGAAACCACGTTATTTTAATAAACTTACTCCAAAATGACATAATGACAGCGAAAAGTACAGTGGCATCATTGTCGAACAAATGAGTTAGACGGGCGTAAAAACAAACATCATGAAGATTCCAATATCCACACTTTTTATCGCACAAAGGACACATTGTTATATTAAAGCCTTGGTTACATATGTCCTCACTAAAATTTAAAAAAAATCGAATTTAATTATATGCCTCTAATTAGAAGTCTCTTTAAAATCAAACAATTTACCTGTATTGATTGGTATATAGGGTGAAGCATCCATAGAGAAAACAAATTAGACCTAATACTGCAGCGAAGATCAACATGTGTGTGTAAAATCCCAACCACGCAAAGTAAAGGCCGATTTTGACTCCAAAATATTCTTTAATCGAATCAACCGGCTGGTACTTAAGGCCTTTTCCCAAAGCTGCCCACTCTGTAGCCAATAAATAACGTTGGCTTCCTGGGGTTTTCAAGTCTCCCTGAACAGAAAAAGAAAGTAACTTAGACTTTCACTAATGATTTTTTGTAATGTTAGAAATTATTTAGTAACCAGATTTCAGAGCTTCTTACGTCGTGCAAAGGATACGCCGCACTGTACACTCCATTGCTCAAGAGTCTCTCTATTCCAAAAGCAAAATCATCATAATCGTCGTCCGTGTACCGTTTTCTTCGAAGAATGAAATCCAAGATTCGGGCTCTGACTGCTGCCGTAAAGAACTTCTTTTCATCTACATCAAATCTGAAATGGATCCAATTATCATTACCAAGTGAAGGCCACCATGAATCTGTATGTTTCGTTAAGTCTTACAAATATTCTTTGTCACGACTGTAAATGGCGGTGAACTTTTGGTCATCAGGAGGAAATATTCTGGGGTCCACTCGAAAGTAATCGGTGATAATACTGAACCATGACTTGACTTCTGAAACTATAGCGTTTTCTCTCGTTCTGAGTTCCATGACTTGAGGTATCTAAGATGACACAATGAAAGTTGAGTTGAATTCATCTTCAGCGTGTGTGATTTTGGAAGCAATGGTATTGAAACCGAAGAATGGGCGCATTTGCAGCGAGCATTAGTCAATGCTGCATGAAATAATCCTTGAATAATGTTAATTCAAAATCATAAAATCCTAGTTCAGTCATATTAGCTACTAAAGAAGAGTTCTGGAAGCTATGTTCAGCACAAGAAGAACAATTGTCTTTAATGAATGAAATAGCTACAGTTTGAAAATGGGAAACACAAACCAACACAGATGACAGATGAGTAATAGGTGAGAACGCGAAACATATATATGAATGACATAGCAAGCAATTAGTAGCGTTTGAGGCAGCGTAAGAATAAAAGTTTTACGGAAACCTCAAATTTAAATTCTTCGTGGGATCCGCAAATCATGTCCACTACTTCGCCGTGTAACTGTCATAAAACAAATCAAATAGCTAATAATATAAAATACTACAAGCAGAGGTGCAATTCTATTAAGAATAATGAGTCTTGAGCTTCATTCAATGCGTATGCAGTATCAGTATAATAAACACGTAAGTATAATATGACACATTTATGGAATGCGTGATCAGACTACCTGGAGTTTTTCATGCGTCCTGCGCAGTCCTATTTCCATGAATGGCTTAAGACTGTTAGAAGCATCTGCCTTAACATCATTATCAACATATCCATACAGTTACACTGAAAGACTCATTAAACGGATTTCACCGAAGGAAACAGTATTTAAAATGGCTCAAATATCGAATGACTAACAAGTTAATCAACATAACATTCGTAAACTGAGGTCTTCCCCATTTTCCACGTAAAAGACGGTAGATACGCCTACGATTAGTAATTGATATAATCAAGACATGTTTTTGAAAACGAGGTTGTCCAGAGAGTGGAATGGCGTTACAAGTGACGAGATAGGACATAAAGATGACTGGACATAAATTTTTGCTGTGATGAATATATAATGATTGCCAGGATGCAGAGAGAGTGATACAGCATAGCAAAATGCTTCAATTGTTACTTTGCCAAATCACCATTCACACAGGTGTTAGCAGATAGAGGAGCGACTAGGAAATTACCTGCTTCATCGGCATTCGGAGTTTGAGGATTTCGCTATATCGTCGAAGGACTTCCATGGGGGCGTGGATCTTCACGAAGTTCAGGTTGCATGCCTCCAACTTCTCGCGTTCCAGAAGGAGACCGTCCTCCTCCAAATTCTTCTCGAACACCCGTCGCTTTTCCTTCGCCACGTCTGACGTCGCCGACTCCCCCGACCCCTCCCACACCAACACAAAGTCGATGTCTTCCAGCGTCATAATTTCCTGAAATGCCACTGACTTCACCTGAAACAAATTATATGAATTCAATTAAACGTCTTGCTAACTGTTACTCATACAATGCTACATCTATTAATCTTCCGTTACTTAATTGGTGATTAAAGCGCAGAAAGAATGAAAACAAATGATTGACGACTCTGCAGTCTACCGCAAGAATCAAGAATGGTTGAAAGTGACGCTTATGACGTAACCACTAGCGTAGAACTGACGCAGCAATGAGCGTCAAAGAAGCTTCTAAAAGTATCAAGACTACTGACTAGCTGCGAGATAAGAATACCGCCTACAGCTACGGTGAACCTAGTGAACTTGCACCGACTGTTCCAAATTCCAACTAGTGAATGCCATCATTCCTCTTGTTTTCTTTTGCTGCTGCATATTTTTTTTGAATTGTGGACATACCTGTACGTCACACGTATTTTAACATTAGACCTCTAACAAAAGAAACAAAGCGCAGAGAAAATTAAGTGCGTTCAAGTTTAAAAGTTGTCTGCGTACCACAGCTTGCCACTGGTAGGCTCACTCAATTCCGGCTGAATGGTTCGGTGACTTCCTGGTCATACTCATAGAGTAAGGCCTTGGAATATAAGAAACCTACAACTTCCTAGATTTCAATTCTAAACTCCTATTTATTCTAGTTTTTATTGCAAGTTGTGAGAAGACTTTCTTATATTTGTATTCTCTTAGCATTCCACCATGAGTAATGTATGACCCTTTGATCTCTAACACACAAATATTTGCGAGATGCACTAGATCTTTGTGACTACAGCCGGTGAACCGAATACGTTCCATAAATATTTTTTCTAAATTTCCAATTTAAATTTCAGATGCAAAAATGTTTTTAAATTAGAGTCAAATTCAAGACCTGAAAGTATCTCTGAAGAACCTAAAGGTCATGATAATACGGGATTCTAAAAATGATAATATTTATGAACATTCCACAAAGCCGGATATTTTTTAGAGTTTTCCTTCTCTCTATTTTAATAACAAACCCTTGTGGTTGTATTTCTTCTCGAGAAATCTCAAGAGATGTCCATGACATGAAGTAGTAATATCTCACCTTGTCATGGTTTCCAAAGTATGACACATTGATATGGCTGAGTGGAATCTATGTAGTCAGTCTCACAGTTTACATGGCACACCACTTACGTACACACACACAAATATTATGACACATGGTTTTGCAGGAAGTGACCTTTCAAAGTTCCATGTAGTGTTGAAGATTCAGCAGATGTTAAAAGGCCCAACATGAAAAACTGGATGTAATGAAGATGATGGAGTTCACTTGTTGCCCACTGCACGTGGCAGATGAGCTTGGTTTTAATTCAGTTTAATGTGCTTTATTGGAACTTAGAACACCACGAAGAAGCTACATGCGTGCCAATTAGGTTGGAAGTCTCACAGCAGATCCAGACATCCAGACATTCCCAGTCAAGTAACTCAATTACTATTATTCCCTACCGGTTGTACCTCAGAATATGAAATAAAAGTTGTAGATTATCTTTTTAAAAACAGATCAAAATGTTTTGTTTGCTGGATCAAAAGTAGTAAAAATGTTTACAAGAGGTAGACAATGAGCAGAAGCAGAAGAAAAATGAAGGTTCTTCGGTTGATTTGAGCAATAAGAGTGTAAATCTGACTAGAAATTAACTTATGCTTGTGTAGTGAAGTTAATGTTATTGTGATTTTGTTTTCTTATGATTATAAGTAAGAAGTAGACTGGGAGGTTGGTAGGAAACTATGAGTCTTGCGTATGTAGTGAAGTAGTAGCTGAGGGATTTGCTTATTCAAGGATAAATGCAATATGCTAAGTGACTTGGTGGAGATCGCAAGAAACTGGCGATGACTTAATCGCACTGCTGCAACAAGTTGGGTAAAGGATGTGTTTATATGAATGGATAGAGATGGTTACTGTGGACTATGGACCTCCGTACCAAAGCAACCTTGCCAATAGTAACCGTATATTGTTTCTTAATGATAGTCAACTTTCATAAGGGAGACTACAAACAACTACGGCTAGTCTACTACGAGGAAGGATGTACGTGTGAACGTGAGGAGATCAATGAAATCACCATCCACTCATCTTCACCATTTACTCGTTTTTATGACTTGCGACTGCGAATTGTGAATTGGTCATGCACTTCTTCAAGTTAGTACAAAACAAATCCATGCATGTCTAATAATAAATGTAGGGACAGCCGGCGTGATAATCTTCACGGAGACTGTTTATTACTTGTTTTTGCTAGATTTTTGGTTATTTGGAGGGCGGATGGATGGAATATTTATGTATAATATTATAGATTGGTGGAATTTGTGTGTGAAAGGACATTATGTAGTCCGTGTGTAAGTCATGGCATAATCCAACGCTCAATGTTTTCAATAGAAGTGATTCTGATGTAGATGAAAATTGAAATTAAAATGCTATATCCTTTTCCATGATACATTTGCGGCCTTGGGACACGTCATGACGAGTATGACAACATTTCGTTGACAGTTTGTCTTGCTGCTGTGGCTAATGAAATTGATACTGAACACGAGATAATAACGTAAGTTAATTATATGCTAAGCCAATAGAAGTTTCATGACTTGAGCAATATTGCTACATGTGATGTTGTTTCATGAGACTGTAAGTCAGTTGCGGTCAGAAGATTGTGTTATACGTGTGTCTAGTACTATGATGATGCTGGAACTTAAGCTGATTGCTGTACTAAGCATTCGCTGGAGAATGCAACGACTAATCATTTGTGCTGGGAGGATAAATAAGCTATCGATTAGAAATGCGTATTTAATGTCTTCTTAATCTGCATAGAAATAAGACGGCTCGTGTAATACCATAAATTCTGGTTAATAACCTGCCGCTTATAATGAACTTGTAAGCATCGTATTTTCAAAGGATTTAAGAATAATTGAGTGATCCATCATCTCCATCTTCTACATGCAACTAATCCAGTCCTGTACACACTTCCTACTTTCCAGTTTCCGTTCTTATACCTTGTTAGGGTATGATAAATAAAATCCATCCGTAGACGTAACGTTAATAAACCAAGTTCAAGATAGATATAATTTAGTGTCTCACCGGCTAGGGAACAAATGAGCAAATGTAGTCAGATACAGGAATCGGTCACCGATCTTTCAGCAGACGTAGATTTATGATTGCATGGCACTTGTGTGTATCACAGTACGCACATTCACCGAAACAGATCTATAATTGCTACTTGCTGTGTGTATCCTAAGATGAGCAATAAGGGTCAAGAAAAAGGCTCATCGCGTGTCTTAACATCACCCAAAAGTGGCGAAGACGTGGAGAACTTCATGCCACAATATCTCTGTGTGAGTCTCTTTTCAAGAGATGTAGCAAAGTGAAAGCTCACCAAAAGCTGTGAGGAGTGCAGTAGTAACACTAAAAGTTTAATTACAACGAAAGCTTTCAGGCAAAAAGAACGAACCTTTTTGTTACTACTCGGCTGTGGCTGCTGCTGGTTAAGAGTCATAGATCCATGTGGGGAGCTAAAAATATCATCCCGATCTGTGTCGTAATAGTTTTCCTGGATGGAATGGTAACTTCGGAACGGACTAGCTGGCTCACTAGCATCAGAATAGTAGCTTTCCGACATCAAATCCGCTATATCCTGTGCACTGTGGTAGATACTCGAAACTGAACTCTTGCTTAGCCTCCAGCCTTCGGTGTAAACTCGACCTTTATTCATCGCCCCACGAAGTCCAATGATGACCCCTGGACCTCCACTTCCATCCACACTGCTTGGGTGGCTCATCCTCGACGACCTGCTTCTCAACGAAGGAGTCGACAATCGCTTCTGTTCCGTCTCCGCTTTCTCTCCGCGATCTCGAACATGATCCCGAAGTAGCGCTGTCTTCACCCCGTCCCCTTCATCCCCACAAACCTTATCCATTTCATTCTTCGCCTCCAAGAACTTCTCATCTTCACCATTCTTCCCTCCTGGAGACTTATTCCCACTGGTGCTCGACATTTCTACTTTTTAATTACTCTCTATATCGTACACACTTCCTTGAAGACAGCCCTATATGAACCCTGCTAACGACTATCCTCTAAGCCACACATTACGTAATAAACAGCAGCACCACGCTAGCACCATGCTAATTAGTTTTTCCAACTGATCCAGACAATTCGTGTCTTACTCACATCACTTCATATTGAAATCCAACCATCTAACACAGTTACTCCTCACCTCATAAACTCACATATTTCACTAGCGTTTGCCACCAACACATTAAATTACGAAAACACGTTTTAATTGCACATATTAAACACTTGCTTTTGCATACTGAAACACTCCGTAAATGTTATTTTTATACTTTTCATATCTTTTGGATTGCAGACACGACTACATTATTTCTTGGCAATAAAATGACATTTATAATTTACTGGTTGGCAGGTAAGGACGGCTTACATTTCCCGACTAAATAACTTTCCCGTATTTGATTGTAAGATTTGAACAATATCAGTGTAGGCTTATTTATGATTTGTCATGGAACGCAGCTGTATAGTCTGTTTATTTATATTGTTTTAGTATTTTCCATATTATTGTGTTTAACTATTGAGGTTGCGTTTCTAAATGTATGTATGGTGAACTTGCAGGGTAAATTAGTGTGTATTAATCCACTATTGCACCTACAATTACACACAGACAACAGAGATCCAAGGTGAATTTGCACTTTACGGGAAGCTGGGTTGTCTTAAAAGAAAATTATACAATATTGGCGTGTGCAACTGATGCTGGATGTTCTATTACGATCACTGCTTGCAGAGAAACTTATGTATGAATAATGAATGACTAAATGGTAGCAGTAGTTGAGGTAAAATGCCCACATGACATGACGGGAAATGAGATCTTTTTTACATCTGGATTGAATAGAATCTTTTTTTACACTCCCTAACATATTCAGGTCTCCCTAACGGGTTGTATATTATTTGAAAGTCTGACATAACAAAACTCTTGCTTGCTATTGTAAACGAGGGGTTCATTTGAGGCTTCATATTTTCACTTGACACCACGAACAGTGCATACTTTACTAACTATATGTCTGGTTAATTTGAAGGAATGATTTGTTGTAGCGGGAAGTAATAGATAATGTGTATTTTAACTAGTTGGTTTCCTCTGAACTAAACTATCTTTCTGTGAGTTTAGAGTAATTTAGCCAATTGGTTTTTACTAGTCAAGCTAAATAATTTAGACCTCTAAAGAACGGAGGAAATCGTAAATCTTCTACTTCCAGTGAAACCATTCTATAGCTTAAGTTCTGCAGTACACAATAATACTGTCACATGGATGGATGGGTTGATTCTACTAGAAGTAAGTAGGCTCTACCTATAGGTACAGTAGTCATGTTGTAGCTCTACGAGCAGTCAAACACGGGACAAGTCGTGCAAAATACATAAACCTCCACAAGGCTTCCTTCTGATGTCTTTCTATCAGAGAAAGTTCCCCACACATTCCTTGGATTAATATGAGAAAACTTACTGGAGAAAACTCTACCTTTGTGGCAGCCACTACCTACTAACCCACCCTTCTCTTTAATTATGAGATCCCCTGACATACTTATCTCATCGCGTGGTAAAGTAGAATGTGTAGAAAACTCCAGCATGCAGTAGTTTTCTTTCGTACCTTTCTGGAGACCTATTGAAATACAGATGGACCTTGTAGTCATATTCCTTCCTTAATGTGAAGCTCATAATCTGTAATAAAACAAACTAGTACAGACGATGGCGCTATTATCAAGCCTCTCTGAGGGTTTCTTCCTGGCTTTCTTTGTGGTACCATAATAAACAGCATCAAAGCAATTGACTTGGGGACGCAAGACGTGGATTTATGACTCACTGAGGAAAGTGAGGTCTATGAAATATTCATCGAAGTACCAATTCTTCAATGCAGAAAGTATGAATAGGTATGTTCATATGCAGTCTACAGTCTTCGTAAATAATTTGCACGTCTTATCGATTTAATGTGAGAATTCTTAAAAAGAAAGAGATTTAATTACTTGAAGATTTTAATTTATGATACACACAATGAAACTACAATGTTACATAACAATAAATTAAAGATGTGGTTCATCCGCTCATGATATGTTAAAGATGCCTTCCATTATAAGCTATATTAACTGATTATAACTGGTAAGTGACTGGTAACCGCACTCCAGTAGTTTGTAAAACGAGTTGCTATTTCACTTAATCGTCTTCTGTCATTGCGTGTTCGCATGACAAAAAATTATACTGATTCATTGGAGTCACAAACACAGAGCGGCGTAGATCGTAGAGCTCATTTGGATAGAAGAGATTATATGTAACATAATCAATCTTAATCCATAGTTTACGTTCACTTAATCTTGCTAAGAGTTAACTCTTTTTGTGTCATTATTCGCATGCTAATTTGTTATCAAAACTTGTAAGGGCAACTGCAAATGCTTGAAGTGCACACATGGGATAACGGTAATCGAGCGTGAAAACATCTTCGGCTACACGACCGAACTGGACGACCACGTAATCTTCTGAAATTAAAAGAATCCATTTAAAACATACCTGTTAAACACTTTTTGTAGCCTACTGAAAAATAAAGTACCATCTGATTCATGAATTATTTGAAAATTCTTGACGGAAGCTTGGGTAACTCGTCCGTGAAAGTTAAGCACATACGACTGACTCTCTTCATTCCATACCGGAGTTTTATTCTTAAGTTCAACCAGTCCGTCCATTTTCCTTGCTCTCCAGCGCTCTACAAACAAGTCCAGAATGCATTTGATATAATGGTGAAAAAACAATGGTATGTTGGCTGGAGGAATATAGGTACCTATCATCCCATCACTATCGTTTTCTGGACGGAATTCCTTCCGTTGATTCTCATTTAACATTCCTGGAACAATGACGGTCATTTTTCTTGGACCCTTGAACCCAAGGACATTTGTTTCCTGTTTTGTGCCAAAAGAGCAAAAAAGTTTCATTGTGTTGATAGTTCCGAGAATTGTTCATGAAATTACGTGTAAGAGTAAGAAAATAAGAATCATTTGTACACTCACATAAATAACTGAAGCTAGTTCTTCTCTAAAGCCACTCCTATCAGAACCTGCTGAGTTTCTTTTTGGTGTATCTCCATTATCAAATATTGAAAATTGTGTCCCTAGTAAGTTTGAACGAACTTTTCCTATGTAAGAATCTCCACCTCTGGACAAGTCAGTTGCATCCGTTGAAATCAAATAGTTGCTAGTTGTACTTTTCTTTCTTTTCCGGCCAGCCAAGAGGAAAACCTGGAAAGAATTAGTGTTAAATATTAATTCCTTTTGTCCAAGTAAGCACAATACAAAGTCTTTAATTGGAAATTCATGGCTGACATACTTTTCTACCGTCTTCTCGTTCTAGGTGCATGTAGTAAGTGGGAAACATTCCCCTGTCCATTCCTTTCCGATCACGCGTGATTCGACACTTAATGAGATATCCTTGGGCTGCCGGTTGCAAAACGAATTGCTCTATATTGTCCATGACTTCTACAACATTCACACTAAACTTGGGAGGTGTAGAATCGTCCTCATCTGCCTGGAAATTTAAAAAAAGTCAATTAAGTTGGAGTAGTCATACACAGTTACATGAATACGACTTACTGAATTCAGCTTTTCAGACGACTGGAACTTCTTTCCGTCATTTATAGAACCTTTTCCGCTAACGGCGGCAGGAACAACAGGTGCAGAGCCATCAAATGACTCGGATGAAGACAGTGGCTTCACCTCGCCTGAATTATGGTAGCGATTATCTGAGGACGAAAATGAATTACAACTCTTAGAGTAATATCTGGATCGGGAAACGGGTACAAATTTGACAGTTTTCATGAAGCTCTCGTGTATTTGTCTCTGATTTTAGGTATCCAATTGGACGGTGGGAAAGTTCTAAATAGCTAGAATTCGTAAATATATATACTGGTATTTTTTATTGTAAACTTCTGCACGTATATTTGGTATTAAAAGCTCTTGTTGAAAGTTGGACTTTAGTGAATGTCTTAAGTTGTGTATGAAATGGAATATCGCAGCAGTCTGATCCGTGGACAGGGTACTTCATCAAGTTATGAAGCTTTTTATGAGGGAATAAGTCAAATTCAGCTGGGATCTCATGTAATTCGACGACATTGGCCACTGGCCGTCGGATAGCTGTGTACCCCGAAAGTCCTCGATTCCGTACTCGACTTTCCCTGAAGAACGCGATCCCAGTCCCACTGGTGTACCCTTCTTGGAATGTCATAGTGTCTTTAGTATCATCCAGCAAAGTGTTGGTTCCGTAAGAGATAAAGAGAAAGGAAAAGCCTGTGCATAAAGCTACAAACCGAAGTGCTCTTGTGCGAGTCGAACTTCCCATTATGTCTTTATATCCATCTATGCCCAAGTGGTGTAGGAAAAGGAACCTCTACAAACTCTCTCGGGTTGTTGGAATGAAAACCTCTTATTCCCGGAAATTGAGATCTTTTCTTTCTCTCTACATTTTCCATTACAGCGTAATATTTCATTTCCTTGAGTGAACTCATCCTCATATCGTACCGTCACTTCATATATGCTCTTCACTCAGTTCTCAGAACTCCGAGACAGAATTCATTCTCTCTAAAGTTACTAATGTAATTAGAAAGGTACTCTCTCTCTCTCTCTCTCTCACCTCCATTTTTGTTGGGACTCGGGAACAAGTCATGGTTGTGTTTGTCATCTAATTCAAGGACTTCTAGGCCATCATCAAGTTCATTTGTCACTTGTCTGTTCCAAGCTACTTTCTTTTCCTTTTCCGGCGATGTTTCTGAAGTAGGCGATGTTGGGGGTTTTACTGAAAAGCGACAGCAGTAATCAAATTAAAATCTAATTTTGGTAACACGTAGTTTGTCTAAAGTCAGGTTTCATTACTCGGTTCAACTTCAGTAGATGTTGGAGACAACGTTCCAGAAGATGCTCTCGGAGGTTTATTCCTACCACCAGAGTTGGCACTGTTAGTACCACTTCTTCCAAGAACGTCTCTGTTTTCACGGGCATCAGAAATATGAGGAATTCCTGATTGCTTCCGTTTCTGCTTTTGTCGATTTTCGATCAGTTGTTTCTGTAAATAGGAATATTAGGAATGGAATTTTTATTATTGTAGGTTCTATGTTATACACATGAGTCACCACACACAAAGCTATTCCTGTGGTACTGTGGTCAGGTGAGCCCTACAATGTTGATTACAGCAATATCCTTTACTTACGACGAAATATTTGGAGTATAAAAGATTCTGGACTTTGATTAAAACACAAATCAACCTGTTTCGCCCTAAGCGGAAACAACGGCAATCCCTACAAAGAGGTGGTTTAGTATGATCAAAGGCAGTGAAGGTATCTACAGAGGGATTACAATAGTACCTCTTCTTAGTCTTCTTGTACAGTTGCATACTTTCATGAGGATATACAAGCTACATATGCACACTACCTGTGTGTGTTCAGTAGGAAGGAACACCTTGCTGACTTACTTTTCATGAAGATAAAGCCTTAGATACCAAAATAAACAACTCAGATGACTAATTCACTGCACATAAAATTGAAATATGCAAGAGAATTTCAAAGCTCTTGTGATTTGAATGGCAAAATTTCTCACGTCAGTGAACTTGGCGTTGTATCGAGTTCATCAAGACTCCTCTGTCACTTGAAAGTTAAAAGCTTCCTTGCATTCCCTTACTTACAACTTAGGTAGGATGAATTAAGTTGACAAGTACACGATGTAGAGAGCATAACTACACTTTCATTCATGCAGAAATGTCTTAATTACCTGTTGATCTAATTTGATTTTTCTGGCAATCGGTATAGGGACTGCAGACACGGATTCTTCGCCACCAGCAGCACCCATCCTGTATTTCAAATTAAAGTAGAATAAATCTAACTTATGAAAACTTAGACGAAGGTGGTAAAAAATGTGTGCAATTACGTTCGCCAAATGTTAGGAATTTTTGTGGCAGCACTCATTTCGTGCTTGTGCAATTATAAGTTGTGAAGTGCGTGTATTCCTTAAACTTGAAGGAGAGAGTGTACAATAAAGTGCATTAAAATTAGCTTTAAATGATATTACAGATTGTTCGTAGCGTTCAAAGAGTTGATCGAATTCAATTTGCTAATGCATTTACAATATACAAGCATTACAAGCTATTGGTTCACAATCCATACTCAAAGCGTAATATTACCTATTGTGTAGAACTCTAGAAGTCATAGCAAATAATAATTAAGTCTCACAGTAGCTTTAGCTAATAAATCACGATTAATGTTCATTGTACGAACACACAACACTCGAATGTTTGTCGTTGTTTTGCACACAAAATTCTGTCGTGTCCCTTTCGACGGGCATGATTTTCAAAACTTTTTCGAATGAATTGAGAACCACTGTGAAATAGAACTAAATCACTTCATGTAAATATGAACAACACGGGGAAACTTTTAGTCTCACGAAGACGAACAGTGAATCCGATGTAGTCTAAGACAATACTAAGTTATCTTAGAGTCTCGCTTTCTTATTCTTAAAATGAGTAGTGAAATGATAGGGGGATGAGGCTGCTTTACCTCAAAATGAAGAATCTAACTTTGAATACGCGTTAAAAGGATGGATCGCTTCGTCTGGGTTTTTTAATACGAATCAGTAGTGGAAAATGAGGTAAGGCAGCCATGTGTTAAGCACTATAAAGGAAAAACTTTCAATGGTAGACAATTGGTTTAGAAGCCTCCATTGTTTCATTAGTCACTGTCCACTTAGTTATACGGTGAATATTTCGATTTTGATTCTCTTTTGACATTAAGCGTGCGTTAAGAAATCGGATGTGTGACTTGCTGGTCATATGACGCATGCCATTATTAACGATGAGGTTTATACAATCTTTTAAATACCTAGACTAACAATGTAACAACACATAAGCAAGCACAGAAGAATTCAGTGGTTTTCATTGTTCAAAATATAAAACATATTCTAAAATCAAGCGTACTCGAGCTAGGAAGTGCAGAATTAACATTATACAATTGCCTGGTACAAATTGCAAATACTACAATAATAGCATATCAAATGCTTCTAAATGGTGGTTCCAAACCCTTTGGTTGTATTATAGGCCCAATCCATGGATGACTGTAATGATGATAAAAATGCGCGTACAAGACTTCCTGAGAGCTGCAATTAAAAATATGTATAAATGTCAGCATACGTTCACTTTACCAAAAGTAGTAAGTAAATTTCTTTTATTTGATCATGAATCATGATGGTACAAATTATAAAAAAGTTGACTAAAATGCAAATCATAGAGGAAGGAAGATGCTAAAAATGGCTAAAATTTTGGGAAATGAGGTCAGATCTCAAGTAGAAGACGTTGAAAATTGACCTCTATACTGCGTACTGTGAGTTCTCGATTTAACTCTAACTCCTTTTAATTTCAGTACAATCAGTGTTCACAAACCTTAAAAGTCCATTTTTCTGCACCAGTTAGCTTGAAAAAGTAAGACTTGAGATTTTACAGAGATAGGTAACATTGTAACAGGGTAGAGTAATTCCTTTCCCATACTTCTTTTTCACTTTTCTTTGCAGCCAAATAACTAAATCTTAGACTGCCGCACTATGTACGCTGGTTTCTTTTTTAATGTAAAACTTGGATGGTTTTTATTAAGTGTGTAACAAATCACGTACGTGCTCTTTATTGCTTCACAAGATACCTTCAGTCGTTACGCCCTTCTAGTAATTCAATGTATATAATGCTGGTCTTAAATTAGGGTCATGTAATCATCTTTCTGCCACAATAAAATCATCGATTACTATATATACAGCAACAGTAGACCGTGTGTGGTAGCCTTAAACTTAAACAGTGGAAAGTAATGCAATAATGGTAATGATTAAAAATTGCGATCTATTCAGAGCTTACTTTCTGTTAATTGTTGAGTCAAGACATGAAATTATTGAACGATGTTACGCTCACACCTCGTGAACAAATGTTATCCAATTATCCACCATCATGTTGTTGTGGCTGGCATGTATAATATGATGCAGTTTAGTGAGTGTTGAAGAGGATATAATATGGATTTCGTTCAACCCAAAAGGGTCTTGAATAATATTTGGAAACAAGTTAAGTCAGAGATTTGTGTGGAATTTTAAATCACTCGACACTGGAACGAAAAGAGTAGCAAAGCGTAGCAAGTCAGTTATACTATGTATGTAGCTTGTAATTCCGGTAATCTGGAGTGTAGTTACACTTCCCTGCAATTAAGCACAAAACGTTTAGAGTGAAGGAGTTGTTGCAGAAAGTCAAAAAACAATTTGGCGATTCATACACAAGCAGCAAAGGGTTTCGGTCATTGCTTAGTCCTCGAGTGTTTCCTGGGAGACGCTGGCATAACAAAATCTGTAGGGAACTTAACTTACCTCTCCAGGTAGTATGACAAGTACATTTGCTACTACGGTGATAAATGTGAATACAAAGCATGCAGGATGGCCAAGTAGATTGTCCAGGCTGCACGGTACAACCGTGTAAGTGTAACTATTGCATACATTTGATTGAGCAATTTCAATGAAAAAAATTCCTAACAGGTATCAACTCGCTTCCAAGAACAGCAATGAGAATGTCGATGTTGGAGTAATAATCGAAAAAATCAGCATTTCCCCGTGTCTGCGTGGTAGTTGAATCGATGAATATTAAAGACATTGCATAAAGTACAGTTTACAGTTTATTTAAGCTCTACGAGAAATGCATACAAAGTGACGAAATTCCATGCGGTATGAATGCACTGATTCACAGACTTAATCAAGACTAATTATATTATTATAATCTTGTTCGTATTGTCCAGTGTTGCTTAAGTTCTTCTTTCCTGTTATGTGTGGATGTTGTTGTTTCTCATGGATTAATAAAATTACAGCACTGGAATTGCTGTATAATTGATTAATGGGTGATTTTTCGTCAATGATGGGTATAATATTAAATAATGATTATAATACCTGCAATGTTATTTAAACAACCACTGTTTTGACAAGAATTAATTATAAAGCATTCATTTGCAATAATAGATTTAGGAAAGATTGGCACACCTCTGAAACTACATCTGCATTAGATGTGAGTAGAAATTTTAATTTGTGCCTAGTAATTAATTTGAATGCCTAGACTTTCCAAACCAATGAAAAAATAAAGCTCGACTAGCTTCGAATTGATTAAAAAGTTACAGTAATAGCGACGTGAAACATAAAAGTCAAAATGACTGGCGACTCCTTGTATTCAGGTAAATAGCTATTGGAGATGAGACAGGATGAGAAGGTGAGCTGGACGATGGTGTAGGACTGTCGAATCCAGCGATTCTTTCGCTTCCGTCTCTATCTGACACTTTGCTTGAAGATGAGTCAAATGACTCCGATTTTTCGCTTGACTTAAGAGGTGACAGGAATTCTAGCTGACTCAGTGGAGTTGGACTGGTTGGGTCATCATCATTTCCGGACTTTATTGACTGATAGAATAGTTGAAAACTTGCTTTCAGATCGGACTCCGACTTAAATGCTGAAGACGCGACAGTGCCCATGCTTCCTCTCAGGTTCTCCACTTCAGATTCCGCTATGTTGTCCTCATCGACTTCCTGCGAATAATTAGATTTGTATTTACTATACTGTCCTTTTCAACTCCGAGCCTCGATCAAGTCGAATCATAACCTACGCTATAAATTGTGAGCCAATACAACACTGAGATAAGAGCTGTCCATGACCTATATAATCCATAGGAGATTTTCTACTAGAGTAGGCTTGCTCTACATTTTGTCTTGGATTTCTACTCTACGGTTTTTGAAAACAAATTAGGTACCATTATGGAAATATTGACAAGTAATAGAATGTTAGAAATCTTGCTAAAAAATTTAGGCTACGGATCATTCGCTAAGAACTTGCTAAGGTTGAAGTAAATTAAGACGTACTTTTATTTCTTGAAAAGTAACAGGTTGTGTCCTGAAGCGTCCGCTATTATTTCCCCTATTACGCTGCTTTTTAATTGCTCTTCTGTAGGAGGCTGAGTTGTTTGGTTCCATTGAGGTCATACCTCCGTGTCCACGACGAAGTCTCGATAGTGGTTCAGGGTAAATCGCATCAATATGAAATTCTTTAGGCGACGACATCTCTCTATAAATAAGCACTTGCTAGTCACTACACAATAACGATTATAGTCGTAGTATTTGTTTCTCAAGGGTAGCTGTTAAGACACCCAAGATCCAAACTTAGGACACAATCGGTTTGTTGATTTTTTACGAAATCTATTTGAATCTGAACTAATACACTGAAATCACAGGTTTGTGGAATTTCGGTGAATTTTTTGCACTCAATGTTTCCTATTACCACTCACTCTTTAACCGATCAATCATACCACAATAATAAAAAAACACTGCAAATGAAAGTGGTTCTACGGCTTAAGGATCACGAGCTGGTACTAAAAGAAATGGAAGCTGAGAAAGACGAATTAATGAATCGAATATTTCGAAGTGAAATTTTGCATGAGCTGTTCCGTCTGCATGACAGAGATTGCTTCACTGGCAAATCCCTAAGGCTCATGAATCCTACTCGGATTTTATTCGGAGCTTACAATTTAAGACGTATATTTTTTCAGTGGCTTTATTTTGTCATCATCCACTCTTGAACATAGTGAAGTCGCTTTTTCAACGTGTATGAGAATACTGCCCACACGTCTTCTCTCGAGTGACGATACCCTTTAGTTGGGATGATATATATACTATTTCGAAGTATGAGACCGTATGGAGTCTTTCTTTAGGAGTCTTAAATATATACAAAGACCTCAGTTAGCCTAAGAATTCTGTTTACAATATTACAATCACGGTAAAGATATGTATTACACATCGGTATATGCTCTCGGCTATGAAGGAGAGACCTAAAAATCTCAAAAATACTTGAAAGATGTAGGTACATTATAGGGGAATGCTCGAGAGTTGTGTGAGCTGCGGTCTGCGATGAATTAGACGCTTCAAATCCTAACTCAGATCTACATCAATGGGAAAATCCCGAAGTGCAGCCATACAGCCAACAGCAGACTTACATAGGGTCTTAATAGGAACTGGATTAATCATTCTGAGCTCACATGAGAAGTGAATGCGAGTTCTAAGGAAACTTGGTAGCAGAATATACGAATAAAAACTACAAAATTGTACTTTTATAATGCACAACGATCTAAGAAAATATTTTAACAGAACTTGTAATATTACTGCTTTCAGCGTATTGTTGGCTTACGTATTGATCGTGGACAGAAAATCTCCCCGCAGTATTATGTATGGCAGAAAAGTTGTTTTAAAAATTGGATATGATATGAGAATTGGAAAACCTAATATCTTAACACGTAATAGAAGCAATTTAAAAGTAAGTATACGGTTTAGCTGGTCGTAGTACATCACGGGAAGTAGGTGAAGGCGGAGAGTTTCCTAAGCTATTTTTAGACATTAATAGAAATGAGTACCATGGCAAGGTTGACTTTCAAATGACGCTGATCCCTGTACTGTATTTAAAGCATCTTTAAAAAGTAACAACGACATGCCCACATCCTCCAAGAGATCTTGACATATCCTTAAACTGATAAGAACAGCTAAGTTCTTACCTCACACTTACATAAAGCTGAGTGGATGGATTGAACCTATGACTTTTCATCCGAGGTTTGCAACCATACACCATGATATCCTCTTCCCAAAGTACCAGACAGCATTTGCCCTTGTAACTCTCCGTCACTTGGCAGCAGTGGGTACAATTCTGTTGTATTCAAACAAAAAGTCATCAAAAGTGAAAAGTAAAAAGAGAGAGATTTACCGTCCTATCGTAATGCATTAACTTTAAGAGTTTTCACAAAAACGAACATTTATACAAAGCATCACTTCTATAAATTCTAATGTTTTTTGTAGACTCGCGTTTACATCAATACTAAAATTTAATGCGGAACTCGTTCAACACCACCCCCCATCTTAAGTTATTCCCGGAATTGTCTCATCTACTAGTTAATTCTTTCAGTCACACATTACGAAAAAGTTTACTTCATACCAACTGCTCCCTAATCTGACTTGATGATTTAAACATCATCATGATTAATCGAGTACACTTGGACATGTGTACGCATTCATTTGCATCAACGCTTCTTGTCGAAACCTCAACTGTTCCCTATCATTCATCAAATAATAATAATTATATATTATTATTATTGCTTATTAGTATTTATAGAAATTAAACACATAATATTAATCAAACATTATTTAATGTATACATATAGAAAAATATACAATTAATCAAATATTATTATTGTGTGCATTATTTTGTGTGTGTGTGTGTGTGGCTCAGCCTACTTTAGCATCCCTAGCTACACAATTAGATGAAGATTAAGGTACGCTGTAAGATATAAGACTCTCAAGATCACGAAGCAGTTTAAGCAGTTTAAGGGCATTAAGACGGAGGATCATTTTAATGTGGAGAGGCCAACAAGTTCCATGATTTGTGTGATGACTCAATGAGCGGTGGAGGCTAGTTAGTAATGCGGGAGGGAGAACAAAGGGAGAGGGTGGTTGGGTGGGGGTGCCCCCTGGCGGGAGTGGCGGGAGTCGGGGGGGGGAAGCGCCACTCTCGTCATTATGCAACTCATGTTCCTCGAGCCGAGAGGCCGACAAGGCGGCTCTCTTTCTCTCGTCTCACTCTTTCTTGTTCAGCTGCTGGACACAGCCACACACACACACACCGGTCGTCGTCCTCCACTGCTCAGATTTCTGCCGCCGTCAAATCGTTCCTCCCACACAAGTAAGTCAAAATTTCATGAATTACTTTTCTCTTGACACCTCCACCGCCACCACTGGGAGTAACAATAGAGAAAACCTCCAAGTTGGGAGAAGGTGTTCGTCGAAACTAGAATTGCTTTGCTGCACGTGTGAAAATCAGGTGGAAGGAATTGATTCTCTTGTATCGTGACGACAAGCTCAGAATTACGACGACGTGTGACTTTTTGAGGAATTATCATGGCGGAAAGGGAACTTCCGCCTCCAGTTAGCGCGCTCCACAAGTTGTTAAGAGAAAATTTTGACATGTAAGGCATTTAGGAAGTGTTGTTGAGGTAGTGGTGGTAGCGGTGGCTCTTGTGGAGGCGAGACACGTGCGACCACGCATGAGGTTTACTGCTTTCGGTTTTCTGTCTGTTGGAACTACCTGATTATAATTATTGGGGTTTTTAATTTTGATTTGAATGAGATATGTGACATGTCTGTAGGAGTTGAAGAGGTCAATGAATTGTGAGTAGTATGATAATTGATTGTCTTGTATCTTAATCTTATTGTCTTTTAGATTCGTACGAGCTGAAAAGCAGCTTGCTGACGAGAGGGAGTTTCTTATTCGAATAGGAAGAATGGCCGATCCGGAAAAAGCTGATGCTCCGTTGGGAGCTGGAAGTGGGGATGAAGCCAATGAACAGGGTGAAGGTGTGTTGCAATTCACTCGGGAACAACTTGTGGTAAGTTGGTGACACTTCGAAGCTTGGAAGTGATCACGTGTCTGACTTCAATGTGCATTTTTGATTATAATTCTTAAAATCTGCATCAGGAGTTTTACCATCCTGATGTTGTTCGTCGTATCAAAGCGTTGAAGAATAATCAGTTGGAATTGTTGAACATTGAAACGGATTTCTACAAGGAAATTCACGCTTTGGAAGTTAAATACCTAGCCCAGTACCAACCGCTATTTGAGAAGGTATGTTTATTCTGACATCCTATCTACTTACTATGCAAATGTGGTAGAAAATATCCTCAAATATCATCTTATATTTAGCGAGCCTTGATTATCAACGGAGCATATGAGCCTACGGACCAGGAATGTGAGTTTGCGCAGCCTGAGCTAGATTCAGAAATTTCTGAAGCCATGGATAAAATGAAATTGGAAGAGTAAGTTGAATAATGACTTAAATCTATAAAAGAAGATTGTAAACTCTTAATTAATCACTGATTATCTAATAATATTTAGGTCCAAGCCTGTAGGGATCCCCGGGTTTTGGCCACACATCTTCCGTAATGTCGAAATGTTAAGTGACATGACAGAAGAACATGATTTCCCTGTGCTCAACCACCTTACTGATATTAAAGTTGAACCGCTTGAAGACCCTATGGTAATTAATTTGAGTTCTATATTCTAATTACAGTGCATCAACATGCACTTCAGGGGTCAGCCAGTGATCTATTTACATGTGTCAGTTTGACAACCTCACGTTCACTTTACTTCACGGGCATTTTTTTATCTTTCAGGGATTCACTTTGAATTTCCATTTCTCTCCTAATGAGTACTTCACTAATACGGTGTTGACAAAATCGTATGAAATGTCTTGTGCTATTGACAAGGATGATCCGTTTTCTTTTGAAGGGACTGAAATCATCAAAACTAAAGTACGTTTTAAAATTATATACCTTCTAGCATACACTTTCAATTATTGCAATTACGACGGACATTATGACTGATATAGGGATGCACAATTGACTGGAATAAGGGAAAAAATGTAACCGTCCAAACAATAAAAAAGAAACAGAAACATAAGCAGCGTGGAAGCATTCGCACTATTTGTAAGACTATTGATGTTCCTTCGTTCTTCCAGTTCTTCAGTCCTCCCGAACGTAAGTATACATCAGTGAAGGATTGTATCATTGCTATTTCTGCATGCCCAATGATATATTTATTATCTCAATAGCCCCAGCAGAAGGTGAAGAAGTAGATGAAGAAACCCAAGTTAAGTTAACCAACGATTTTGAGGTTGGACAGTATATTAGAGAACGAATTGTGCCACGAGCAGTGCTCTATTTCACCGGCGAAGCATTGGATGATGATGAAGATTATGATGATGATGAGGTATACTGTCTTTGATTTGGTTGTTCTTGTTCGCTTTGGGCGTAAATATATATGTTCTCGATACATTAACTTGCAGGAAGAGGAGGAGGAAGAGGAAGAAGAAGATGAAGATGAAGATGAAGCCCGTGTTAAAGCTAAGAAGAATAAGGTTAAAGGAAAAGGCAATGCCAAGCAACAACAAGCTGAAGAGTGTAAACAGCAGTAACACCTACTCTGGTCAACTAATTTGTCAGAATACCGGAGTGATACTTCTAATAGAACACAAGAACCATCATTTAAATTACTTTCATTATCTGTACTGAAGTTACTCTAAATCTTAAACTACAGCACGAGAAACCAACTTCAAAATCTTCGTGAAGGGCTGATTCCATTGTAGATCTTGAAAATCTCATAATTTTTACTATCAGCAGCTTACATTTGCAGAATATTCAATACCTGCTTTCTATATTTTATTTATAGATTTATACAAAAGGCCACTACTGAAAACAGATCTATGATTGATTCTCGTACTATTACTACTATTTCTGGCTAATTAAACTTGTACATTACTTTAAAAACTCCTCGTGAAATAATAAACCACCGTTGTCTGCATGCTAAATAGGCAATATCAATATCAATAAACCTGAAGTTAATTCCCTAATAATTAGCACATGTGTCTGCAAAGACGTCAAAAAGGCATTATCAGCCAGTCTGATACTTTTGCAATCAACAACAAAACACCACAAAGCAAGATTTGTTAGCAATAATTCAGTACACACATCCAGCCAGCCCTTCTAAAAGGTTTCGCGGGCAATTGAATCACGTGATCTCATCAGCCACTGCCACTGCCTCAATACTTCGTTCTCTTCCAAACGAAATTGTTTTCATGTCACAGCCAACGTTCGTTCGCACTTTCATTTCGTCGTACTCTGTACTTTGGGAAACATCGTCTTTCCAAGAGATACTAATTGTGTTTATGGTGTGTTGACTATGGATTGCTCGGGTAAGTCATTTTTGAATTAAGAAAATATTAACTCCGGACCTACATTGCAAGCTATAGGTGACGGCGACAAGTTTTACATGGCAATACAATTTTAATAGTTTGGATAGTAGAAGTTGGTAATTCGAATGCTTGTGTATTCTGTCTGAGGTAGTAGACTAGCTATTACTACTTGTAGGTTGCATGTAGATAAGTGATCAATCTGTAACTTGTAACATACGTACTTTCATTCATTTGGTTATGCTTGTGGGCCGTGTCCCGTGTGTATCTTAATCCGAAATATTCCGAAATTACAGTGCACTATGCAGATGCAGAAAGTACATGCAAAATGTAAACCACGAGCACATGAAGAGAGTTTCCTATTTACAAACTAGCATGATAGAAATATGAAATGGTGATGGTTTCATACATTATTTTTAAGAGAGGGTTGTGATGATTGCATTTCCTTCTTGGCCTTCTTGCTCTGGTGGGGGTAGGTCATGATGAATGATGAATGATAGGGATGTTGGAGGAGGGGGAGGAGGTGTGTACTGGTGAGGAAGCTAGCGTTTCGAAAGTGGGGGAATACGGTAGAATAGAATGAGGCCGGGGAGGAGGCCGCCGCCTGGCGGGAAGGAGACGGCGGGTCCGGTAGGGTGGGCAAGTGGTTGTGGTGGAAAGTGGTAGAGCAGGCGCGTGGACTGAATCCTCTTTGTCAACAGATATTCCTAGATCTCGTAAATTTCGAAATATCTACGGTTCATTATTTGTTTTGACCTTGTAGACCTTACTAAAGTAAATGCATGAAAATTCAAGCAAATTGGTCCGAACATTATACTGCAAGGATTAATAGTGCAATCAAAGATTGTTTTCAACACTTCAGTTTTTTCTCAAAATAACGAACTGTTTGAGGTAAGTTGTGGACATAAATCGGTTGAGTGGCCTTCCAGCAAGGCAAGCTGCACCACATAAGTAGCATGGAATAATTGTTTAAGTAATTAATATTGTTGTGTAGGTAAAGGCAGAAAGTAATCGGAATTGGGGATGTTCTCGAGTTTTGGGTCGGGAAATACTTCCTTCGGTAAGAAGTAGTTCGAAATTGAAATCGAAAAGTAACTAGTTTGGGCTTTTAGACACGCTTTATTAACTGTTGAGCTTGAGTAGTGCATGGAAGTTGTGCATATGTAGACGTTGTCGTAGGCAGCTTAGTACAGGCTTCGTTGTAGACAGGGAATCATTGACATTGTCATTTTGAAGTAATTGTGAAACTGTAAAATATGACAGGAAGTGGCACAGGCTTCCCCTCTGTGAATCAAAACACAGGAGGAATGTTCGGGCAACAACAGCAGCCTGCGGCGTCAACTTCCCTCTTTGGAGGAGGCTTCAACCAGGCTAAACCAGCGTTTGGAGCGGCTTTTGGAACTCCCCAAAATCAACCAACTTCGGTGTTTGGACAACAAAATCGGCTTCCTGTGCCTTCAACTGGAGGAATTTTTAGTGGACAGACTGCGACTGTCAGTCCATTTACGTCTGGTGCAACAGGTAAAAGCTTCAGTTAAACGATATGGTAACCGCATTATCAGTTACGCTAAGCTTGATGAAATTTCTTTCAGGAACACAATCCCAAACGGCTGGAACTCCAGTTCAGTTCCAAGCCACTACCGGAAATGACACTATGATGAAAAATGGCGTGGCCTCTCCCATCAGTACTCGCCATCAATGCATTACGTGTATGAAAGAATATGAGAATAAGTCTTTGGAGGAACTGAGACTGGAAGACTATCAGCTGAACCGAAAAGGACCACAGCAGGGCAGTATGTTCGGGATGGGAGTTGGAGCTACTCAACAACAGCAGCAGCAAAACACGGGAATGTTCAGTGGTATGGGCTCTACTACAACGACGACTCCATTTGGACAAGCAAGTGCATTTGGAACAAATACTTCTACGGCAGGTGGAAGTAAGTCCTTCCGACACTTTTATTGCTGCGTGCATAGACAGATTATTCTATGCAAACGGCACACTGAGCAATAGTCTTGGTATTAATATAACAACATTGTCTGCAGGTATCTTCAGTAGCCTTAATCAACCTAAACCTACCAGCTTCTTCTCGAATCCTGCTACTTCGGCTACTCCAGCGTTTGGTGCACCAAACACAGCGTTCTCCTTTACCAATCCAACCAATCAAACGACTTCAGTATTTGGTGCTTCCAATAATGCAGTATCATCCGCGGGAGGACTAGGAACTACTTCAGCTTTTTCGTTTGGTACACCACAGTCTCAAGCCGCGGTAATTGTCACAATTTACTTTAAGTATTTGTTTGTACAATACATAACTGATTTATCAAATCTTTGTTGTCAAGACTGGTGGCTTATTTGGTGCTAAGCCTGCAACGTCTACGTCGACTGTTGGATTTGGATCTTCTTTCGGAGTTCCCACGTTATCCAATACGACTGCAACATCTAAACCACCTACTTTTGGATTTGGTAGTCAACCCACAGCTTCGTTTGGAACAAACCCTGCCCCTACATTTGGCACAGGAACTGGAAGCCTCTTTGGAACCCAGAATCAACAAACTCCCAAGCCATTTACATTTCAAACACCTTTCTCAACGCAACCTCAAGCATCTCAACCTTCGTTCGGTAAGATTACTCGTGTACTTGTGTGAGAAGTTCAGTCTGGTTTGCGTGAAGATTATAACTTGTCTATATTGATTACAGGGTCTACTGCAGGAACCAACTTTACTTTCACGACTACTACATCTGCCCCAGCATTGAACTTCGGCACGAGTGGAACCACTCCTTCATTTGGAAATATTGGTGGTGGAACTACCAACACTTTTGGGACACCAGGAAATACATTCTCTCTTGGTGGAGGATTATCCAGCACTGGTTTTGGGTCATCTTTTGGCCTTGGCAGTGGTTCTGGCGCCGGGTTATTTAGCAACCCTTCTGCATTTTCACAACCTGTACAACAACAGCCCACGATGACTGCCCCTGCGCCGGTTGCATTCGCATCTTCTCCCTACAAAGATTCACCACTATTTTACAATCTTGTGGTAACCATTTACCTTATATTTGTCCATGGTAAGAAACCTTGGTGTTTTCTAATGAATGTTGTTGGTGTTGTGTAGGCAAACCGTAATCTAGATGAAATGGTAAAACCGACGAGTCCTGCTGCACAACGAGCTATAAAAGACGCATCACGAAGAAGAGCGTCAACGAGCATAAGTGTTCCTAGTGCAAATGTCAATAAAAATGTGACGTTTCCGATTGCCAAAAGCACAAGCTCTTTCAACAGAGTAAGTATTTAGTATAAAAGTATAAACAAAAATTGGCGAAAGTGTAAGTCAATAATTCGTAAATCAAGTTTGGAAATAATAAATAATTGTCATGTTTTACAGTCTATTTTTGATGGGTCTGAAGAAGAGAATAAAGGAATTTCAATTGACATTTTGTCACCCAAGACTTCAGTCAAAAAATTGGCACTGAAAAATCTTCGAAACAATTCTACCCCTAACCATCGTCACAGTTTCAGCTTTTCATCTCCATCCACGAGACTTCGAAGTGGTTTCGACACATTCAATGACTCTTATCAATCCAGTAACGAAAATGAAAGTCCGCGCTCTCAAGGTTACAATAATGGGACACCTGAAAACTCGTCCAGCACCAAGAAAAAATCTTTCGACGATTCACCAACACAGAATAAATCAGCAGCTGAAAACTCCCAGCTTAGTTCAGCTGTATCTGATCGAACTAGTATCGGAGACGCTAGAAGAAAAGGCTGTGGAGTTATATTAACACGGCCAGGATATTACGTTGAACCGTCGCTAGACGAATTGGATCTAGAGGTTGATGAACAAGGAAACTGTTTTGTTCAAAAATTCGTGATTGGACGACTTAACCATGGAGAGATAAGATTCCTCCATACAGTGAATGTTGCTGGGCTTAACATGGATGAAATAGGTAATGTAGCAAGTCGTGATTCGGGGTTTCACTTACCTAGATATGTGTTTTTTAAATATTTCACGTAATTGCAATTTCAGTTCATTTCCGTCATAAGGAAGTAGTGGTGTACCCAGAAAATTACGAAAAACCTCCAGTTGGTCAAGGACTAAATGTGCCTGCAGAGATATCGTTGGAACGAGTGTGGCCTATTGACAAGTCAACTGGTGATCCAATCAAGTATGCCCCTAAGCTGCAGGAAATGAACTACGAGGGAATTCTTCGAAAAGCTTGCGTTCGTTTAGATGCCGAATTTGTATCCTACACTCCCGAGCGTGGGATTTGGACATTTAAGGTTAGACAAACCTCTAAGTAGTTAGTACTATATCCAGAAGCAATAGAAGCATGTGCTAAATTATTTTCCGAAATAGGTTTCACATTTTTCCAAGTATTCGTGCGATGTGGAAGAAACTGAAGAAGAATCCAAAGTTGTTTCACTTACCTCAGTAACGAAAGGGTTAGGTGGTATGCCTCTGCAACAAATTAATGCTGGTTTGAATTCTCAAAAGCAACTGCCGGAAGCTCCATTAAGACCAGGAGATAAATCAGAAATTGAGTCCTCAGGCCTACTGTGGAAATATTCGGATGATAGAAATTCGAAGCATTCTGAAACTGGATCTAAGTTTCGACAGAGTATGGCCGCCCACTCTACACCTATTTCAAGACTCGGGAGATCTCTTGCGGAGAACGCAGAGATGAACTGCAGTGAAGTGGAACATAATCCTTTAACCCCTTCGGAGTCAGAAAGTGACACAGACTGGCAAACTGTGAATGGACGAAATGCCATGGGATTTGATTCAATCTTAAATGATAAATCACGTTCATCAGTTGCCCATAATATGATGAAGTCAGTGATGATGATGGATGTTGACGACACGGCAGGTGAAGCAGCCGACTTCCAACCTCCTATTAAGAAGTCAAGACCAAATCTGTCTCGTCTTTTAGCTTCACGTGGAGAACCTTCTAGGAAGGATAAAACAATGGAAGTTGACCCAAGGAGTGTAGGGAACAGATTGCACTTCGTCAGCTCTTCTAAATCGGTTGCTACAGATCAACAGCAACCCCCTGTGTTAGTTGCTCGATATCTTCCATCAATTAGTAAGAGAGAACAGATAATACTCAAACCGCAACAGAAAGATTATTTTGCAGTTTCGACAGATGATGTTGGGGGATTAAATGGTAGAGCTGTTCCTCGTGCTTGTTTTGGGCCCCAGGGGTTGTTTTTGACTGTTTCGAACACGAAAAATGGAAATAGTCTGGCAGGCACTTCAGTTAACATTCTTCGACTGACATCCTACGTAGAAAATTATCCACAGCTCAGTTTGATAAGAGACACGCTAGAAGAGCAGGTTGATTTAGAGCTATTTGCGGATCACAAACGAAGCCTTATTGCTCAGCATATTGGACTTATCAACACAGCATTAAAAGTTGACGATGTTAAAGGCCGGCAAATATTGTCGGAGGAACGAATTATGTGGGAACTGTGTGAAATTCTGTGGCCCACCACTGATACGTCAACTACTTCTCGGACGGATAAAGGATTTCCGATCAAGCACAGAAATAAACTATCGGGATGGATGAGAAGACATTGGAGATATTTATTCGGAGAAGTCGATTCCAATGAAAGCACAGTTCTTGGACTGTTGAAGAAGGGAAAGCGAAAAGCAGCCTGTGAACTTGCCTTGAAATCATCGGAATACGTAATAGCGTCTTGCGTGATACAGACGCTCTCTTCCTTTGGCTTCACCAATGGAGGTCGGCAATTAAAGTTGTGGATTGAAAGAGAGGCTGCGGACTACGTGCCTGCTGATACTATCGAAATTCTGAAGTTGTGTAGCGGAAGGATTGATATGACTAACTTTGATTTTGCGTCAATGACTACCAGTGAGTGGTTTCAATATTTTGCTCTATACGTATGGTATCAGACGCCCGCTCAACGTCCTGTAGAAATGGTCGTACATTCATTTTTGGATTTTTTGGCGGAGTCCTGTTCTTCCCAACTGGGTTCAGACGGAAAACAGGCAGACGCAACATTCACTTATCCCTCAAAACCGGAACCTTCTATCAGAAATCTGTGTGTTCAACTGCTCAAGTTGTATAGTTTCATGGGATATCCTTTAAAACTGGTCTTGGATCCTAAAGTTTATTCAACGGACATTTTGGACTACCGATTGTCTTGGCTTTTGATGGTTAACCTCGAAAAGTTCGGCTATGTTTGTGACGAAGAACTTCGCAACAGTGTCACAACCTCATTTGTGGGGCAACTGGAACAAAGTGGATTGTATGATCGGGCAACATGTATTCTTCAGCAACTCAGTCCATCCATTGCGAGAGACACTTTTTCGCAAAGAATACTTGAGAAAAACATACCAATTACCTGTTCACCTGAAGATCAAGAAAGAGAGCAAGTTCTTTCGGAATATTTTCGAATTCCAATACATTCTATTTTTTCGGCTAAGCTGTTGCAAGCAAATTTTGTCCATCGGTAAGTATTGTATTGTTTTTTCTTTGTCATGTTTAATACATAATTTTAGTGATATTTTATTTGATCATTCCAGGAAAGACCTACGAATTTTGTATATGTTAAAAGTTGGCGACTATCAGTCTGCATATGAAGTGCTTCTTACAACGCTGAGTTTAGATACTTTGTATAACTCCCGTAAGTGAATATACATTATAGTGTCAGACTTACATTATTATGAACAGTGCAAACAGTAATCACGTAACATTGATTTATGGCAGGCAATGTTACCACAACTTTACGTTTACTCGAAATAATGAAGCCATACTCAGATTCCATTCGAGGCTGGGACAGTTACGGAAAATTTTTGTTGACTTATTTAAACATCAAATCCGATAGACGATTGTACCAACCACTGGCAAGTTCTTTGATTAACACGCCTGTCGCCGAGCTTGAGACAAATCTTTTTGCATTCGTGAAATATTTCGTTAAAAATGCGCCAGAAAATGAGAAAGATAGGTAAGTCCGGATTGAAATCAAATTAATTGAAATCAGTATGTGTACGAAAGGTTTTATTGATCTCTATAATTTTGGATTCATGATTTGTAGTGCCTTTTCACTGGAATTACTGTTTAAAATCAGGAAGATAGTGGAAACTTTCATCGGAATGGGTCTTGATCCAGCTTTCTTTAGTCGAGGCCGTACTGAGGACAGATTGAAAACGTTGATTGATTGTGAGATCCCTCAAGACTACAAACCTTCGATTCGATCGTTAATAACCCGTTGGAGAAAGAATTAGAATTCAAGTTGACCTCCACCAGTTTAAAAACTTAAGTCGTCTTAATTACTATGACCATTATGTAAGACCATTTAGACCATAATATATTTATTAGTTTTTGCTGTGTTTTCAATAGACTTCAGGCTTGAGTATCATTTATTCTTAGACTTGTCGAACTACCTTCCATATATCTAATAAGCTATCCAGACACATGATTTACGAACCTGTATCTTGAAGAAATCAGCCAGGTAGGTGATCCCATGACTATAAGTTGTTTTTTGTCTTATTACTTATTTTTATACAAGGTAGAAGCATTTGTTTGCGTGTATTTTCACACGTGTTTAAGACTGCAGGAGTATTTTTCAACTTAGTCAATCTTGATTTTCCTGCTATTTAATTAACTTTTCGTTGATGAGGACTAAATGTAACTTAAGATATGTAATATGTAATTCATTAATAATAATTTTTTGAAGTGCCACTTGTAAAACCCATGAGTAAGGTTCATGCAAAATTATAAAGAAAATAAAAGCTCTGTCTAACTACGTAAACGTGTCGATGGTTTGAAAAGTCTTAAGTAAATTTCCGTCAGTTCCGCCTAGGTACTTACACCGTTTTTGCATTTGCGTGACAACATGAACATTGAGCAACTAAAAGTAAAACCTGGACTGAAAAACAAGATGGAATTGCAGCGTGAAAGTACACACTATTAAAGGACGTTTTGTAAAAGGAGACTTCAAATAGGTTCAACATAGACCTGTGGAGTCATTAAGATAACAGTATATACATACATAGTACATACTATATTATAAGCTCAGTATGTGTGACGCATGTAAGATAATCTACGAGAGAGAGGAACACAAATCTCCAGTGATTTAGTTATTAAAAATGCTTGGAGAGCCGGGGTTCTGCGTTAATCTGCGATTCTTGTGTGATAACTGGTGAAGTGATGATGATGATGCCAAATTATGATATTTGATATAAGTGGTTTTGGCACGTTGGAGTGCCACGTAGAAAGAGTGGAATGCAATGAGACAAAGTAGGAAACCTGGGAAATCATCTGCAATCATCCCGTTGCCCACTTGGCCTAACTTCTCATGATACTTCTCACCATCGTCTTATGGTGAATGAAGGTGGTTGGTTGGTGTGTGTGTGTGTGTGTATGTCTGCCTACATGGCACAGTGGCATCGGTGGTGGTGCTGGTGGTGCTGGTGACTGTGAGTACATCAAAGTGTAATGAAATCATCTGCGATCAGCAAGAAGACAGGCTGCTTATTTGGCGATAAAACTGAAAAAACACCATCTGACAGCCAAGAATGATCATTCCAAGGGTCCTTTGGAGAGCTGGCTTCAATTGAACTCTGTACCCCACTCACCCCCCACCGCAGGTTAGATTCAAACTACACTAATGTGTCACAATTACTAGTGGCTATTAGTTTGGAGCTTTGAGGTTTTGAGAGGTTTGGCCCAGTTGCAGAATAACTCGAGGGGATATTGATTAAAATATTAAGTGTACAATTGATTTGCATGTTGAGCATATTTTTCGTCCAGTCTTCGCTTGGTGAGCTTAATATCTCGTCGTGGCAGAGTGGCAAAGTGGACGACAACTTGTTTGTGCTTTTTATTTGAATTTCATTTTTGAGTAACCTGGTGGGGTCTGTGTGTGTACTCATGGATTGTTATCAAGTACGCTTGGAACCCTAAGTTGCTCATGGCTCATATGCTAAATTGAAACAAAATCTCATTGTGTAATATGCCAAAATAATATGCTTGTGTTTGCAGATTAGTCGTCCATCCGTACTCAATAATGGAGGTTAGAACTGCTGGGTGAAAGATTATCTGGAAGTTTTGGAAGTGTGCAGAGGTTGGGATTGATGTAACAGATATCCCGTAAATCCCGTGCCTAAGTAGATCTGATTGCAACGGAAGTCCCGTGAAAAAGAAATCTTGGTACTGCGAAGGTGGCACAGAAGTCATGGGGAAAGTTAAGTCAAAACTTGCCTCACTTGGAGATGCGTGTACAGAAGATAACTCGAGGGGTGGTAATTTTACTAGAGAATCTAGAAATAGTGAAGACTACTTAGTCAGGATGAAACAAATTGTACAGTGCAAGAATTCAAAAGCATCACTCCTTTTGGGATTGACAATCTTGGTTGCTTTGTGTGGAATATCCTCTGCCTCCGGTATTGATGGAAGTGATAATGAAGCCAGCAATAAGAAGGAGTTTGAAGATTTTGATTTGGTAAGAATTAGTGTTTATTAGGTTTTGGACAAATGTTACAGTTCCAACAGCTGCTAAATAAAAAAACTTTGTGCTTTTAGAATATTACTCCCCCGCCGGTTGGAGTTGCAAGTGAGGTTGCAGATCGAGTGTCGAAGACACTTGGGGAGAAGGACCACAATGAGACTGGACTTGGGTTTATTCACGCATTTGTTGCGTCCTTGTCTGTAATTATTGTGTCAGAGCTTGGAGATAAAACTTTCTTCATCGCTGCAATCATGGCTATGAGACATCCTCGATTTACTGTTTTCTCTGGAGCTATAGCTGCCCTTGCCTTGATGACCGTGTTGTCAGCGTTCTTTGGATATATTACTACTGTAATTCCACGTGTAGTCACGTACTATGTTTCTACTGCTTTATTTGCTATATTTGGATTAAAAATGCTGTACGATGGGTGCAAAATGTCGCCAGATGAAGGTGCAGAAGAATTAGAGGAAGTTTCAACTATGTTAAAACACCGTGAGGATGATGTAAGGATTGAATCGATTTAAAGTTTTAAAATCGATCAACTAATTAAACTGATAGATTTAATTGGTGATTTTTTAAATTATAGGTGGAAAGCCAGGCTGCACCTAAAGATGCGCCTGGAGTGATCCCTGCTCCTGGGTCTAAACTACCAGCAGCTGTACGAAGAGTGTTGTTTTCGTGCTTTTCTAGGATATTTCTCCAGGCATTTACTATGACCTTCATGGCTGAATGGGGTGATAGATCTCAAATCGCAACAGTAATTCTTGCCGCTCGTGAGGTAATGTTTGCAATTTACAAATTCAAATAAAGGGAAGCAAATCAGAAATACTGACGTTTTTGTGGGTTTGCAGGATGTCTTTGGAATATGTATAGGAGGAATATTGGGTCACTCACTATGTACTGGGTTAGCTGTCCTAGGAGGAAGGATGATAGCACAAAAGATTTCTGTCAGAACAGGTGAGCTGAATTTTGGTTTATGGGACTTACGGTTCGTAATTCATTAGTTGTACAGTTGAATTGATTGGGCTTAATGTTGTTTTTCAGTTACTATTATTGGAGGAATCGTATTTCTTTTGTTCGCTGTCACATCATTCTTCATCAATGACATCAGTTCATAAAGTACATTTAACTCGTCTGTGATGCCAATTTTAATGCATAAGAGAATAAAAATTGCAACAATCTGTTTGAACCTTACATGACTATATTATTAGTATTATCTCTAATCATTTTTATCAACTGTGATTTTCTGTATCCACAACGATTCTTTTCATCAACTGAGTGAAGTTTATGAAGTATAAAAATTATGCTCCATTTGTAATCACCAAACACCAAATACATTTTGAAAGCACAGGAATTCGATGCTTAAGACTTTTGAAAGCCAGAATGAATTCATTAAGTAATAACTTGCATATTTATTAAGACTTTAATATGATGGATGGCATGAGTTGCTTGTTGCTTGGTATTATAAAAAGATTACATATTCATTATTCGTTGCTCGCACTACATGTGTGAACAAATGATTGTAAGTATACTTGAACACATTTAAATACGAACTGACGAGTAGGACGGACCATGTCAAATGTATGAAAACATCTTAACGAATTAACCTAAGGAGGAGAAGTACTTTCTGCTTTGGACGAAGATGATGATACTTTTACCCGTTCAAACCTCTTCATTTCATCTTTTATTGCTTCGATTAGAGGTACCGCTGGGTCTGCAGGATGCAGTCTACTTCGTGTAAAGTGACTAGACTGTGGACCCGCTGCTCTGTTAGGGTCGTTCTCAAGGCAAATTTCCACATCTGGATACGCTGGATATTTTGGAAAAATAAATGACCTTGACCTTTCTGTGGGGGAATTTTGTCCTTTGTCTTGGAAAGGAGTAGTAGATGTGGATCTAGCTGAAGAAGGAAATTCGTCTCCATGAGTTTCGCACTCGCCGTTGTCGTGTCCTTCGTCCACAGGACTTTTCGACTTAGCTGATTGACACCGTCTTTCTGAACCTGCTGCCCATGCAGATTTAGGTGGACCCACAATGACAGACGACTTCGGTCGTATTCTGCGAACTGACTCTTCACGAATTACGTGAGACGTCCAGGGTCTACCTGGAGCCTTGGTTTTAACTTGATGTGAGACAGTAACTTTAGCAGACTGGGGGCCTTTCTCCTTCACTGAGTCTCTTTTGGAACCTGATGCTTGTAGAAAAAAAGTGGCATTTAAAATTTCCTTTACCTCACTGATTACTTAATAGCTAAATGGCTTACCCATAACGCTAAATGCATCATCCAAAAACTCGTGGAACCTTTTTCTCATTCTTCCCAAAGGATTCAGTTCCTCGGTCGATGAGTTATAGTCATGAAATACAATCTTTTCTTCTGACTGGGATGTAATTTGAGACATTTTTGGGGATTTTATGTGCTTTCGGTGTTTGGGAGACGTTCGTACCCGTGGTGAACGCCTGATCAGCCTAGTTGGTGTTTGAGCCTCAGCGTCTCTTGTCGACGTCACATCCATGCTAGCTGAATCAGTAATTTCGAAGCTTTTTTCACTTAAGTCTCTATCTTGTTCAGGGAACCTAAGTTCTGCTCTGAAGTCATCTAAAGCACTTGCTGCTGAGGACTCGTACGGCTGACGAACTTTTTCCCGACCCTGAGTTTGTTGTTCATGACTCGATGGACGTGAATCTATTACTTTCTTCGCATGGGCACTGGGTGTTCGAGCCAAAGAGTCGTTGCAAATGTCCAAATTTCCAAAACTGATTTTTTCCATGTTAGTGCAAACATCTGTAGACATAGCAAAGTCATCTTCTTCTTCGATTTCTTGATCTTGCAGTCCCGTAGCACCTTCTGCTTTGGGTGGGGGTTTGTACTTGTCAGTTGGAGAAAGTCCTTCTGACTTCTTTTTCTTCTTCTTTTTCTTGGTCACCTAAAAGTTACCACAGTTTTCTACTTCTTTAACCAGGTTTCCACCATTAATTAAAAAAACAATTGCATTTTGATAAGCAGTTCACCGTACTTTCTTGGAAACTCCATAGCCCTTAGATTTATAATGCTGAGGCGAAGTGCGAATTCCACTGGTCCCTAAAAGTAAATTGCTTGAAGAAGGTCTTCCATCAGATGCTACTGTGTTCTGATCAGAAGACTCAGTCACGCTGCGTGGTGAATCGTCTAAGACATCCCCACGTGTGTAACTTTGAGAAGCTTCATCACTTCTTGGAAATCTTGGGGGTGGCTGGTGAGGACTCGGTGAAACTCTGTGTTCTCTTATAAGGGAACCTTCTCTCGAGTAGGTTGGCTCCCGATCTGACCTGGAGTTTGGCCTTCCTTCATCCTGCGATTCAGTTTCATGAGCTAAGTTGTGTTCTTGTTGCATAAATATCCGTGTGATAATGTTCAAATGTTACCTCGGCAGGATATCGTGGAGCGGGACTAGCTTGTCTTTCATGTGTTGGAGATGCTTCTTCATGATCTTGGCGACTCCTGGAACGGTTAATCTTCCATTTCCAAGCCATGAATAAAGTCAGGATTAGAATGACGAACATAATACACACCATCACAATAAGAACGACTATCCAAGGAGTAGGAGACACTCCCACTGCATACGCTTGTGAAGGTTGAATCAGGGCTGTTACGTGAAAATGGAGCAAACTTTAACATCCTTGACCATGAATCTAGACTCAAGATTAGTCGAAAAACATTGAGAAAGTACCTTCAGCTTTGCGACCTACGATTTCATGGCCAATCTCTTTCTCCATCTCATTTAATGTGACTGTGTTAAGTTCTTTGGCTGCAACAAAACCAGGTATCGGAACACCTTCAGCGTAAACCACGTACTTGATATGAATTAGATTGGCTGCCTGAGCCCATACAATGTTCATGATAGTAACGGTCACGTTCATTGCAGCTTTCGCCATTCGATTGATTTCGGAATAGTAAACTGGGTGTGCAATATCGATGGCATCTACTTCAAAGTTATCTGTGTACAATGAAGACGAGCTCCATCGTCGTTGCCTACTTGGAATTTTTAAACTTCTGGAAGAATTCAACTGGGCCTCCTCTTGGTTTCTCTCACCAGTGAGAGCTTTGAGAAATTGTCTTTTAAATGCTTCAGCATAAACTTTGGCTAATTTCCTTTGCATGTTTTCTTGAAATCGCATGTCATTAGGGTTCTCTCCTGCTTCCCGTTTAGCCTTGATCGTTGTTTGCACCCAATACCTCAAGTCTGCAGACCCTGAGGACAATTTGTCATGAAGACTTCCAGACGAGTTACTGTGTGTTTCTTCAGGAAATATAACTGTCTGAGACATAAGGCTCGTAGGAATCGATGGTGTTGGCGTTATGCTTTCGTAGTTCAATGACGGGGTTAACTGGTGATCTTCTTGGTTGTTAGAACTGACTACACTCGGGCTGGGCTGTAGAGAGACTGGAGACTCCAAAGTGAAAGAACTTAAGGGTGGGGTAATATGAAACTTGCTTGAGATAACTGTAGGAGTCATTTCAATTGGGTAAATTGTCGATAAAACAGTTTTGTAAAGCACCATAGTTTTCGTTATTCTTATTGCAGATGCCCCAGACGATTGAATAAGCCCATCTTCCCAAGCCATTCCATCGTTATTGTCCTCTGGAATGGGTCCTTCTCCTGAGCCAGCCCAGAGGAAATCCTCCAGTCTGCAAATATTTAAGTGTCGATTTTCGATTGAGGAGCTACTTTCTATAACAATACAATCTGAAGGCTTATATAGCAGTAGCTCGATGAAGGAGTAGCTGCTCTTAAGATAAGTGCTCTTAATACTATCAATAACTCTCACTTTTATTATCGAACATACCTGTATTGCCTTCTTGGAACTCGATAAAGATGATCCGGATAAGGATACGAGAAACGAGAGCGAATTCGAGGAAATTGTTGGCTAAAGGAGAAGTGCCTTTTGGGCTGGCCCTCGAAGTCTGGAGAGCTGATTTTGCTTTGAGTATTTTCGGACTTGGTCGAAGAATTCACTGTGAATGTAATTTTCTGATATGTTACAAATAATTAAACTGGTATACATATAATGTGCTTTTTGTGGACTGTGCTTTGATGACTGGAGAACACAGATAGTGTGCCTTAATAACTTAGATCACCTATCGTAATTGAAGGGGAAAAATATATAAACCGATTCTGTTACACCAATCTGTAGAACGAGAATGTTTTGCGTCTTAATTATGATTGGAGCATAAAATCTTACGCATGCAATAAGCAATGGAAAAAAGTTTATATGTTTGATTCTAGCCAACCTGCGCTATCCGTTCTATCAAAATAACAACAAAAGTGATTATGATGTGTGATAAGGTTTATGATTTTTTGCTCAGTCGAAGTCTCTTTACATCCTACAGTCAGTACTGTATTTTAAATGTTCATATAAATAGAAAATACTTGATCGACAAGAGTTTAGATTCTCTAAATGTGCCGAAGCACTGGAAAGCAGCTAAAAGTTACTCGTTCAGTAGGTAAAATTATGACAATTAAAGTATACAAAAGTTCCATGCACATTTCTGTTCAATGGTTTCTGAAAGGAAAATGTTGCATGACCCTTTGGCCTCCCTCATTGATTGCTTGTGTTCTTGCTATCGTGATGAGATGACAATAAGTCTCAATTTACCTCAAACAAACTGTCTGTTCTTTCTTTGTTTGCAGTTCGCAGTGAACATGATGGGAAAAGTTCAGAGATAGTATACATAAATATTTTTGTTTCCCCCTTTTGCCATAGTCCCGTAAATAATGCATGAACACATGGCAAAGCCCATCGAAGAAATAATGAATACTGAAGAATGACGAGTGCAGTGTGGAATGTAGTTGAAGAAAATGTCAAATGTCATACCTGGGAAACCTTGAGTTGTTACAGAGCTGGAATGAACTGCCTGCCAACACAGGAGGAAGCAGGAAATGAAGACTTTCATACTTGATCAGAACTTTAATTACAAGAAGTATATTTACTACAAGGTTTTAATAAGAATTCTGAGGCGTTAACAAGGATATAACATAGTTTTACAAGCGATGTCCAAGAATGTCAACGATCGAAACCGTAAACAAACCGTAGGTTTCCCGGATTTGATAAATCAATACATTCAGAAGAAATCACCATCATCGTGATATCGTAAATGCTGAATGGAAATGGAGCTTCTGTGGTGGTACGTCTATCACTAGCGATGAATAAACTTTCCCAAACTCGGTCCTTAAGATGATTTGTGTACTTGGAGAAAACACTTTTTCCTCGATATTCACTTAAACGAAACATTTTCTTAGACCACAGTGGATGTCACCTGTCGAGGACTAATTGAATAGGCTTGTGGTTTAAAGAAGATTGTGAGGATTAAAAGACGACAATATTAAGGTTTCGAAATATTGTGTGGAATGACGAATGCAAATCGAGGTGAATTTTGCAATAGCCTGAAACATAGTATGGGGGAAGTACGTCCTCGAATCTATTTCCAGTCTGGACAACGATACAAACGTGAATGAAGAGTGGATATTGGGTCAGAAAACCTTGTAGGATTTGCATGAAGCATGCCACTCATAGCGTCATACGGTAAAGCATGGGTTTAACCCGTAGAGCTTTTTTGTAGTTCAATCGAGGTAGTCGTAGCAGGTAGTTACTTTCCTACCAGGATTATCACCTAGAACATCTAATCAATAGTCATCATACCTTTACCTGTGCTGAATGGGCTCTAGGGACTTTTCATCGTTCACTATGTATATATTGCACAGTTGAACAACACAACTCATGTCAGAGCTCAGGTGAACCCTGCTCTCCTGTGAGGCTAACTAGCATTTCCGTAAATGAACCGAATGATCTAATTATTCCCAAACTTGATTGTTTGAAGAGTTCAATTTTATTTGTCTACTGGGGTTGCATGTGGGAGTACAAAGCTCATTGTGTATTTGGATTTGTTAAGCGTGGAACATACAATTTGCCCGAAACACACACAACAAGTTACGGTCGGAATGTGAGAAATTACGTTAATTTTTGCAACCTAAAGCGACTGCTTGACTGTTAGAAGTTGCATTCAAGCGAACATTCGAAACATGTTACCGAGCTGTCATTAGCACCACATTCATTAATTTTACTACCAACCACTTATTCCAAGAATGCGTGACACCACACGACATGCATTTGACTCGTGAATGAATGTGAGAATGTGTCAACGTGTGACATTAGCAGAAAAGAATAAATTAAGCTGGGCAATTCTAGACGTAGCATAATGCTTACATATTACATACTGTTTATAATATTTTACATTGGAAATCGGAAGTTTCAACACACAGTCCTAGAATAGTATAGTCATAAACAATATGAATCATACGAACAAAGATGTACTCTGCATTTTAAACGAAATTTCCACATTATTCTTGCGAACAAAACAAAAGCTCCCTTAATTACTTCCAGTCGCCAGTGTTTGATGAAAAGTAGCAAAGCGAACTTCCAGGAGCTTTGGGTTTCGTTTACACACACAAAATCACAGCTCAATTCAGACTGTGTGCGATCACGAAAGTTTTCCTGAACTTCAACAACTGCCAACTGCAAGGTGTACGCGCAATATTATTTACATGATTCGTTTCAATTATTATCTCATTTCATATGCAAATGGTGCAATGCAATGGAATATTATTCTACATGGGCCTACAAATATGTTCCCCCTCCTTGTGCGAGCCACACAAAAAGTTACATCGATCACACAAATAAAATTCTATTATGTGATTTATTCGTTCATTTCTATTCATTGCTTGAAGCATTCATTGTTTCTGCACACCCAACTCAACTACTCACTTTATTCTATAAGATTAATAAAATGATTAATTAAAGAATTACAAAAACTTTCTATTGTAGTTCCCCTGCTTAAAATACATTTACAATTTAAACTCAGAAATGGATTCCCACATCGTTTTACAAAGAACTCATTCTTGAATGCCATATTCATACATGAAGTACACAACAGCGAAAATCCTCGAGAAACCTTTTCAGCGTGTGAACTTTTATCCAGAACAGGCAACAGAAATGCATAGCTTGAGGGGAAAAAATTAAATGATTTTGAGTAAACATTGCGTACTTAAAAAGTAAGACACGACGGTTGGTTCAATATATATATATTTGACTATTTAACGGGGCGTTTTGTTTTCAAGAGTATTTAAAACCCAACAAATGCGGGTCCAACAAATAATAGTGTACAACAAGTTAGCATGTATGAAGATAAGGACTTAAATTGTCCAATTGATGTCTAAAGCATGATATCATGAGTAGATGGCCAACGGGGCACTTTGAGAAGCACGTTATATTTGTGGCGCCAAGATGGGACTTGAAAAAACAAAATATTTTTACTCGAGCTTTGTAAGAGAGAGAGAATCGCATTATGATGATGTGATGATCACACGTTGAGTGAATGAACACATGTAAACTTCATTGATTGGTGTTGATATTATTATTTGGTGAGAATGGTTTCGTAATCTTGTGGAGAAGTGTGAGAAAAGTACTTAATTTACTATGACTTCCCGATAAGAACTTTTACAAGGTAATTTTAATCAGTTAACAAGGCTTCCATAGTGTGTTTGTTCACGCCAGATATGAGATTGTGTTTTTTTGCAGATCTGAGATGGACGAAGAAGTGGGCGTTGGGAAAACGGAGGGGGATGAAAAGAAGGCCCTGGAGGTCCTGGAAGCAAAGCAGGTGTATATTTTGATGAGCAAGGACCATCGAATTTCCAGGAATCGCAGGGCTGAGTGGTTTTTCTCTCGCTTTGATTGTTTGGTAACACTTCTTAAGGATGCGGAACTTAATTCTGTGGTGAGATTTCAGGATAATTTTGCAAATTATCGGAGGTTGTACACCAGAGTTTAATTTGTATTCATGGTTTATAGGGAGAAAGTGTGGACTTCCACGTGGTTTCTGCGATTCCCAAGAATCCTCCTATGGAGTGGACACCTGAGAGAAGACATTGTTATCAGTAATACTAGAAGGAAGAATTTGATTATTTAATGGCATAAATACATTTTAAAGATGTATCCTTTGATTACCAGGTACAAGGTTACCACAAATACTGTAGTGACTTATTTGTCACGTCGGTATAGGATAGTATATTGCATCGACGTGAGTCCGTCCGTGGGAGCTGTGGTATGACACTAATTTTATAAACAAAACAAAAACACCAAATGAGAAACTAATGTGAGACAATCTGTTGCTAAAAACGTAGGATGTTCAAGCTGGAACTGTGGTTTTCGACAGGATTTTTCAATCTTTGAAATGTAGCTTGGATGGGCTAATGAGACCGGTATGTACTGTTCGCGTATACGTGACTTTGTGATTTTTGTAGTCCATTATAGTCAGGTTTTGTGTATTACAGTTTGTGATTCCTGGAAGTACGGCTATTTTTCAACCTAAAATATTCATTTCTGTGATAACTCATTCGCCATTCATAGCTACTGTAGATGACGAAGTGAGTGACGTACCTAATCACCTTCAAGCTTAGATTTTTCAATTAGTGGGGGTATTTTAATCGTGGCAACTATTTGCTACAAGGTTATTCTTCAAGGGAAACTTCTAGGACCTTCAACGTACAACGACATACTGAAGAGATGTTTCGAACGTCTTAACTGCATTGAAAATAAAATGGCCGAAATGGCGTCCACACTTTTACACAATCTGGATCATTCTATGAATTTAAGTGTAAGTAGAAAAAATATCTTTAAGCCTCAAATAGCTATTTATGCGCATGTAATTTACATTCTAACCCCTGATTACAGTCTGAACTAGAGGGTCCTGCTACAATAAATAAAACTTCAATTTCTATAAGCTCTGACAGAAGCCTTGTAGATTTGCTCAAGCAAGCTTTAATTGGGTTGAGTTTGCTCCCAGAGAATTCTTCATCAGGTAATTTTACTGATATACGGATGCAGAAAATTATGTGTCGGATGGAAATGAGCTGACGCTGTTATTTTTAATATTGTAGGTTTAGTGATATTGACTGATGGAGTTATTAGTGTTCCTGATGGCAGATACTTAGATAACATTTTGTCACAACTGCGCTACAATACCGTTTCGTGTTCATTCATCCAACTTTCGAGTGCTTTTCATCCGCACCTGTGTCACAGTGCCTTACCGTATGCAGACTTGATGAGATTCATTGCTTCAGCTACATGTGGTGCTTTCTTGTCAGAGGCCCCTGATGTAGTAAGTTGATTAGTACCTGTGGGTTTAAAGAAACTTGTCGTGTAAGGAAGAAATAAAAACTTTACTGTTTACAACAGGCACATACTAGTGTGGCTGAAATGAACGTATATCACACAGCCTTCCTAGCGTGGAGTTTCCAAAATTCAGATTCTAGTCAAGTTGATTATCCAACGCATGCAGTCGCAAAACCTGGAGAGTGGTCAATCAGGTAGTTAGCTGAGTTGCATTTTTAAACTCCTATTGTTTGAGCGAGTAATTATCTTAACTTGATCATACAGAAACAAGTGCTTTTTCTCGGTACGAGACATGCCGATAGTCAAAAAGCAACAGTACTCGTATGTGCTTGATGTTGATTACATGAAAGTGCTTTCTTGTCGCTTACGAGAAGGATTCATGATAAAGGTAAAATGCAAAAAATTGCACACCTACAATAGTCTTAGTGAAGCAACCAATCAATCTGAACTTGTATTTTTTAAAGAACATTCAACAATGTGGAGATGGCGATTACGAAATCACTCTTTCGCTACCTTGGAAATTTTTAATCCATTTGGAATACGTGATTGTGACAATCAAAACTCCAGAGGCCAAAGTAGAATGTACTCTACATTTAGAAGGGCCCTATGACTTTCTTCACGATGTTACGTGCTTAGCTGGGAGGGCTTTTACTTCGTTTTACAGGCAGCTGATGGTTAACCGATTTTGGGCGACAAGAAAAACCTTAGCGGAATCTGACCGATTACTTGTTCATCTTAATTCTTTCTCGTCTAATCCAGCGTATTACAGCATTCCAGATAGCTTAAGGAATGGCGTGCCATTGTTTTACTTTTCGTCCAACTCAACCATCCCACTCTTGCAATCCAGGTATGCTGTATGTTAATATGGTTTGAAACTTTCTGATCACTTACTATATGTTGCAGCGACTTCCCGTATCCACAATTTGCCCAGTTCTGGAAACCTGTTTGTATGTTGGACACGACAGTTTGGCAGAAGTGGATGCACACACACAGAATAGGAATAATTTTGGAACATGATCACCCTTTGCCAAAGTAAATTTTCCTGCGTTTAAGAGAATTTTAACGACTTTACGAGTTAGTCAATTGTAAAATTTTTTAACTTTTCTGATTTTCAGGCATCTTCACTTTCCAAACTCCACAGGAAGGTTTCATATTGTACAGTGCAGACAAGCAGTAATGGCGTTAAATACTCTTCTTAAAAACATGAGCTCATTCGTCTTAGTTGAAAATCACTCTTATGTAACCTTGATGTATGAGTAAGTGATTGGAATTATCTAAGCTAAAAAATTGTATTTATTGTAAATCTAAACTGATATTAGAATTGATTTTAAACAGGGGGGAAAATACTACGCCGTTTTCTTTCTACATTATTAGAGTGACATCTAAGCCTCCCTATGTAGTTTTACGGTTGGCCTTTCTTGTTGGAACTCCAGGAAATTTACGCCATAAGGCGGTATCAGATTTAAGGCAAAAAATATCTGAGCTTACGTTTCCGCAAAGACTGAAAGAACCTCCGAGGTGGAGAATTGCAAGCAGCATTCATTCCAACAAAACAAATGAACAATCGACGAAAACAACCTGGTCTGAAATGCTCTGCTGCCTACTAGTGCACAAGCCCATCGAAAAAATTTTGATTAGGCAAGTAGATTAGGCATTCCGAGCCATGAATCAATAAAAAATTTAGCTTATTCACAGGGTAATATGATCTTTCAGATACGAAAAAATTCCTGATAATTTTTGTGAAGTTCTGATGGCTCAACATCCGTTTGAAAGTCCAGCTGATACGAAATCCTTTGGGCTAAAGCAGTCAACATTCGGTTTCCGCCCAACTCATCCTAATTCTCTAACTTCAACATCAGTGATGGTGCCTGAAATGTTTAACACTGTAGCAAGATATTTGCACATCAAGCGATGGATATGGTGGTTCCCAAAATCTGTCCTTGTAAATTTTGGGCTTAAAGAAGCTGCTGAGATTGTTTCGACAATCACAAAGTCTGTAGTACAAATATTGGTATTGGAATTACTACCGCACATGTTCTTATAAAGTATTCGTGTTATAGAATGAGACTTCAGGAAGGCTTCCGGTTTGCATATTCTTCGGGTGGAACTATCACGATGGTTCTTGAAGTTCAGATGGAGGTAAACTATGCATCCTTATGTTTGTATCTATAACAGAGATGTGTGTTAACTCAATTAAAGTTACTACCTTGTTATTTTTTTAGAACGAAACTTGCAGATCAGTTCAAGAGCTAAGCGAAATTGTGGAACAGTCTACAATTGCTCAGAAGTACAATACCCCCTGTGTGGTACAGTTTGTCGTTTTTCCTCCTTGCACATCTTTGACTGTGTACGTTAACTAATGTCGATAACTTGTAAACTCATTTTTAATCATATTCGTATTTCTTGATCAAGCTAAAGAAAGTAAAAATGTTTGTACAGAAACGACGAAGCAGACGATGAAGCTTACGAAGACTCCGAAAATCTTTATTTTGTTACGGAGTGTTGGAGTGAGCCACAGTGTGGAAAAATAGCTACTTGTCCGTTTCGATTACTAAATGGTTTAGAATTTTCGGATGTACCATCAAAGGTATTTAAGACATATTATTAGGTCTCGTTCCCAACTATAATAATATTATTTGGCAGGTATTCGAAGTCAACCAGGAGTGCTTCGTGACCCTAGGGACTTACGAATTTCTCCGTGGAGCCACAGATATCCAATCTAGAGTTGCTCAAAAAATTGAAGAACAGCGGTAAGGGATAATGAACAGATATAGATATATTTTAATACGCATAACTAGATTTTTTGTAAACATGTGACTTTTGTGTTGCTCTAACTTTTCTGCTAATGTAATTCTGTCTTTATAGAAAAGTTGTAATTCAAAAAGGTCTGTCATTGACAGAGAAAAACATTGAGCTGATACCATTTGAATTCGACCTGGAGAGAATTCTTCCAAAATGCCAGCAGGCAGAAATTTTTTTCTCTATGTTTTTTCAAGGTACAATTAGCAAAATTGTTTGAATACTTGCAGTTTCTAAAATTATGTACTTTCTAGATCTTTCCGTTGCGTTTGCTTTGGATAAGGAAGATCATTTTGTGCCATTTCACGAAAGGGCTAATGGAAATTTGTATAACACTTGGAGTATCAACCTAGCTGAAGTTCACGACAAGGAGATAAAGCTTGAGATGAAACATTACGAGGGAATATTAAGGATGATTATTTCTAGAGATGAAGAGATATCTAAGCAGTATTCGGAGTTTCAGAAAGGTTACTTCCTTTAAATAGACTGCATGTTTATCATAACTGTTGGCTTTATGTAGTTTTGTTTTCTACTTCAGTTCTTTCAGATAAAGTACCTGCATGGAGGTGTTTCGTGAGAGCTGTAGATTCGTCTCAGATTTTCATAACTTTAATTCCTAGAACTCTCAGGGATACGAAAGAATTGTTTCTATGTTTGGAGAAGAGTCGATGTTTCCAAAACTTGCCAGACCCAAACTTGCAGTTCGATAACTTGTACAACGCATTTAACTCTGAAGAATCTATGGATAGTATTATCAAGCCAAAAACAAGAAGCCGAAAAATTTCAGAGCCAAACTGTGCTCATAAACCTGCTTCGACTAGTTTAGCAGCTAGTCTTGCACTTGAAATAGCATGTCCACTTGGAGTGCGTAAAAGAGTTCGCGCATTTTCCGGTGGAGAAAATTCAGCAGTGTTGAAGAAAGCTTTAAACGTACGATCAAAGCTGGAAGAAATAACTACACGCCAAGTAATAGACGAATCACTACTCAAATACATTGTGCCAAAAGATCATAGGGAAATAATAGTAGAAGACTTCGCAAATGAAGATATGTGTGCAGCGAGTGAAGATTCTGTGGCGTCAGAATCTTCTCCAGTTCATGGAAATCAAATGAAAGTTATCTCTGCGGAACATAACCGCACCGACTCATCAAACGCAAGCAACTCTTTCAGCCATTCTGTTGTAGGATCGTTGAGCTTACCTGTATACATGTATAGCTGTTCGTTATCGGGCCTTAAGGATCACCTAATCTTAAAGGGTTCCTCGGAAATACTGGATTCGTTTCTAGACTTTCGTATTTTTAGAGTTGAAGGTGAATGTGAGCGCTTTTTTGGTCACTGTAGTGAAATGGAAAGTCCCTCCCGTTCATCAGACTGTGCGTCTCAAGAGACTAAAGCAAGTGCTCATGGAAGTTCAGGTATATAAGCCAATATTTCGTTAACACTGCTAGCCTACGCTGCACATTTGGTTCTGACATAAAAAGTTACTATTTTGTTACAGATATTCAAAAAATGTCCATCGAAGAATACTGCAAAGAATTGCAGCTAGCGTATAAAATTGCTTACGTACGAAGCGTATTTGAAAGTCTGCAGTCGGGATATTATGTCGGAGTAGAGGATCTCAAAGCGATTGTGAATTTCTGTCATAAAGATATTGTACCTATTGATATTACTGAGTTTATTAAGGTATTATAGATTATAACTTTGATTGTTTTTTAATTGTTAAGATTTGTTTTATTGTAAGCTGGTGTTTGAAACATATGTATGTTGATTTACAGTGCGTAGTGAGCATCGACTTTAATTCTGAAGAGACTGAAAAGCTAGGAGTTGAAAGTGTACCTGATTTTATTCGGAGAAAATTCCAAAATATCATATGCAAGGATTTCCAGTACGTAGATCCTTCTATGAATTTGCTATTTTTTAAAATAGATCAACCTGTCAAACAGGTAATTGAACATTAATTTGTAGTGTATCTTAGACCTATTATTTAATCAAAGTATAATAATATGTTATTACTATTTTGTGCAGGAAAATTATACCAAAACTGACGTGGAGGAAATTTCTGTCGAGAAAGAAGACGTTTTTGACTCTTCAAGCAAAGAAGGTCAATTTCCTTCGAACGATCCCTGCAGCAGAATTCCGGAGGGAACAGATGGAAACAGAAGGTATTTCGATACTGTCATGCAAAAAAAGAGCCAAGAGTTTTACAGTTAGCAAGTTTTATGGCATTTTTTCTTAGATGTTCCGAAGATATTCAAAGAGCTTCTGCTTTTCCACTGTTCATGTACATTGTCTGCACACTCGACGATGGAGAAACCAAAGAATCCGTTATGGTATCTGACCTTCCGCTGTCGTTGGGTAACTTTTTATGCACAATTTGTACATTTAATTCAGTACAATTTAACTTAAAGTGGTATCGATTTTTACAGATGGCTCAGAGTTTGATGGCATTAGACAGATTATTAAGGAGTCCGATCAAGTGCCGAGTTGGAACATGAAACTCGAACTTGTTCTACTTAGTTCACCAGTAAAAGACGTGTCTCCGAAAAGTGACTTCGCGTTTAGTGGAGAAAATGGGCCTGAAGAAATACAAGAGGAAACTTGTACAACTCGGTAGATAAACATATATCACGATCATTTTTAGTCGATACTTTAAAACTATATCTATTGCATATCTACTAATTTTAGAGCAACCCTGTCGTGGCCTAAGTTACCTGCTAACCAGGAAGCTGCTGTAAAAAAGGCTGTCAATGAAGTATGATAGTTCAGTTGAAGTAATATGTGGAATCTCTCTAAAAATCGTGTTTTTTTACTTCAGATCCACTGGCTTCTCGATGACGAAATCACATCGTTTAGGTCCAAGTCTAATGTGATTACAGTAGACATTCTAAGAAGCATAGCTGAGCATGTTGAAAAATCTGCTGGTAAACTAGGATGCTTTCAGCAGATGATACCTCTGAAGTTCCTCAACGAATCTAGAGAACAGGCCTTTAAAAACTTTGAAGAGGTAGGTTATTGCAAGTATTAAAATAGAAGCAGTTTTTTTAAGAAGCAAAAGCCTTTAATATTATTATGTTTTAACAGAGATTTAACTCTTTAAAAATAAACGGCTACTGTCTTCGAAAAATGGACAACTGGTGGTATTTAGCTTACGAGGACAATGGTGTGGAAGGACTACCAAACGGTAACGAAATTAAAATTAGTATGCTTATCACTGCTGTATCTTCATCAGTGAAGTTGGACTTTTTTGCAGCTGAAAGTTCGGAAAACATCGAGAATAAGGATTTAAGATCTGTTCAAGATATACCTGTATCGGATGCGTCGAGTCTTCTGGAATTGTCGCAACTATCAGGTAGAGTATCTACATGCGGAAACTTCAATCAAAACTTAAATTCGTAAAATCTTATGGACTACAATTTATATTTTTTCAGATTTCAGTTATGATAATCATGGAACTACAACAGTTTTTCCTTTTTGGATGATATTTCAAATTGAGATGGATCGTGTGATTTCCTATTGCCATTGCAGGTTTTAACATAATAATATAATAAATATTAAAGTTCAATGGGACGAGGTGACAATGCCTTGCAGTAGGGAAATAGCACCATGAAGCCATTAAACTGAACGTTAAGTTATCCTGTAATGAACTTGTAGGATTAAGTGAATTAATTTTAATAGGTACAATGAGAAGGATTTAGCCCCATTAAGAAGATGTCATGCCACGAGAGACTTAATGTTAAACGCGATATCCGATCTTATCAGGTACCGTTAAGCCTCCAAACTCTCCGAGTGTGGTTATGGAAAGTTAAGCTGTCTAATAATGATAGTTAACATTTACCTCATTGCAGAATAGTAAATCAAGATTTACTACTTCAATTACTTCATGACACACGAATGTGTAGTCCACTCTTGGAACCAGAAAACATTCCAGATCCCAATGAAGATTTCTTATCAGCTATGGCACTCTTTGACTTCAGTACGAGGACAGGTATGCATATTAATATACATAAGAATTCACAATCAGCTTTGAACTTAAATTAACTGTACATTTCCCACTTTATAAAACAGAGAGTGACTTTGAAGGATTCAGCAGTCACACAAGAGCTGGAATGTTTTCTTGCAACGTAGTTTGGGAAACCAGATTTCGTTTACATTCTAGACTTCGGTCAGGTCCTGGAAAGTCGGCATTTTCTCGTGGTGTGCAAATTCTAAGATCAACTCTGATTGCTCTTGAAGTTACAAACAGGGAAAATATGTTTGTTTACCGTAATTCTAAAGGAGATGTTTTCTACCTGAGGTAAATTATTTTGACATTTTTTAATGCGATAAAGGTAGATAGGTATGTAGTACGTTGTTATGTTGAACAGGTTGTATCGAGTATATGATGACATGGACGGTATCGAATACGACATTAACTCTGAAAACCCATCTCCAAGGTCTAGTGTATCTTCGAGGTCCCGAGCTCATGAGCTTGCAGAAGTACATTTCTTTATTAAGTGTACATCCTTCTGTGAATGATCTTTTATGTGATTCAATGTCTTCGTTTACTAGAGAACAAGCAGAGACGAAATGCTGACTAGTATGAGAGAAAATTCTACCCCAAGGGACAGTGGCAGTGAAGGTATCATTCTGCTAAAGGTTCACGGAATAACTGAAGCTGGTATTAAATTTATCTGCGCCTCGAATCAAAAGTGTATTTCTATAGTTTGAATGTCCATTAAGTTAATCCCTATTAATATTTTATAGGGACGGAGATTAAAGAACAGTTGATTGCATCCTTAAAAAATAAACTGGACGATGCAATTTTGGATGTCTTATCCATCACATTGGACAGAAATCCTCACTGCAAGTTGACGCCTGAAGATGTGCATTTTATTCAAAAGCCAAATTCGCAGCCAGATGCAATATTCAAGGTTTGTATATTAACGAATTTGCTGGGGTAACACGAATTTAGCTATTTAAAAAGAATTTTTTTAGTTCTCCACTCGGAAATTTACAAGACTGCTGTTGCCTGCGTTTGCTTATTATCTACATCAAAATCTTTTGCAATTTCTAAACATTCCCAAGTACACACGACCTGAATCCGAGTTACATTTCCAGGTAGGAACATTAGGAACATGACAATTCTATTATAAGTGTATTATCATCATACTAGTAGTTTCTTGATAACATTAGGATTACTTTCAACGGCAGAACAACTTTTCTTCTGAGGATCAAAATGTTTATTTGTATAATCAAAATCCTGGTGAAACTGGCAGTCGTGGAGTAGCATGTGTTTCAGCATCCTTAATTGATAAAGCTGGAGCCCAGATCAGATCCACTGATTGGAAAAGGCCTGCTGATTTATTTTTCTCCGCTGCAATAGAAAAGCTGTCGTCGTTAATCGAAACTGAAGAAGTGATAAATGGTAAGTGTTAAACTTTCAGTATTATATTTTGGATTTGCTGAATTCTGTGTGTTGGAATAGGCGATACCAAATATTTGTTTGAATATATGTAGATGCTCAGGAATCTGATGTTATGATTCAACTCTGCGTGTGGAAGCAAGGTCGAGTGAACCTTGACATCCTAAAGAATATGTTTTGTTCTGCTATGAAGTATGCAGGATGGGATCTTGCCATGGAGTACCAGATTTTGACACCTCCATTGAAATTGACTGATTCTAATGAACTTTCGACTGAATTAGGTAATCAAGTTTTTTGATTATAGATTTAATATATAACAGCCCAAACACAATATTAACCTTCATTTGCACTAGGAGAAATACATGGTAGTCGAAGGACTCAGTCCTCTGCAGGAGAAATTCCTGGAAGATCTGGAAGAAGAAGAAATAGTTCATCTGTGTCAACCAAGGAAATCAAAACTAATACAAAAGACCAACCACGGAATAGATCATTATCCTTTACAAGTAAACATATTTAGTAGTGCCATAAATATATTTCAAGGACTTTTTATTGATTAATGCATTGTGTGGGTTTAGTGAAGAGAGATGGATCGCATGTCGCGGAAAGAGCACGATATAGGAAAGGGTCTTCTCCTAACTCGCCTAATCTTGTTAGTAACTGTGTTAATTATTTTCATCCTCGTATGCAATTGTCTGACTTACTAAAAATTCGCAACTTCGATTTGATTGCAGAAACGGGGAGGGAAATCATATGATTCTGTGAGAAACGCCGAGTTCTTGAGTTCAAAACGGTAAGTCAATTATACCTATGATGTGGCTAGTCTCTTAAGAGGCAATTATAATCATTAACTATTTACTTGTGCATTTAGAACTAAAATTGATCGATATGAAAATCTTCACTCGAATTATACTACGCTGTTGAAGCGTTGGTGTAGCATAGGGTCGAAACTAAATACGCCTTCTCTGAGAGTTGTAAATTTCGAGTTCAAACAAAGTCACTACTTGGATGAAACTCTAATGGAAATCGGCAAGATCATAAACACTGTGGCACCTGATTGTTCTATATTTCAATTTTGGAAACTGCAAGAAGTCACGAGAGAATTCCTTGCTGTCGGGGAAAAAATCCGCCCTGATTGTTCAGAATTGGTGAACAAAATTAGAAATGAAGTGAACTCGTTCAAAATCAATGAAGACGACTTAAGTTGTTTGGAAATGCAAGATGAGGCAGAGTATCCTGAACATCTGCTTGAATTATTTAAAACAAAAGAGTATTTTGAACCTTCACGACCCAAAGACATGTGTGTCATGGTCGCCAGGAACGTACATCATTGGAGGAATTGCGGTAGCACACACATGTTGGATCCGACGCTAAGTCCTCCAGAAGGTAAATGTAACATGAAATTCCTAAAAGCAGACTTAAAACGGCATACTTATATGTCTTATATATGCATTTGCTGTATTATTTACATCCACAGTTTACCAGAACATGCTCAAATTTGCACCATTGATCTCGGATTCTAATTTTCCAAAAGATGATCGTAGCTCGTACAGTTTGGATCGCTCAAGATTCAATGTACCCAAGGGACTTTTGTCCTTGTTAGAAGAGAGCACGACCGATTGCAGCTCAATTCTCATTCCAAGACAAAGATTGTTTATGGCAACTGTCACTAAGTCTTCAGTAAGCATTGTACTGGCTTCCCATAATTTGTTAAATTGAAGTTTAAATTTAAATACGAGGTTATATATTTAGATTGAAATGATCTTGTACAATTGGTCAAAAGAATCGTCGGATCGAATCGTGGAGCAAGCCAAGGTGCTATCTGAATGGGCTCATGCACGAATGCAACTTTTATCTTCCGTGCTTCTTCAAAAATCTGGACTTTTTTACCTTCAGCCATTTTTCTTCAATAATCAATCTTCTGTAAGTATACCCTGATTGATCTTCATAAAGTAAGCATAGAGTTTATGATAAATCTTTAATTTTATTCAGGACTCCAGTGAAACTAACTTCGGGGTTCCGGATGTCAGAGATCTTGTTCTAAATTCTACACCTGTAAAAGGTTCAATATTGGACCGTCTTGCAGGTAGAAAACTTTCATTTTCTAAAACTACAGCGCAGTTAAATGATCTGTACAGGTATGGGTTTCCTTTTCAATTGATACTCACTTCATTAACTCTCCCCAAGCTTTATGTTTTAAGAGAATTTTGTATAAATCCAACCTAGAAATCTATATCACGTACATACACAAACGCTTTCGGATGAGGTTCTGAGTGTTCCAGTAAAAACGCATGGCGAACAAACTTTGTGTCTGTTAAACTCAGGAAAGAAAGGTGCGTTTACACGAGCATATGCAAACTCTATGTATAAAAGTTATGGTTAAATCTTAGCTTCGACATAATCATACTGTGTTGACTACTTGCAGAGATTGAAAATGCATTATTCCGATACTGGTTAAGCAGAGGGCCCAGTGCATCTAACGTCATTGGAGTTGAAGCTATTGAAGCCTTTAAGCAAGCAGCTAGGACAATCCATTACTGCATGACTCCAATTATGTTTAATCCGCGGTTAGATTGAGTGTTATTGTTTAAGCATGGGTAGAGAGAAACTATCATATTCATTACTTACTTATATGTACGTTAAAGGTGGCGAAATGAAGTAGCCCTGACAAGGGATAGCACATTTGGTATTTATAAACGTCGTCGACCTTCCTATGAAAATGCCAAGAGCCACCAGGTATCGTATCGTAATCGTACTGCAGTAAAAGATACAGTAAATATTATCTCTCTTCTCTCTTCAAGGATGCTCTCCGATCACGCCATGTCTCTGCAGCCTCGGCTCAGTCAAGAGGAAGTCTGAAGTCTAAAAATGTTATGTGGAGCATTTGGAGAAGAAGTCATCAGATGCTAGGATCTCAAGACGATGAATCCGTTTTAAACATGACAATGCAATCACTTCTTAACATGTCAAAGATAACGGAAGAACCATGGCACGTGTCGTTATGCAACATTTTCATTCAAGAGTATATGCAGTACCTGCAAACTCTAGGATACATACCTACGCATAGCAACACTGGCTCTTTAAAGCAGTAAGACCTTGTTTTAAAAGTTTTCGGTGACATTGAATTCTACGCTAGTATTTGCATTGTTAGGAAATCAAACTTACTTACGTCAGAGACTTGGAAAGAATCTTATGCTGGTCGAATGGAGAGAGTGAGAAGAATGAGTGACGGGAGTGTGCTCTCAGCAGAATCGGATAGAACTTCTTTAAGAAGTTACATTTCTGCAAAATCTGACAATATTTCCCCAAAATCTAAAGAGAAAGTCGAGAGTGACGACAGAACTTACTATTTACAAAAGAGTCTACCAGGTGGAATAGTTTTACTGGAAGTTGGATTAAGTGAACCATTTTGCTACTGTAAAATTCATGCTTTGGAAGCTCATCGAATACAGCAAAATGCGAGTTACAAGAGATCGACATCACTTCAGGTGCCCAATCAGGAGATTTGTGCTAACCTGAGCAACTAGTTCATTCAATTTTCATAATTCACATTATATATTTACTTTGATCAGAGTTCCCAAGAGTTCATTAATGAATGTGATCGAATGAAAGTAGCTATGCATTTGCATTCATTCGCCTTTGACTTCCACCTGCGATGTTTACATTCTTACGTGTCTGGACGGCAACTGATATTTAAACATGGATACCACATAACCAAGTTTCTGGAAGACTTCAACAATTACTACTGTAAAGGACCGAATTTCGCTAGAAACACAATTCACTTTGGTATAAATATTTTGTTTTATCATTATATGATTGCGATAATTGTGAATTCCTATGTTATCTTTCAAAACATTTTTACAGGGATTATAAACATGCCTGAAATCACTATTCCGGCCAGTATTCTGTTCGACTATATTCTTAGTCACGAACAATCATATGAAATGAAAGTTATAAGGATGAATCAGCTGCACAACAATAAACCAGTCGAAATTGTATGTAAAAATAATTTTAAATAGAAAATATGTCTAATTATAAATTAACTGATTCCATAGGTCAACACAACCGTTACCAACGACTTTGTTCTGGTGTACAGCTTGCACAAGAAAGTTGCTTACCGGGAATCCGGGGAGGAAAGTCATTACGAGGAATTTGACATTGCCTTGATCACATCGAATGACACAACCCCACCAGAAGGATCTGTGTTTTCGCCTGATTTGCATATAAAATACTACATCCTGTTAACTAGTCGACGGTAATGGGCAGTATATGTTTTCACAGGATAGATGATTCAACATTTATATTATTTTAGGGAGCTACATCCGAAAATCTTTGGAGAAACTAATGGGTCAACAGGCAAATTTTATCCCGTATCTGTCCCGGAAACTTTGCCTTCGAATCAATACCACAAACTAAGCCGACAACATTCCGTACAATTAAGTAGTTCCTTTGGAACAAGCAGTAATGTCAGCGACATAACTCTTAAATCTTCTCCTACGACGTCAAGTTTGCTCAAAGATTTTCGTCCTTCTCATGACTCACACAAATCCGAAAAATCTATTCATGGAATTAGGTACACAAAATAATTCGTTACATGTATAATTGACCTGTTGGTAGTCGGTAGTAACTAAATAGTGATATGAATCCTTAGGGAGGAGAAAGTGCTCTACATGGGATACTTTTCCAATCACGAGCAAATGATGCAACAAATAGTGACAGAACAATCGGAGTGGGCTGAGAGATTCATACGAAAAATCATCAGCAAGGCCGCTGTAGATTGTAGACGTGACCTACTTTGGCAAAGGCTTCTAATTTCAGAAAAAGCGCTTGAAAAAGGCAAACTTTCAAAAGAAGCTAAACCTGTACGAGAAACGGTAATCAAAGCAGACACAAAAGTGCATGACGCAACCCTGTTTGTAATGCACATTGATGAAACGCAGGTTGGCGGTCTGACGTTTCAAGAATTCTCTGAATTACTTGAGTTGGTGTTTGTTGAACCTATACAAGCATTGGATTCTCGGGTACAGGCCTTACTTAAGTACCCAACTCCCCTATTTCAGGCACGTGAATTTGTAATAACAATATGCATATAATATTAAGTATAATTCTTTTCATAGTTTTTTACAAGATTATAAAATTCATGGCTCGTTTTGAATGAATTAGAATCTCATCAGAGTTCTGGCGTCAGAAAGTGGGGACCAATACCAGTACAAATACTTCGTGTCTCCTGATCAGTCGATTCACCGACTGGCAATAATGAATCCTGAAGTGTACAAGACTGTCGTGCTGATAGAGATGAATTCAAGAAAGTTCTCATGCGTAAGCGTACTATGGCGGATTTATGAGAGCTAAAATACTTCTTCACAATCTTACGAGTTTTTTCGTTTTGCAGAATCTTCGAATTGTTTTCAAAGATGCTCAGGAAAAACGCTCTGATACTTTTGATCCTTCCCAATTGGTACCGCAAATTAGGAAATTGGTGGAAATAGTCATCAGTGCTTGTTGTTACTGTGATTGGACAAATTTCGTTTAGACAATATTGCTCAATCGTGTAAAAACTGTCAGGAAATGTATTTTTAAGTTGGAATTCTTCAACTGTTAAGAGAGCTAAATTATGTAAACGAGTTAAATCTAGTCCCAGGGAAAAATTCTCTGGAAAAAAAAATCCGACTATAACTGAGCTTCCAAAAATTGTCAAGAAATAATTTGTTTACAAATGCATAAAATGAATCACGCAACTATACTTTTAATACTTGAATGAGTAGTTAAGCTGTGATTACGTCAATAGATTACAGTCACACGACAGCTAATTTGTTACGTATTAAAATAGGGTGTACGTGTACGTCAACTGATTTAACACAATAATAATAACGAAGTGAAAGTAGAGAATGAGTCTTCTTAAACAGTTTTAAATGAGCCATCAGATCAGGAGTCATCAAAGTACATTCTGCCGGTTCCATGCTTCTTCATATAACGTCTATACGATTTAAATCTTGCACTTTCTGCTAATTGTCGTTTTCTTTCTTCGTCTTTCTCCTGTTTCCACACCTAACAATGCACAATAAAATAACTTTATTAGAGAACTCATCTAACAAGATGTCTGGAGACTGGAGGATAGAAGAACCTTTGCACAAGTTACAATTCAAGCTACCTTGAGTTACAATGTAAACCAGGGACTTACGATCCATGTATTGGATTAGTCATTGGGCTCAAATCTAACAGCTTGTCGTTGTTGTACAATGTAATTGTGCAATTTATCAAAAATCAACTTATAATCTTACCACAAATTTATCCTTGATCCAAAGTTCTTCGTCTAAAAATTCATTTCTGTCGTTTTCAGGTAAACTCTGTCAATGATTCAATCCAAGAATAACTAGCTTAGAAGTCTCAACCTAATAATTTGCATGCATGGAATTTAATAGAATTTTAAACAACTAAGGCAACTAACCTCAAATTGTGTTTCGCTTAATCCAATATTTTTTCGTATCAAGTAAAGCTTTTCGTCTATTCCGTATTCCTCCCGGTTGATGTGAAATCTCCACACCCAATTCGTGTACCACATGAGATAATTTGATACCGTATAAGGAATTAAAACTATTTGTATCCACAACACATCAGTGACTTTAGGTTTCGCGTAACCACCACGAATATCCATATTTTCTTCTAGAACTTTTTTGATAATTTTTTCTTCTTCCGCCTTTATGACATCTTTATTACGTTTTTTGATTTTCTTGACATCGTCTAGCATTCCTTCTTCTTCAGCATACTCCAAAGCCATACTTCTATATTTAGGTTGGCTAGCTAAATACTTCATACCCGAACTCCACCTGAAAATTGACAAAATAACTCTTTATTCTAATTGTAAGAAAATAGTTTTAATTATGAATTAACCTCGAATTTCATTTTCTACTTATGAATTAATACACTAAAAACTCTCAGTACCTGAACATTGCTGTGTAGTATTGAAACACCGAGATAACCGTAATAGTGACAGCTAGTACAAGTCTGACATCAACTTTAGGACTCATTCGTCTCCTGTAGTAATGATAGTAATGGCGATAGTACTCCTCAGGATGGTCCAACATGTAGTCATAGTCGGTTCTAGCCTCTTCATCCTTTAATATTTCATACCTGCATAATTCACCAACAAACAACTTAATAAACCTTCATTGAAATCATCTGTGTCATCATCGAATCAATTTATCTTACGCTGTAGCAATGAGCTTAAATTTATCCGTAGCTTCAATCTTGTCCTCTTCATTATGATGTCTATCAGGATGAAATTTCTTTGCTAATTGTCGATATGCTTTGGAAATCTCAGACTTAGTACTGTCTCGCGTTACTCCCAACACTGTATAAAGGAGAAACAAACCATTAACAAACTTTTCCTGATGGTCCCAAAATTTCCCATGTTTCCGGCTTACCATCGTAGCAATTGTCAGCACCACAGTAAATTCCCTCGAGTAGCGCTTCCGAAGGAGATATCACTGCTACCAGCGACACCACAAAAAGACCGACGTGTAACCATTCCACACGCATTTTGAAATGTCTTACGGCAGTGACAGCAACCAAGAGCTTAATTGAATGAACGAACTATGAACAAAAACGTATAAACTTAAACAGAACACTGGGACTTATCGAAGGCAACCCCGGCGACACGAGAGAAACGATAACACATGTTTCCTTCTCGTGACAGCCAATATTCCAAGCCTCCAACCTCCGACTCTCCAACTCCACACAGTGCTTCACACTGTCCACAGTAGTCCACACAGACAGACTGCCTGCCTGGAGGGGACAACCTGTTTCGCGGGCAATCTGACCACGTGACTCCGTCAGCCACTCCGGACGAGTCTCACTTCGTTCTCCTATTCCTCGACAAAGTTCTTTTTTCGCAGAAGGACGACGCTTAATTTTCACTCCGTCCTCTGTGCTTCGCGACGCATCATCTTCGGATCTTCGGCAGGGGAAGGAGTAACCTCCGTTCGGATTCTTCTGGTAAGTCACTTTTCTATTTTTTTAATGTAATTCTGCACCTCCACTCGAGAAGCAAGAGAGGGGACAAGCGGTAGAGTTTCAATGACGCTTCAGGCGCTGTTTGGCCGAAATCTGTTAGGAATTGACAGTCAGGAGAGAGAGAATGTAGAAAATCAGCGAATGGGGGTGGAAAATGTTGTTGCTGCGAGAAGATAGAAAGTTAATGGCTTGTTGCGTCTCCACACCCGTGAGAAGATGCAGTTTTGTGGTGTGAGAAAAAAATCCGAGTGATTTCGTGAGATATGTTTGCTGAAGAAAAAATTGACGCTGTGCATCGATAGTCATCGGGGTTAAAGATATTGGCGGTGCGGTTCCGTTACTAATCAATTTGCGGGGAAAGTGAGGAGCTACAGGTTGTCATGTTGTATTCAAGTAATGATTGTTTCTGAGTCTTGTTGACGGACTTGCAGTTAGCATGTAGACTATTCGTTGAAAGTATGATACATGAAACATGTTCATTTTGGTAGTGTGTCACGCAACGCTAAGGTGCAGCGTACACGTAAGGAAGGAGAGTGTTTCCTTCATAAAATAAATATAGTATGAAAATGGGAAATGAAAGATGAGGGTGAAAGATGATTGAGGAGAGAGAGGGGGGGCGATTATGGAGGGTGTTTCTCCGGTGGGGATGAATGAGAGGAGAGGGGGGGGGGTGTGGCAGTGTGGAGATGTGTGGGAGGTGGAGGTGAGGAAGTGTTTCGAAAGAGGAGGAGGAGGAGGAGGGGAAATGAGGCCGGCGAGGCGGGCGCCGCCTGGCGGGAAGGAGTTGTTGGGGCCGGTAGAGAGGGCAAGTAGTTGTGGTGGCTGGGAAGGGAAGTTGTAGGGCGCATGGACGGAATCCTCTTTGTCAAGGGAAGTGAGTGCGCAAGAAGTTTCTCTTTCCTCAGTCTCTTCGATTGCACACAACCAGCAGTAACTGACGGTGGTGGGTGAAAGGTATTCCTTTTTTGTCACAGCAGCTCTCCCTTTCCTTCCAGCGTCATTTTGTCGACCTAATCACCCTCCCTTTCTACTTTCGACAGGACGGAGAGTAGCGAGAGGCAGGGAGAGTGATCGTGTCCACTGGCTGCTGGTGGTGGAGGTGGTGGTGGCGGACCAGTAACAACAACAAAACGCTCGTCGTCTCTGGGCGTACAACGTTCGCAATCTGACCCACCAGTTATCGTCTGACGCCCTACGCTACACTTGTTGCAATCGCCTTCAACGACAATGGCTGCGTCTACTCCGTCCTCCAGGTCGGAGTTCATTGTGGGAGGTCGATATCGACTAGTGAGAAAAATTGGATCAGGTTCATTCGGTGATATTTACCTTGGTATCAACATTACCAATGGGGAGGTGAGTTTTCGTAAAGTTGACGTCATCTATTTATACCCGGGGTTTTGGCGACTAATCTCAGTTTCCAGTGAATTGGTGGTATACTAAGAATCTGTGACTCATTGTTTTTGTGTTTGGCAGGAGGTGGCTGTGAAATTGGAGAGCTGTAAAGCTCGTCACCCTCAACTATTGTATGAAAGTAAATTGTACAAAATCCTTCAAGGAGGTGTTGGCATCCCGCACATTCGGTGAGAGATAATGTGTTTGAAAAAAACGTTTTTCACCATTTAGATTTTTGCTGATTGAGGAATGTTTACTTCAGATGGTATGGACAAGAGCGGGAGTACAACGTCCTGGTGATGGACTTATTAGGTCCATCGCTAGAAGATCTGTTCAATTTTTGCTCTCGCCGCTTTACTATCAAGACTGTCTTGATGCTTGCTGATCAAATGATAGGACGAGTGGAGTATATTCACACGAAGAACTTCATTCATCGCGATATCAAGCCCGACAATTTCTTGATGGGAATTGGACGCCATTGCAACAAGGTAAGTTGTTTGGACTTGTGCAGTTCGCGAAGAAGAAACCGTTTGTTTGTTCTGACTGAGTGTAAATTGTTTTTCTAATTTCAGTTATACTTGATTGACTTTGGACTGGCAAAGAAGTACCGTGACTCTCGAACTCGTCATCATATTCCTTATCGAGAGGATAAGAATTTGACGGGAACTGCTCGATACGCCTCCATCAATGCTCATCTAGGCATAGAGCAAAGGTTTGTAGTTTTGCTGTGTAAAAGTGTTAGCAAATATTTAGATGTTGATGAAATTAAAATAATTATTGACTATTTGATGCAGTCGTCGGGATGACATGGAATCACTTGGCTATGTATTGATGTACTTCAACCGAGGTAGTCTTCCGTGGCAGGGCTTAAAAGCAGCTACAAAGAAGCAGAAGTACGAAAAAATCAGTGAGAAAAAGATGTCCACTCCTGTCGAACTTCTTTGCAAAGTATGTGTCTTATTGTGTTAATTTTAAGCCATGTAGCTTCGGATTTTAGTCCGCCTAATTGATCATGACTATTATTTTGTGTAGGGATATCCTGCTGAGTTTGCTATGTATCTTAATTACTGTCGTGGCCTCCGGTTTGAAGAAGTTCCAGATTACATGTACCTTCGACAACTGTTCCGCATTCTTTTCCGGACCCTCAATCACCAGTATGATTACACCTTTGATTGGACGATGTTGAAACAAAAGACTGCAGCGTCGTTGGCAGGAAATTCTGCGTCTCAGCAGCCAACTCCTCAACAGGCTGCCAGTGTTCCGGGTAATGCAACAGGAGGTCCTTAATTAGTTTCATCGAATCTTCATTTTCTTAGGCAATTTAACGGTATGAAATTTGAAGTGTAATAATCTTGCGAAAGGTATGGGAATGTATGCGAAACTAAATAAGTATATGTAAGCACCTAGAAAATGAGGGATAACTTAGCTTTAGCCCTTATCCTATTAATATGAATATCAAAAATTTTGTAAGGTACTCGGCGTGGCATTATTGTAACAATACCCAATACAAATGGAGTAAATGATCACGTCTGGGTTTAAATGCATCGGTAGGGATTCTGTAATTTTGAATAAATCATCATTGTCAAGAATGACCGATTTCCCTGTGCCACTTGACTCTAGTGTCTGACATGAACCATTAAGATTGTATATTTATCGATTTGAATTAGGGTGAACTGAATTGAATACAGCTTGTACAGAGCGATGGTTTTCGGGGTTATCTTTTGAATAAGTATTTCCTCATTATTTATGGAGTGGTCCAGCTTTGACGAACTAACCAGAAGAGTGTTTTAAATTGTCAACATTTATATTGGTAGTGATCCGTAGGGCTGATTTAGCTAATACAGCTGGTTTTGTACATACGAAGTGTGCTTCATGTCCTGAAAACGACTCTAAACTTCCAATCAAGCTTAATTATAATTAAGTGATGTGTAGGTGTGCTGATGTTGGGATGATGAAGGGCACAATAATCGGGACGGTCAAAATTATATTCTACGTGGTCACAACGTGATAGGATGCAATTACATAGGAATAAGCGTATCGATTCAATGTATCGCGAACAGGTCAGTACTGTACTAAAAAGCTATTAACAAAGTGTACGGGCGTGTGACTTGAGTGGCACACGGAAAAATACCTTAACTGCATTAAATAGATGTACCAACGGTCGTATCATAAAATCCTGTATATAAATATAAATATTATTTTTAAGTTTTTGTGTCTCGAATAAGCATTCACGTCTCGTCGTATCACGATTGATCTGAAGTATCATTAGATTGTTTAGTATATTGACAGAATACGACTGTATGTTCACGAACTCTAATCTTTTATGGTCGATCGGAACTCTTCCTGCGTATTCAATTATGAGCATTTGAATTTTTTTCCAGATGCCAATACTTCGTATATGTACATTATAAGTTTAACTGGAATATCAGTTTCTAAGAATAAACTGCTATTCAAAGAACTACTTAACTCCGAACACTTCTCACTCCTCTCTGTCTCTTTCTGTCTTTAAGGCTCCTTATGCCATGCATACCTCTTCATTTCTGTCATTTTACTATATTTAGTATATATGTCACAAACTCAATAGACATATTTGTAATCGACCAAAAGCTGTTTTCATGGTACCACGAATAACACGGATGATGCTGCGCTTTAGGTAAATTACATCTATTGTTTTGTTTATTTACAGCTTATACAGGCATGACAGCTTGGCAGTTATACGTGACATGCATCAAAAATGCGTTGCTAATGGACCAAAAATAAGAATGCAGCTCTAAATCCGTAAGAAATCTTTGAGCACAAGCTTATCCTGTTAGATCATTTCAAGTTGCACAAGTTAATAAATAGCCAATTATTAAATTACGTACGCAGGAGTGGTCAGAAGTGAGGAAGCATTTTGTTGACTTTCTCTTTCCTGTTCTCCATAGCATAGATATGAGTGACCTAAAATAAGTGTGCATTTACCAGTGACCCAGCGTAATGTAAAATAATCATAGATGGTTGTTATAACTGTATGAGGGCAACTTTGGTACTTTTGACTTTCACTGAAAATAATGAAGGTTGAGCCTGAGAAGGATGGCGAAATATTTCCTGTAGCTGAGACTTTGGCGTAGCATTAAGCGTTCTCATAGTTGCATGAAAATTAGCGATTTGAGTTAAATGAGATTGAGTCCGACCTCTGTGAGATTTGCAGAGGTGTCTTTTAGTCGTACAGCCATCTTGGATGGAAAACCTTTCCTACTTTGGCACACGAAGTAGTGCTGTGTATGTAACCTCAGTAAGTAAGTAGGCAAGGCTGAGGTTCACATTATGGGAGTTGATGGTGCCGATGGTTTCCTCGTTTTGCCGAGGCTCACATGTGATTACTACACTGAGAACAACATCAATAGCCGTGGAGATTCTTTTACAGAGCTAAACTCTCTCCAGCCCGCAGTCTCATGGTTTCACCAAAAAAGAGGAATGGTTCCTCTCCCATCTGCAGAATCGACAGGCCAAGAAACCACCTCCAAATTCTGAAACTCAACAATCGAAATCTCTGCAAGTCACACGCTTGAGGTAATCACACTTACCCAGCGTCCTCCCGTTGCTGTTTGAAACCCACCCAGACCAGCCTGAAGTCAGGCCCACCTTACCATCTGCAACTTTCTCCATAAGACCCTCCTACCTACTTCACCAGTGAAAGCCATTCTAGTCTCTCCAAGCACCGGATATCTTTGGCCAACAATTGAAGTGTCCTGGAACGCCCCATCAAATGGTTAGTCCGATCACTTGATACTTCTCCCCTTTCGAACATACGAATCACTTAATGTGTGCATATTGTCTCCAGGCTCGTTGTACATTTCAACTCTGCCCGTTCGTTTTCAAGAATTTAAAGACACCAATGCTCCCCTAATCGTCAACTTGAACGTCTAGGAGACGGATTAATATTCACCGAACCTTGTCGGTCACTTGTCGTGTTCCACAGAGGACTAGGACGGTCTGGTCAGTAGGAGAAAACGCGTAGCCGTTTCAGCACCACCCAGGGTTGGTTTCTGTGCATCTGTATTTTTACCAAGGAGAATCATTGTGTCCGACGAATTCTTTTCTACGGAGAGATAACAGTGGTTAGCAAATCAAGGAGGTTGTCTACAGTTCTGAGTAAAGAACTAAAATAAAGTAAGTGGAAATACATAATACACCCAAATAATAGAATTCAGATCTGTAGTAACGCGTAAAAATGGGAGTTCCATCGTCCCAACAAGGTTATACGGCATAATTGGCAAATCTGTAATATTTTTATGATCCTTTCTATACCAGCAGATCAGTAGCTAGGAGAAGTTGATGGTGGCAGGAATTTCATTTCTAGCCTAATTGACGTGGATCGTTTTCAATATCAATTAAACAGTAATGAGTGAAGAAGGGGAAAATTTCAAGCTATCTTCGGGAGCGGAAACTCCAGGAGCATCAGACACAGGAACAGTAAAAGTCAGCAATGCTACTACATCAGCAGCGACGACTGTCGAGGGTAGTGTCCCTGGAATGGCCCCAATTTGGGCTGCACCCATACCACCTGGGGAAGAAGGCCCATATTACTATTATAATCATCCTGGTTCGATGAACTTCCCACAAAATGGATACTTTTTTCAAAATTTTGGCCCTCAACCAAACATGGGTAAGCTTATATTTTAAAAAGTTAATCATTCTGTCCTTAAAGATTACAATTCAAAATGCTTTTAAATGATGAGCACTATCCTAAAATGCAAAGTCGATTCTTTATTAAAATAGTACACACACAATTGTTCAAGTCAGTTCTAAATCTCAACCATTCTTTGTCACAGGAATGGCTCAGAATGGTCCTTTCCCACATCGAAGGTCCCCATTCGGTCCTCAGCAAGGACAACGACTGGGAAATAATTCTGGTGCTTCTGTTGGACGATTTCCACCTTTTGGATTTCAACAACAGCGTCAACCCATGCGTCCTGGGATGAAAGGTGGAAACACCATGTATGGGTAAGCAGTAGTTTTATGTGTTTTTTAATCTGTAAAATGTGTGAGCCTTATTGTCTTCAAAATATAAAATTAGGAGAAAGCCAAGTCCAACAATGGTTGTGCCACCAAATTATAGAAGAAATTTCCCAGGAAAGGGTCCTTTTCAACCTCAGTTTGAGGGGTCTGGTATTACTAATGAAAATGAGACGTTCTTCCAGGTTGGTTTTACGAGCACTTATTGTGTCTAATTATTAAAAGCACTGACAGCTATCTAAATTATTTTGCAGGAACGTAATGGTGCTGGTCCGTTAGATAACATGAGATCACTAGAGCATTATCTATCAGATTTGATGAGGACTGAAGGACAGGACGGTCGAAATCGTAAGTTTTGAAATAATTTTTAGAGATGTTTTTTAAAATAATTGTGAGAAATGTCTATTTCAACTGCTGCAATTCCAACGTCCGTACTATTTTGTAGCTAAATGGAACAACTATCCAACTGGAGAAGATTCAACTGGAGGGGGTGCGAACAATACAGGCTTCATTTTGGAAAGCGTTGATCCGTCTATCAATCCTCCTGTAGGAGTTCCAAATGTTTCTCCAAGAGCTGGAGGAATCGTTGGTGTCTCGTCTGGAGCAAATGATCAGGGAGAGAGGTACTCGAGGAAAGTTTTTGTTGGTGGCCTTCCTCCAGATATTGACGAAGGTTAGTTTGACGAAAAAAATATTGAAAAAAACTTGAAAACACTAAATTATTCTATTATCTTCATTAGAGGAAATTACTGCCAGCTTCCGTCGTTTCGGACCTTTGGTTGTGGATTGGCCACATAAAGCTGAGAGCAAGTCCTACTTTCCCCCTAAGGGATACGCATTTCTCCTGTTTCAGGTGAGGGTATGCACACAATAGTAGGCGTAGGTAGGTTGAGCTCACTGCAATAGATATTTAAGCCATCTTTGTACATTATTTGCAGGAGGAGAGTTCAGTTCAGCAACTTATCGACGCTTGTATTCAAGATGATGACAAATTATATCTGTGCGTTTCATCACCTACTATAAAAGATAAGCCTGTTCAAATCCGACCATGGAGGCTGTCAGACGCTGACTTCGTATTGGATGCTTCAATGCCTTTAGACCCTAGGAAAACGGTATTTGTTGGTGGTGTTCCCAGACCACTTAAAGCTGGTATGAAAATTGTTCCTGAAATATCTCATTGAAACTTAGGACTTGAATATAATTTGGCGTTTTACTTCAGTTGAACTAGCTATGATAATGGATCGTTTGTATGGAGGAGTTTGCTACGCTGGAATAGACACGGATCCAGAATTAAAGTATCCTAAAGGTGCTGGACGAGTCGCATTTTCTAATCAGCAGAGTTACATTGCTGCAATATCTGCCCGATTTGTTCAACTTCAGCATGGTGATATTGATAAGCGGGTTAGTGGCTCTAATCCTGAAACGATGGATAGAACGTTTTGAACATAAGAACAACGGTGGACATTGCATTTTGTTTTCAAATTGCAGGTGGAAGTAAAACCATACGTTTTAGATGACCAACTTTGCGATGAATGTGGTGGTGGTCGATGTGGTGGAAAATTTGCTCCTTTTTTCTGTGCTAACGTGACGTGTCTTCAGGTACGTATTAAATTTCGTAATTACTGGAACCTAACAAATGAATCGTATTCAGTATAACAAAATAAATTACGTATTTAGTATTACTGTGAGAACTGTTGGGCCACAATTCATGCACGTCCGGGAAGAGAATACCACAAGCCACTTGTCAAGGAAGGTGCTGATCGGCCAAGGGCTATACCATTTCGGTAAAATGTTTCGGTATCTTACTTAGCTTTTGCAGCTGTTTTAAATATTTTTTATTGGTTCATAGCCCTAACTATTACCGGCGAATGGTTGCTGTGAACTCTCAAATGTAGGAGACCCCTACATGTAAGATTGATTGACATTAACAGTGAAATTTTTAGCAATATTTTTAAAGAATAGAGATTACTAAAAGACTATTGATTTCACAGGTATATTTAATATGCAGCTGAAATAATGAAGATGGATTAGAAGGAGCGATGCTCAGAACAAGAGTAATTGCAAAGTTTTGCAGTTGATGTACTTACAATAGTGACCACAACTGCATTTAGCTTACACGTGAACGACACGACGTTCAGTTTTATAACTTATTAGTGCTGTTATAGTGATATATGCGTGTTTTACCTTTTGAACTGCATACACCTACTAAGGGTAGTTTTTATAACCGATTTTCGAATCTACGCTGGTCATACATTTAATTGTAGGGACGCGAGTTAATGTTTTAGTCGATAAGAACCTTTGTACGTGAGTTTGATACGCGACAACTTTAGGGACAGTTCAATGCTCATTTTTGTGACAGTTGTTCATTTGAATACCATTTATGAACAACTTGAGAGATTTTCATGAAATTAATTGCAGTTGAGTCTAACCGCTTTTGCGTAAGGTGAGATGGTTTAAGGATGATGACCAGAGTCATGGAGGAGATGATGAGCTGAGCATGTCTGACTCAAAGTTAGGATTTTATACTAACCAATTTTTCACTTTTAGGTGGCTTGTTCGACAATCGCAGTCAGTGTAGTTTACACATTGTGTCAGAGGTTTCTAGATAATGTTAATTTTGCACCCTGCTTCGTGTTAACTCGTATTCAGTTAGCCTAAGCGTTATTATGACTGGACAATCATGAATGATCCTCATAGCAGTGCTTGAATCACTATTATTTTAATCAATAGTAGAATAAGTTTTATCCAATTTTAGTAGAGAAACAGGAGATAACGTTTCATGAATTTACCAAAGGCACAGCACAATAAGCAGTATAATTCAAAAGAAGTGTAGTGCATATTATAGTGCTGCAAGTAACTGTACTGATTTTATCCCACATTGTTCGGTGGTGGAGTCTTTTAATATTATGATTAAGAGTTAGCCATACGTTTAGTAACTGTTTGGAGTTTTCCTTGTATTGAGTTACGAGTTGTCAACGCTGCCTTCACTTTTGATATTCTACTGTCAGATTTTTACTAATTTTCAATCAATATGTACAGTTTTCGAGCGTTCTTACCCTACCTTATGACGTATGACTTGGTATAGAGCAAAGACAATCCACGTTCTATGTACTTTTAGACTTGCTTTAGCCACGCTATCATGGCTGAGTAATTACATAAGCAATCAGTGACTAGTCAGTTTTTTGTCAGATTCAATTTTTCAGTATAATGGTCATTTTATTACACATACATTTGGTGCCATCACTTATTTGATAAATGGGTTTGTGAACACAATTAAACAATGTAATCGGACAGCACGATTCTAAAATGTGCATTATGTTATTTTTTGTGTAATCGTCTTAGTTCTCACACCTCGAATTATATATTTTTTTGGATTTATGATTTCAATTATTCAATTTCAACTATTTTATGTGAAAACATCCTGCCCTTTGTAAATCAAAATAATGACGAAACTTTTAGCAGTGTTTGATGCAAACAACATATGTATGTATTCTGTTTCTTTTGCTTTTAGACGTAACTGTGTACTTTAGTACCTACAGCATGAGTTCATCTTGGTTGCCTACCACAGCTAACGTACACAAGCATCCATGTTTCTTCTCGTAGTGCAATAACTTAGCTATTTAGACACTTTGTACTGAGCCTTAGTTGTTCACATCGTCATCGGTTTGTAGTATTTTTGAGAGTTCTCAGCATATCTGCCTTTCACATTCTAGTCTTTGGTCTGTTACTTCATAGAATATTCAATTTTCATACAAAACTTACTTCGCTATCCCATTATTGGTGTAAGTTGTTCACCGTACGTTTTCTGTCCATCATCGTTGTAGCTATATGAGCTTCTATTTTTATGTCGTGTTGCGAGGAATAGATTGTAGGTAGGAATTATTCAATTTTACACCAATCGCGTAGAGAGGTCAGACGCTGAGACTCACAGATGGTCTGCAATATCTGTAAGCAATTAATCCGTCATCAAGTAACTGGTTTGAGAGCAGGGAGAAACAACAATTTTCAGTACGTAGCCTGTAAATACGAATGCCAATTAATTTGAGCTTTTTTTGACTCCGGTTTCTAACAGTCGACAAATCCGTTAGTTCTTTAGATAGTCGTAGGAAATTGGTTCCCTACTTTGCATGGAAGTAAACTACATAGTTTTACTGTCTTCGTCTGTTAGTCTCGTAAAGTTCAGATCCAAATCCCTATCTCGGCTATTTTGAATACGTTTCATCCTTACTATACAGTTAATAAAGATGGGTTTCATGTGATTCATGAATGAGTTATCGTAGGCCATTTTATACACGCAAAGATAATTGATAGTTACTTTCAACCACTTTCAATACGTGAGGGTGTATTTCGAGGCTAACAGGCATTTTATTAAGATGAATCTGCAGTTCAGCGGTTTCATGGACTGAAAGTACTTCCCTAAGAACGGGTGATTAATTCAAGGTGCTAAATATTAATTGCTGACTTTCTATAAGAACCGAAACATAACATCATTCATACATAGCGAATACTTCTAAGCCTTTAATTTTATATCTTGTAGTAGTTCTAGTGTACAACCGAGTTCCTCCGGGAATATTTCAGAAAATTCACACTCAAAACGAATTCTGAGCCTTCTAATTTGAGTGCAAACTGGCTCTTATAACTGCCGTATTTTAATAATGGTTTAATGGTTAGCCAATTTTGTACATTTTCGCCACCCTTGGTTATTCGTAAATCGTAAGGCATAAGGACTTAAGGACAAAACATGAAAACTAGTATCTTTGATTCTCGTAAGAAGAACGGTCGCATTTTGACGTGATTATTAAATTACGACTCTTGAACCGCTGAACTGTAATATATTACTGTATGATGAAAAGCTCTTGATCTGCATGGGAAAAAGTCCTCTCTTACCACCAAGTTTGTTGCATTGTTGCATACATGAGAGCATTCAGCGTACTTGTGTAGTGGACCACGTACATTAACCTAATTAAGCGCAGGACAAGATTTCACTAAAATCAACAGATCGTTGAGACACTGGAATATCATAAAATGTACATAAAAGTCGACGAAGTAGTTTCGGAAAGACGCTAGTCATGAAATTTTGGTTCGTCACCGTCGAATTTTGTCGAAGTAGTTGAGGATACGATACATAGTTAATCGCAAGATTAAACCACACAAGAAACCTTCGAAGTATTCACTCACTGGATTAATATAGCTTCATGATTCTTGCCATGGATTATTTAGTATGGTCAACGATGCTTATAATTTCACTTTCCGTCACCAATTCGTACGCTGCTTTGTGTGCAAAGGTATGACCTGACAAACTGACTTTCCTAGAATTCATCCAAAGATTAAGTCTACCTGCACTCCCTTTTCGAATGAGAGAGTGGACGGGCAATAACATTGCTAAACCACCTCCGATATTCGGTATACTTGCATAATTCAATGAGCGTTAAACCATCTATTAATCGTACGTGCATAGGGAAACGTTGAAAGAATTGGATCAGTGTTGAGGTTAATTAGTAGCTGAATGTGTATAGGAATAAGAAGCATTTTGAACTTAAATTAAACCGATGGGTAAACGAGACTTGAATGATAGAAAAAAGGCTTAAAACTCAGGAAAGAGGAAGCAAGTGTGTGTGGAGGTGTATGACGAAGTCTGGAGACGCTTTAATCGCTAATATTTAAGAAGAAAACAAAAACTTGAACACTTAAATGTGACAGTGGAAATCAGAAGGACATTGCGTAGCGAAACGGTAGCTTTGTATGTTGGTATGAAGTAGTACTCGTTTTGGTACATTTACAATTTTGAAGTCTGCTGTTGCCTTATCTAAGGCTGGATCCTATGTAAACCCCCGGAAGAGTTTGCCCCTTGCTCGACACTCACGCAGCACATCTGATGGTTCTATAGGTTGTTAATTGGTAATTATATCCTCCATGAATTAGTGTAGGTTAAAGTTAACGGACTAAACCACATAATTAACGTGTGTAAAAATTACGTGTGTGTAGACGAACTCTGTAATACTACTACTACTACTATCGTTATACACTCTCTACAATACACCAGCAACTTAGGAAGGACTGTTCAGCACTGTTCACGAACTAACAAATCTTTTTAACAACCATAATTTGTAAAAATCTTTCTTGAGACGTAGATCTATAAAGTTAGGACTGATATATAACATAAGCGTGTGCATCTAGGCTTAATGTTTTCATACGGATTGTTTTTGGAATTTGTGATATCATTTTTACAACATGAATTTCTTCATGAGGGTTTTGATAATTCTTCTAAAACCGCGAGAATGACGATGATGATACATATTATGCATTTAAAAATGAACATCCAGTAAATCCAGTTTTCTTAGACATACACCCGACTGAGCAATTCTTTACATGAGACAAAATTCGAAATATGTGTACAGTTACACTTAATAACACACAAACACACACACACACACATACATGAACACACATGCAGACTAAGGAATCCGTGATTAAGCTAGGAAAAGAATTTCTAATCACATCACGACGTTGTAACAATAAAATGTTGTGGGAAGCTGGAAGATCCTTATGGGATGAAGATTAGGATAAGTGTGTAGTAGCATTTGGTAGTGAATAATTACCCAATCTACCGACTAATCTTAACTAACATCATAACGAATCATAGATTTTTCATGTTTTGTGTATACGTAGACGTATGCCGTTTTATCAACTGTATAACAAGCTCGTAGCTTCGGACTCTGAATTTTTCAGAAATAAATTGTTCAACTTTTGCAACTCTTACTTATGACGATGGCTGGCATACAAACATTCACGTTAGGTCGATGGTGGCGTTGTTGGTGGTTGGGGTCTTCGGCACTTTTCACCTCCACGCAGAGACGATGACCACGAAGTTCGGTGGGTCTCCCTCTTCTCATTCTCACCTCGTGCAGGAGCAACAGAGAGGCTGCTTTCACACCGGAGTTTTCTTGCCGCACTTCCAGTTTGCAGACGTGGTTATCGAGGGACTCAGATAAGTCCTATTGCAGTCCTCCACCCGAGGAAGTGTCAGGCACAAGTTTTCCGCCCAACAACCATTTGGTTGGGCTCCAACGTTGGGTGGAGTGGTCATCACGCCAGGTGGGGTTAATTTTATTCGACAAATAAGATGGAGAAGCTGGTGGTGTGTTCTAGTCGTCGGTCCACAGACATGAGTGTCGACGATATTAGGGGGACAGAGTGTGAGGAGGATGACTTGGAGGAAGAGGATGATGAAAACGACTTACCTGAGTCGGAACAAGCTGTTTGGAAGAACACAGAGTATCTCTTTCGACTTCTGAATTTGGAGGAGGACGATTACTGCACCTATGCCCTTCAGAAAAACCTTTGCAAACTTAACAAAAAATTCCCAGGACACGGAAAATCTCTATTCGAGTCTATTACACGACTTGAGTCGATCTCTGAGGTGTTTGTACTTGAGGACATGATATTGCATGAAGAACTTATGGAAGACTTGCCACCGCCACCTTTACAAGAAGAGTTGGTGGAAGATCTGCTAATGCTGTCGCAGGAAGGAGAGTTGGCGGAAAATCTGCCACCGCCACCTGCAGAAGAAGATCTGATGCTGCAATCTCCAAAGGAAGAAACGACGGAAAACTTGCCACCGCCACCACTAGCAGAAGAGCTGCAGAAGGACCTCCTGACAACAATTCCAGATGAAGAGTCGATGGAAGACCTGCCAACGCCACCACCAGAAGAAGATCTGATGCCGCAATCTTCTAAAGAAGAGTCGGTGGAAGACTTGCCACTGCCACCTCCGGAAGAAGAGCTGCAGAAGGACCTCCTGACGACAACTCCAGGTGAAGAGTCGATGGAAGACCTGCCACCGCCACCTCCTGAAAACGAAAGCCTGGTGGACTGCTTGGTGGCTCCAGTAAATGTATCGAAAGCTTGGATCGATTATAAAGCAGGTTTTCCAGCAAAAGGTCCTTTTCAACCTCAGTTTAAGGGGTCTGGTATTACTGATGAAAATGGGACGTTTTTCCAGGTTCGTTGTACGATTGCTTATTGTATGTATCTGTTAGTAGAAGCGTTTAGAGCCATCTCAATTGTTTTTGCAGGAACGTAATGGTGCTGGTCCGTTAGATAACATGAGATCACGAGAGCATTGCCCGTCAGATTTGATGAAGACAGAAGGACAGGACGGTCGGAACCGTGAGTTTTGAAAGAATTTTGAGAAGTGTCTGTTTCTACTGCTGCAATGCCAATTTGTGTACGATTTTGTAGCTAACAATGGAAGGCCGTCATTTGATAAGCGAGTTTTGTAATTTCGAGATACCCAAAAGTTTTTGTATCCTCCAACTTAAAAATTTCCAAAATTTTGGTTCCCAGCGCCCAGTATTAGCTGAGATATGAGCGAAAAAGTTCAATTTTTGACGTTTTTGAGGTGTTTTTGAATATTTCGTTCATGTTCGAGAAAGTTTTTTTACTGGTTCTGATTTCGGAATATTTATAATAATCGCTTTTAAATTTTTTCGTATATTTTGGAATATCGAAATTTTGAGAAATTTTATCATAAAAAGGCAGTAAAGTTATGGAAAATTTAGGGGGAAAATTACATATGAAGCTATCGAAATTTCAAAGTTTGTTAAGTTTGTTAAGTTAAGTAAGTTTTCCTAAGTTTGTTTTAAAATAAACGAGTTATTCTGTCACTATAATTTTAGATTGCAATCTCAATGTTGGGTGCAACTTTCACTGCTTTTCATCCTTCTTAGAACGAAGCATTCTAGTTTCTAGTAACAAATCATAATGCGAATGAGTTCCAGGTATTTTCGTATTTGAAGTAGAGACTGAAGCATCAGGAAATAGAAAACTCGTGTTTCATTTATTTTTCTTGAACTTCTGAAGGACTCGACAAAAGAGGTATCCGTAATCGAGATAAATCCTCCTCTTTTTTGCCACTGAAGTGGAACGAGGAATGCAATTTCCTCTTGTTTTTGTAATAAAAGTGAACATAAGTTGGGCCACATTGGTTCTTATGTTCGTTGATGATATGCAGATCAGACTCGTCTCATCCGTCTACTTTTCCTCACACACGAAGTTTCGGATTCACTCAAATGGAGAGAACCTTATTTATTTATCCTCGGCAACACCAAAGAGCTCTTTTACTTTTACTTTCTCCGTACAAACAATTTCTCCACGAAAAGCCTTCACTGTTTTTGCCTTCTTAATATTCTTTTACTAAACTACCCTACACTATTGCTTTACACAATTACTCAAATCCAATACTTCCTCAAACACTTTTATACTTTGTGAATTTTTCCTGGCTCAACATATTTGCAACACAAACATTCATGAAATGCTCCTAGCAAGTCGGGTTAGTAAAAAAACAACGTGGATAATCAAATCTATTACTATTATTTATTAAGTCATTTTATCAGCATCTACGAGCCAACTATAAGCATATCCTTTACAATGGCGTAGACTGTAACTGTAACATCAAATTAACAAAAGGCAGACAATAAAGATGTCGTGTGTTTTACACTTGTAAGCATACATGTGTAATTTAGAGACGGAAGGGACAAGAAGGGTGAGTAGGGTGAAATTCCAAGGCACAGCGTATAACATGAAATGAACTTCAGTTGAACGATCAAAGAGAAAGTCATTTTGAAAATCCAATTCCCTGTGCATCTCGTCACTACTCTTAGATTGAGTTAAGCTTCAAATGCAATTCATATCGGAATAAAAATATATTAGGCCCCTTTTTATTTTGAGGAGCTACCAACTTATTCTTCGGGTCTTCTAGGGCATATTTGCCTCTTCTGCATATCAATCAGTCATGCTGCTGCATAAGCAGTTGCAAATTTGATTGGATGGTAATATCTTTATTGCTAGCTTTTGCCCAGTTAAAAAACTTCGTCCATCATCAAAACTTGAGATCTCACAAACTCACAACAACGATTAAAATAGGGAATGAAATCATAAAACAGTACTTTGAGCTAACACTTTAATAATATGCATTCATACTTTTTGCTTTGTGATTTTGTCAATTCCGAGTCTGTTGGGCCTTCTCTAGTTCCGCTCTTGTGACTGAATACGACACAGGTTTCATTTGGTCACTGGGCGATATTCACCTTCTCATCTGCAGAAGCCTGTGAAGCTTCGCCCTTCGTGACTTGTTATCGGGATGTATTCCTCGGTTCTGCGATAAACATTATCTCAATTTAACAATTATGCTGCGAGTAACAGAAAGACCGAAAAGAAATGTTGAATGTGTTATTTGTAACTCTAACACTATATATATTACTTCATTTTTCTTGTTCTCATCTTCCTTGACTGGCTCTCCGGGTCATCGCTTCGAAGAAAGCGATGCTCATAATGACGAAGGCCAAGATAAGCTTCTAGTCAAAGAGGAGATGAAACCAATGTCTGCTATTGGAAAAAATCTATTGGTGAATATGCATTTAAAAATTAATACTGTATCGCCGACTTACCGATCTTTTGTGCATGTAAAAGAGTAATTAAAAGTTTAATACCACAGGAAGTCGGTTGTGTGTACTCCAAAGGACTCGATACGAGTTTATACGAGAAAAGACTGACCAACAATCGAAAGGAACTGAAAGCATGGAGATGAAAACCCTGGTTTTTTATATTCTCAGCCTCATCCTATAATCCGATTTAATAAGTTCAAACGACTAACTAGTACATAAAAGGCCTCACGGATCATTTCCTCATCTTGTCAAAGAAACTTTTCCCCACGAATCTAACCTTTATGGAATACGGGAGTATCCTGTTTTTTTTGCTTACGTTGACCTAGAAAGCTGTTTTTATGTTTTTTTACTTTTATTTCAACACACAATAATACATATAATTGATTCGTTTTGAGACAATATTTGAGGTTTTTCAGCTCAACGAAGTATCACATTAGCTCAGGCAAGTCTTAAGAGAAATTTTAATTCTTACTGGACAGGAGATCTATCGTAAATGAATTGATTGTTCTGGATATTATGGAATGCGCTTGTTGAAGAAACACATCTAAAGAGAAGGATTTTACATCACATGTGACATGCTTGTATGAAACATACAATTAGATTCTTGGTTGTTGTGGAGAAAAGAGACCAAGGCATTTTCTAAGCCATAATATTATGAAGACACAATTGAAAGGAATATGGAGAATTATTCTTTATTTTTATGGAACGTGCGATCTCATTTGGTGTAGATTTAAGTAGATATGGTTATGCTTGTCATTGTGACGGAGAGTATTGAAGACTAAAGAGAGGGAGATTGGCCTGTGGGAGGATTGATAAAATAATGATACAGTTCCATTTTATGAGGAACATCATTCAAGCGGAGTGGACAGTAATATAGTCAATAAGACCGAAGGAAAGTGATATGCTGGGTTGGTTGAAAGTTGGAATTCCCATTCCTTAATCGCATCAGTGAGAAAAGGAATAGGGAGCGTAGTCTTACACGTTAGGAGAGAGGAAAGCAGGGAGACTTTCGTGTAATATTCCGCCCTTAAAGAGCCAATAATGTCATGATGCTCTGTGAAAGGTAAATTTATTATACTGACTTTTTTAGAGAGGCTCTTTTGACACGGCCGATAGCAAAACTGCGCACAAAGGAACTCGGATTAATTGAAATGCTTGAAATTCCTCTCGCATGGATCCAACGACGATATCATCTCTTCCCATACTTGATTTGTCCACATTTGATCTCGTAATGAATCCACTGCTACCCTCCGTTCCTTTCCTCAATATCCATTCGTCCTTTATCAAGTGGCTTTTCCTCTCTTTTATCCACTCATTTCCCCTGTCCTTGCACAACCAACCGACTAATTACTCCGTGCTATTACCTCACTTAAATCCAAATGCACCCTCCCTGACTCCTTAACACTCCCTAAATGTTTCACTGACAATTGCTACTGTTTTCCCTTTTCCTCCACTTTCCCTCTCCGCCTGCTTTTACCAATAAGCAGAATATTTATTTATATACGGACGTACATATATGTGGGAGGCTTATGAGGATTTTCTTTATTAGCATTCAACATTGCTTGAAGATCAGATATGCAAGAAGAGCAGATTGCACTGTATCTAAGAATGTTTGTCCTTGATGTTAACTTTGGGATGAAGGACAGCGGAATTTTATTTGTGTTCAATTTGTATATGAGAAGACAGTAGTTTTAATGACAATAAACAATAATTACTAAAAGTACCTACATCAAAGAAAGTTGTTAGGCACTCACTGACTCACTGGTGACTGGTTCCTAAATTGTTCTTAAGAAGTAGAGGCATGAAAAATCTCCAAATGAATAAAAGAAAGAATTGAGATTTCTGCGGAAGATGTTACAGAATGTTGGATTACATGTGTTCTACTAAGACTACCACTTAACAAATATATCGTGTTGCATAGCATTTCTGACGAAAAAGAAGTTTTCTTCCTTAAGCTGTATGCTGTGTTACGAAAGACACTTTTTTTCGTTTGTGTCATATTTAATAGTGAAAGTTTATATGGATAAAGAAAGAGACGTCGAAAGGATATTGTGGACCGCGTGGATTTGTGGAGTGAGGGTTCGTTGTGGGTTGTGTAAGATGTTAACTGTGTGTGTAGGAGTGGATTAATAAAAAGCTGAAGAATGACACTGAGTGAGATCTCGACAAAAACCACAATTTTATGAGCTGAAGGAAAAAGTAATTTTTCACTTGGAGCTAATAAAAACTTCTCCCTATAATAGATGACATTTATTACACCTTATTATATCGTCAGTAATTAAGAAATTCTTGCAACATTGTTGCAGACTCCCATCCTTCATTTTCCAGGCCACCAGCGAGATGTTTTATTAATAGGAGCTTAAAATACACATTTATGACGGTGATTTTTGTGCGTAATATAAAATGTAAACCGTGTACAGACATTGCAAGGAAAAGAATGGATGTCATAATCTATCATAAATGTAATATATGTACTGTCAGTGAAAGAGTGGAGAGCTCTATATTATTACATTATATCCCTGCATCCCTTATTAGCGTCGCTTCCAACATAATTTGACATCTTTTATTCTTCTCATCCCAAAAACCACCAGCCACCCGTACTAATCTTTCCTGCTGGACACATTCCGTCTACATCAGTTGGACTCTTTTGGTCCACACCGTGAAAACTCGTCCAAAGGGGAACTTATTATTATTGCCAGAGAGATAACGGATCTGTGTTTGCAACAACTCGTGGTGTAATTCACAACCAGGAGGATTAATAATGTTTTGTTCATCTTTCTAATGTGTTTGTGTTCTTTGCACATTCATTTCCACACAAGTGCACAATGATGATACGTGTTTTGTTGACTTTTAGCGGATTCCACTTTCTCCTTTCATTACGGGAATTTCATTTAACCAAATATTCATGATGTTTTGTATGAGCTTGTGTGTGGAGAAAATTCTCAAGGTTTGTGCTAGCCAGTTAATATGAGTGAATGTGTCTACAGGATGATATGGTGAGTTGTAATGATACGCGTTGGCATAAACACAACAAGCAAATAAATTTTCATGAGGAGAAAGAGGGGAGCAGGATTTGTTCAGTATTGCCTGTTGGTACTTTTTGTATCGTTTTCCCCAATTTATTACCATGAAGAAGTAATCATTTAATGAGTTTACATGTTTAGAAATAGCAGATTCGCTTTGGTGATGTCATTTAGATCATTAGATCACAAGGATAGTGAATCTATAGTCAGATTTTCTGCGTATTTATGTGTATGCACGTGTTCAACAACAAATCCTTTTGTAACTTGTAAACAATTGTTGTATCAGGAAAGGACAGAAGCTTTAATGTTAAAGGACTCTTAACGCAAAATCATACGTTTCCAGTTATGTGCTCTTTATTTTCAGTGAAATTTTGATTATCTAATTATAATTGACTCTTTTATCGTTATGTGTGATGCGCTTTAAGTAATAATATTATTACTTACTCCATATCTACTTAAACAAGAGTACTTAAGGTCAAAGTATGTATTAATCCTATTACTTCTAGGATAAACAAATTTGTAATTTATTTTTACAGAAATTAGATTACTTTTGAGTTTGAGTATAATGTCAATATCTAAGATAATATTATAATGCTTACAAAATAATCAAACCAATTACGTAGATTGGGTAAGAATAGATACACAGAGCTTAATAATAATTATAAATGTGGGATTGAAATGAATTGAGTAATCGTTGAGAATTCGAGTTGATGTGGCGATTGAGTGCGTAGCAATTTGTTTTCAACAATCATTAGTTTTTGAGGACTCATGAGATTTGAAAAACGGCAAGGAATCGTAATGTACGGATGATGAGGGATGTCTTGTGGGTGAACATGAATTCGATCGGTTACTATCAGAGAGAACGTCTTTGTGGGTGGAAGGAGGAGTTTCTTGTTGATTCAGGGTGCCACAAAAGGACGTCAACATGGGGAGATTACCTGCCGACGGAACTGAATCCGATGAAGGAAGCGTCACCGATCGAGAACTGTCTGAATTTTCTTCGAATTCTTCTTCCTCATTTTCTAGATTTGAACGCTTCGATCGAAAGACAGCCAGCCGCTGTTGCTGCATCTCTAAATGCTGCTTTCTCCATTTGATTCTTCTATTTTGAAACCATACTTTTACCTATTAAGAAACATTTTTGTGTCATAGTCTCATCTGATGCTTCTATTTTGAAACCATGCTTTTACCTATTAAGAAACATTTTTGTGTCATAGTCTCATCTGATGCTTCTATTTTTGTAGATTAGTATAACAGTGTACAACCTATTATAAATTGCAAACATTTTCTTCGTTTTTTTTCTTATCGTTAATCATTTAATCCATAGAATTTCAGACTTGTCAAGATATTCTTTAACTATTAATTATGAGCTAGAACTGCTAGACTATTAATACCCGTATCATATTCTAGGCTTCTGAGTTTTTCTTATTCTCTTGATGGTTTAGAATCCAATGTGCTTCGATTAATCAAAACGAAGGCATTTAAAGAAAAAATAGAAATTTACTGACCTGAGCTTCAGTGAGGTAAAGTGACGAGGCTAAGTAAAGTCTCTCCGGTCCAACCATGTACTGCTGCCTTTCGAATTCCGCCTCCAATCTCTCCAGTTGTTCGGGAGTGAAAATAGTTCGAACCCTTTTGGACTTGGTGGTTCGCCTGGACCCTTTTGAAAGCTTATCAACTTGCTTATCTGAAAATTGAGTGTGAAAATATTATTGGAAAGAGAGAAAGAGACGTTGGGTGGTTAAATATTTTGGAAGACCTAATGACTGCGTATACGTCGAAGAATAAAGGAATTATCTACATGCACTTAAATGGATTGATAAAAAAGTTATAATGTGCTTTTACCACTCTGCGATGAGGCAGGGCCACCACTGCTGTTCGAAGCTTGATTTCGATCCTTCCGGTGATACGGACTGAATCTGTTGTCTTTAACATTTTCATATCGAACTTTATCATGAAGCCACTTGGTTTCTGGGGAATTTTCCAAGTGGCACGGATGATGATGTCCTGGAAGAATGCAGTTTTGTATGGCTTGAGCTGCATTTGTGATTCCAAGCAGAGAATCTATCGTAAAGGACTTCCCTGCGGCTTGCTTTATTAACTTTTCTTTGATGGATACACAACTTTCGTCAGGTAAACCACGAGATAGGAAGTTCGTGGAAAAGGAAAAATGGTTGATTGGTGAGGAATCAAAGTTTGGGCTGGATGAAAGATCTTCAGAGTCTCCACCTAATCTCTGTATTCCTTCGGTTTCTCCTTCGCCATTGTTGTTCCCAATAAAATCTCCATTGGTATATCTACCGGGCACTGATGACCAATTAAGCATTGAGGCTACACTAATGGACCACAGGCTGTCATGAAGTTTAACGGGGTTTAACATACTAGGAGTTTTCGAGTGAGACTGTGAGAGTCTGTAGCAGATAAACCGATAAATGTACACTCACATAATACAATTGACAATATAATTTAATTGCAAAATTAGTAAGAGTCGTTGAAGCTTTTGGTGAAAAAGGGCGATGCACCTTAAACAGTTTAATTTAAACTTCACTATCCAACTGAAATGCTTTCACTTCGAAGGAAAAGTTAAGTTGGGGAAGAAACGATGAGAAATAAAATTCACGAAACCTTGGGAATTTGAGACGAACGAAGGGAACTCATGGCTTAGAGATGGACAAGCGATGAGAGATAGAAGGAGAGTTAAGTTAATTCGACAAGATAATCCGGCTAACTGACGTGAAGCAAGGGGTAAGCATTAGGATGATAGAAGTAGGAAAGTTGCATTATTGCTAGAAAAGTAGATGAGTGGGTGTTGAGTGTTGAGTCTTAAAAGACATGCAGGGGGAGTCAACTACTGATCTCTGAGTTCCTCAATTCCTACAAAAGTTGCTCATGGTCCATGGGATCGATTGGTGGGTCGTAGTAGAGAGATCCGCCTGTGAGACTGGGACCAACCCAATACTAAACCAATATACTTCGGCTGGGTACGACTTTATTTTCATCCCGGAGATCCGGACAAAAATGTTCGAATCAATGCGATATTGCTCCTCCCTATCACTTTAAAGCAAATCGCAGCTTCCACAGATTGTCTGTGTGGTTTATCTTCCCACAGTCTTTGGTCTCATCTGATGTCTGTAAATTATTATTATTATGAGACGTTGCCCACCATTGTCTGTCTCGGATTAGTTCGTTTCCCAATGCCAACTTTCCCTCAGACTACAAAGTGCTTCTGTTGCGTAGAAGACAGTACAAGAAAATCCTCCTTTCCTGGTTTCACCGAAAAGATCCATTTGAGATGAACAGAAAATCCTTACTTATTTCCCTTTTGTGGACTCCACATCATTTCTACTTTGACTGTACGTCATGAAATGCAGCAAATGAATCTGCCATTGTGTGCTCTCACTGTGAGTTAGAAAAACGGCATTCTTTCAATCAAATCTTTAATCTGATGCTTGCAAATTTTGACGAATAACAAAGAGAAAATTTTTTGAGTTTGAAACTGTGAATTTGAAGTCTTTAGGAGAGGACATCTTTTGCTATACTATTTACAGTAAAATCAAATAATTCAGACAGAGAAGTTTGAACTCAAGCAGCTATTTGTGAAGACTTCTACAGTTGCTGACTCGGTGAAGCTGTAATAGGGTTCATATTTCTCATTAGAGTCATTTTGATTTGTAATAGCTGTGAAATATTAAGTTTCCAAGTGAATTGGGTAGTGACTGGTGGTTGTGCGTGCCACGGATGGCTTGTTATAAGTTATCGTATCCTTAGATGACTAAGACGCTTAATGTTAACTAAGCATAAAAGAAAAAATAAATTTGATCCTTGAATAAAGTTTCAGTTTTCCACAAAGATGTGAAATCAAAAAGCATGACAGGATTTCCTGCCTCAGAGACCAGAGTTGTGTTTTTCATTTATTACTTGAACAAAATCTGATGAAATGGCATCTGCCCTGTGCGCGATCAGGTTTCTGTTTTTTCTTGGATGACAATTTCATATTAAGTATTCACACTTGATGTGAGGTTCTTTTCTTTATTTTGAAGTATCAACGAGCAACAAAATGCAACCTGTAAATTATTTATCTGCAGTAAACCAAAAACAAACGCAAGCTCCCCCAACTTAATAATCTTTAAAGAAGAATTTCCATTGCATAAGTTGAGAAACATGTGTATATATGTGTGTGTGGTTATGTGTTACCCCCGATAGAATATTCATAAGAGGCGAATTGCTTTTAACAAAGTAATCTCTGACAAGAAGCGAACTCGTTAATTGGCTTTATCATACATGATAGAAAAGCTATTTGGATGATTGAATGTGATAAAAGGTGCCTAAAACAGAGGCTGACAGGTTCATTTAGAGACCTCACAACCAGAATTCCTTCTCCTAAGTATAATAAAACCAACAATATCCTATGCTCAAGTAACTTTCAAGGTGCTAAAAGCTTAGATTTACTCATCGTTCGGCCTTTTTTGTAGAGACTGTCGAGATACTCTGACTTCTGGCATCTCACCTCCCTCGTAACCCCATTCAACACTTTTATTCATGCGTATATTTCTTCCCTTGTTTTACAATATTTCAAATCACAAAAGTTCAACAACAAACACCACGGAGTACCAAAACAAAACATATTAAACTCATTTTAATTTCACGTATATACAGTAACAAGAATATTCACTTGGCAAGAAAAGAACAACGAGATGCTACTAGCTTCTGTAATAACAAGTGCATTAATCCATCGACATGAATTCATAGAAATTCTCTGTTACATATCGACTCAAGCAACCAAATATACATTACATTCATTTACTTCCATAGTGAATCCGACTTTTTGTTAGCAGTGCTATTGTACTATACTATGCATTACAGCAGTTAATAAACAATTTTACGAAATTGATAGATTTTTATGTATTAGTGATAAATATTAGTTTAAGATAGCAATGTGTGTGTACATGGAGTTTGTGAATGCAGACAAAGGTGTGACGATATTCAGAGTGCAGCTTCAGTGATGAAGTATTAATTTTAATGAGTTAGTTGGAGTTGCTTTGTGTTTTGTGGTGGAGAGAAAGACTTGTGGGGAAGGTGAGACTGAGTTCATGAGCGGGAGTCTCAAACAGACAAAACAGTTTGTGTATCATTGTGAAACAAAACATATTTTTCGTCATAACAAAGAGCAATTTTGAAAGTTGCACTAGTCTTCGCTTCTTCTTTTGATAAGAGAGGAATGAATTATTAAGGAGAGGGTTGAGGCAGGGTTGGCAGCGGGTGTGGCGGATGTGGGGAGGCTGTAGAATATCTAGGTCAAAGGTCAACACTCAGACCTACTGACGAGTGACTACGGGACTTTCCCTACAAAAGTCCTTTCTTCGTAAAATGGTCGATTGGCCACTTAGTTCCTAATTTCGGTATGAACGCACGCACGCAGACATTCGACTTCGTAAGTCACCTTTTACTTTATACTTACATTTCTTGTGTGAATTGGAATTTGGATGGAGTTTCGATAGATTTTTTAGATTTCGACAGTTTGTTTATTTAGCTCTGAATGGAATTGAGAGTTCGTCAATTTCCATCTTCTAGGATACGAGGAAGGTTTACATGGGGTGTTTTTTATTACAGACTACAGAATGTCATCAGATCAGCGAGGTAGTGAATTGCGTCTTCCACTCGGTCCTATTCCATCGCACTTTGGGGAAGTTCCATTATCATCGAGAGGGAAGCTATTCCATTGGCACCGTTGGTTATGAAGACATAGATTGCGATTTCATTGACCTTACTTACGTAAGTTATTCCCAGCTGTGTTTCTGAGTTGATGATTATAGAGAACAGTTTTTAAAATGTCGTTGGGGATTTGCTACAGGTGAGGTGTGCGTCGAGTTCTCTAGCTCGAAGGATGAATCAGTATGTGTCAGCATTTGATCAGGCAATAAGAGATCCTAATAACGTTACTGAAAACGGTATTCGTTCGGGACAAATTTCTTTGGAATTTTACAACAAAAAGAAGGTCAATTGGCCGTTTGCGTCAGAATGTCTCCCTTGGGAGGTCTGGACTGTTCGCATTGAAATTAAACCTATTCGAAATGAAATAGGTAAGAAATTAATTTACGTAGCGTGTCAAGATTGAGTAAATGGGAGAATGTGTAGTTTAAGCCGTGTTTTGAATATATTACAGAGCGTCAAATGAACCGTGAGTATTTGGGAGAATTAGTAGGAGACAAAGTTGTTCTGATTGCAGAAGTCATGAATCGCCAACAGTACGTCCCAAAGATTCCTCCTGAAACTGAAGTTGATCTTATTTTTGATACTTCGTATCCCGATATTCAACCGTATTTGTTTAGAGTAAGAAACATCATTTCAGAACTCATTTAAGACTTAATCGTTTCCTACGTACAATATTGTATTAAGAAATTTTCTTAATTTTACAGATATCCCATTCAACTACTTCGCCTCCTTCAACTACGTCTGTAGGAAAAACTGTCCGTCGTATATTCCGAGAAACTTTGGCGTTTTGATGTTACTTAAATGTTTGTCTTTGCTGTTGTTAGACACGATATCGTGGAATGCGAATGCATGCAGTTGTTATCTTACACTATTGCTCTTAGGAAAACACACATGTACTGTCGCGTCATCTAATGTACCTCTACTTATTATTTTAATTCAATGATATGGGAATTGACTGTGCTGAGATATAGAACATTTAGTCGGATAGGTTGTAGTATTCTTGGCACTAAGAATGTTTTAGTCTATCTATTGTGTGTAAATTAGGTGCTGTGGACTATTATTGAACCAATTAAGCGATTTTGTTTTTATGTGTGTAGCACAGCACTCGTGGAAGATAATGTTAAAGTTAGAACGCTTGAGATGGATACACTACGAAACCAACCATTAGGTTATTTTCTGAGTGATGCTTGGTCGTACAAAGTAACGAATCGGCGTTTGGAAATATCACTGTTGTATTTTATCCTAAAGTATATAGACGCCAGTTGGACAAGTACAAGCATACGGAATTTTAATCGTAATCGGAATCAACTGCACATTTCGTGTGTGTACTATACAAAGTTTTTGGACGAATCAGTATGACATAGAGCCACGCTGCTCTTGTTTTGTGGAAATGTGTAATATTGTAGTTTCCATTGTATATTAATATTGATGTGATGATTTTTAATGTGACAACCAACAATGTTGAACAAAAATCGAACATGTGAAAATAAAGTGTACTCTGTTACACAATAAAATATTTCAGTACGAATGCGAATACCTGATTTTCGAATCCAAAAGTGGAGCTCAGCATTCCTTTAAGGAAAAATACAAATGTATTCTTTTGAATTTGAGTTGGAATGACCTAAATTAAATGCATGTGAATATTGTGAAATCACTCATCGTTCGATCTCGCTGTCGAAGAACAAACGAAGAAGCCATGGTAAATATCGGGAAAGCGCATGTTTCCTACTCCTGTAAAGTCAGTATTTCCCAACAATATTCTTTATATGGTGACATCAAACTCTGAAACCATGTGCAACCTCAACGATATTTCCATTGGATGGAAGAATGTTTACATGGCCTGGAAATGACAAATGCGTCATTTAACACATTGAAATGTACAAGGCTTGTGAATGAGAGATTAATCTAGATAAGTAATTCCATTATGATATTCACAGGATCCATTTACAATCTTTGGGGTTATTGCGTATGTGTTAATTTGTATCCAGGTAAGTCGCACCAATGCATGTTGAATAGATTATCACCACGTTAGCCAGGCGTCATAATGGAATGCTTCCTTGTGTCAATGGTTTTATTTGCTATTAGATAACTCGCATATTTTCTCCCTTGACTCGGGAGATATGAGTTAGAAATAAATGGAAAGCTGTATTTTGAGAGAGATGTATAACCTAATTAAAAGTTAAAAGCCATTTAATGAGACAGAAATACCCGAAGAAGAGTAAATGGAGAAGGTGTGAAGTGTCAAGGTGCACAAGCATCTATAAACTGATCATAAGACGAGAGATCTTGTTCCCAAGGACTTTGAAATGCATCTCTGGATGAGACAGAGGAACAATGGGGATGTGAGGTGAAAGATTTATTTTGAAGCTGGTACAAAGACATTTAGGATTGACAGACATGCAGAGCGTAAAAGATGAAGCGGAGAGAAAATCAGTGCCCATTAAACTGTATAGATAGTCTTGCTAACAATGAAACCTTTACAAATGAAACTAAAAGGAGAGGAGTATTCGAATATTTTCCAAGGTTTGTCTGCGAAATGGGGAATCTGCATGATGTTCAGTACACACAGTTGATTGTGGTTAAGTAGAAATGCTAGTCCACAAAATCCCCAGCTACATGCGTGTTTAATGGCTTGTACGTATGTTACATTACAGTTTGCTTAAGATTAAGATACGTGTGTCCTTATCTCGTTTAAGTTAAAAGACTTACAGGAGAGTATGTCTGGTCGAGGTAGAATGTAATGTTTGTTGGAATATAAGTTCTACGGTGGGATGATGGGGAGTATTGCATACTTGTTGTGTATATGTGAGACCACAAGTGAAGACTCGCTTTTTCCAACTTGCTTGTGTAGCAGGGAGAGATTATCATGAAAAGTGACTGTGGCAATAATTGGGGAAAAGACACGTACAAAGGGAAAGGGTTTATCGAATTGATAGCACTCAGGGGTTGATGAGGTTACGTGGATGGGATGGATCTGAAAGGGCTGAGCTTCGTAACAAAGTAGGTCATATACACCATAAGACTTTGCTTGAGATTTTAGAGGATCACATTTAGTTACGCAGATCTCGAAGTATATTATAGTCAGGCACTGCTGCATTCTTTTATTCTTCGACTCTTTGCCTGCAGACTTCACTAATTTCATTCCAAAACAAGTCTTTCATAGTTCCAGTGGCACCTGTTCAACGAGAGAGCGAGAGAATCGTGTTCGACTTTGCATTAATCTTCCAGTATACTGAACACCTTTGCAGGTTGTGTATCGCTGCAAACTTTTCTTAAGTGAATAATCTTCCCTTTAGCCACCAGCATTTTGATCCCAGGAGATAAACATCAAAGTTTCCAAAATGAAGGTAAGAAGACGTTTTAATATCTCATACGCTTGCTTAAAGTGCTATAGTGCATGTTCGGTTTCGTTTTTTTAAGTTTATAAGGACGTTTCAGAAACAACAGACTCGATCAATTAGGTTGTAAATAAGCTTGTGATCTCTATTCCTTAGAAGAAACCAGCAAACCACATCCAGCGCATTAATTTTGAAATCATAAAACGCGTTAGCTCTCTTTTGGTATTTCATAGCACTTTGGCTATTTGATGTTACAAGGAATTCCACTGGTACATCCTACTTCAAAGAACTCATTAGATAGCTTTATGCTATAATTGCTGTTAATTACTCCTGTAATGGTTTACCTTACAAAAAGAAATCGAGGTATGACGTACTTTTTGAGGTTTCTCAATGAAATTAGCTGAAAGATTGTTTGAAATATAAGTGATATTTACTGAAACGAGTCACAAGTAGGAAACCAATAATGACTACAGATATGGCATATATATAATTAGCTGTTAGAAAAAACTAAAGTCATGAACTCGCCTACTAATCGTAATTACCCGCAATAAGCTTATCTCAGTCAATAAGTCCAAATAAGCAATGATGTACTTTATACGGCATATTTACATAGCGAATACAAGAGTATGGTTGTTCGAAAATGTCCTTTCACTTTAAACGGAGTCATACATATAGGTGGTTAGAAAAAGTAGCTTATATAAGTCAGAATTTTGGTGTAGGAATAACTTGATTACACAAACTGCTATTGAAGTTGGAATGAGAGATTAGTGGGGATTACATTATAGAGAGGTAGCCCATGCCTAGAGAATATAAAAGAGGAGGGGTCACCGAGAGAAATTCAAAGATCAAGATTTGAGCATCTCTCAGCATTTTACAATCTGGTTGTGCAAGTCAAATGGAATGAAAAACCTAATCTCTGCGGTCTCCACAAATCCCTTTTCAGAGGTGGAAGAATCGAGTGTAGCCAACTTTTTGAACAAAGTAGTAGGTTAAGTATTACTAATGTTATTGTTTGCCAACGAAAGATATTGTTAGCAAAGATGAGAAAACCAGTTAGGCTGGTTTTCGTCCCAACTTAAACCCGTATGTATCTAAATAACACACAGCATGCAATCAGTGCAGCACTTCATGTGTAACTACACCTTAGAGGAATATTATGATGATCCCCACCAACCTGTATGGAAGCTTGTCTTGAGCAAAAACTGTCGTTGTCTTTACATCTCTCTCTCTCTCTACCCTTCTTTAAATTCATATTGTGTGTCTCATCTGCAAAAATCGCTCTAGGGGATGAAAAATTCTTGCAGTGGTCCTGTGCTCACTTTGTCTCTTTTGTATCTGACCTGCTACAGATATACACGTATATTGTACTTCTTCGCATATTGCTGCTTTGTTCAATGTATTTATTCGATTAACCTGTCTTAAGTAATGGTGGTGATTCATTACCACCGTTTATGGTGGAGACTTGAAAAGTATTACTCTTCTGGTAATACGACACTGGTAATATTAAAAGTGCCACTGCCAACTGCTGCAAGTAGGTGAATTGTGTGTGGAGCGCTAGTACGTAAATATATACACTTCCATCGTATTGCATGCATGCGAGTAGCTTTCGACTTTATTGTCTTCAAATCGAAGTAGTTTTAAGGGGATGATGGAATGATGGATTTTTTGCTCATGGAGATGTGTTCTCTATTAGAAAGTTGCAGTTCTTGGTTCTTTGTAGTCATCATAACTTGATCGATTCTACGTTACATGAGCCAACAGTGTATACAATATTCTTTGATTGTATTCAGTTTTTTCTCTCCTTTGGTCTGCATTCCATCTGCATGTTTCATTCGCAATAAGGAAAGAACGTGTATCAGGCTTTGGCATTATTTTACTTGGCTAGGTACTCAGGAAACATAATTTATGTTTGCTCACAATCCTAGCGAGATTCGAGATACGATGTACGATTCAATCCATTGTTGAATTCCCTGAATCACCACGTTGAAGACTGCTGCAGAAAGTTATACAGCCAAATGTCAGACGAGCGATGATTTTTTGATTCACACTGCCCCATTTTCTTTTAATAATGAGGTGTCTATTAATCAGCCAAAGGCTTGCAAGATTTTTTAATAGAGATTGTTTTATATACAGTGGGAGTTAGACGTTTGTATGCATTGCTTGTCATTTAGCTTCAGTTTAGTGTAGTTTAGATAACGATTAGCTCTTTGATGCTCGAAACATATCGGTTTTAATTAGGGATTGCGTCAGGCTAGTCTACTCTAAAATCACTCAAGTGTTTCAATGAACTGATAGACAGGTCAACTTGAAACTGTTGGTTCATGGTAGATTCACTACACTTGAGGGTTGGCTGAGCTGCTGTTCGCTCTCAATCTCTATAAAATTATACAAGTCTTTTCATCCTAAACTAAAGTTTATGCAACGAGAATTTGTGTGCACAGCTTTAAATTGGTGTGTATTCATTGATTTGCAGTGTGAAGAGCAAATGGTCCCATCAGGTGGATTTAGCCCACAACCTTTTCATGAGACCAACTACACCACCAATCCGAGCAATAAGTTTTCAATGGATGCGAATGGATATGGAACAGCGTTGACACAGCTTGATGAGCCATATGGCAACTTGGCAGAGAACTTTGACTTGTCTTTGCTTGGAGATAATTATGATGACCACGACATGGCTACTGTGCCATCTCCCATGGTCTCTTCATTGGAATCCAGTTGTCATCAGTTGTCTTTCTACGCTCAGAGTCCATCATCTGATTTCCGAGCGTTTTCCCCAGAATGCATGAAACAATACGGAGGAAATGAGCATCTTTCACCTCCAAACAATTCGACCCATGTGAATGAGCACACTCTGCTATGCAACAACGCTGTACGGGGGACCAGCAATCACAATGAAAATTCCACCCTTGAGAACTCACTTTCTCCTTCGAATGACGTTGGCGACTGTGGTCGCAATGTCCTTCTTCGTCAATGCTTAGAAGATACCACCTTTCAAGTGAAGTACAACATCAAGCCTGTGGATCTTCCTACCATCACGATTACTGATGAGATGAATGATAACATGATGGTATGTCGTCTTTCAATTTATTACTTCTCGCACACTCATACTCCTTATCCACATACCCATATCGTTTCTTCCACTATAAAGTACCTGCACTCATTCATTCATAAATTATTATTCTATTATTATGTCCCACATGCAAATTTGTGTGGTAATAGTTCAACAATACAATTATCGCTCTGCTATGGACTTCGTCATTGCGAACATACTGGTAGCCCTAGTGGTCTATAGAATAAATATGACATCGAGAGGTACGGAGATGTGGAATTCCTCAACAGAAAACCTCAGTCTGCATACTCTCAGTGTCTCAATGGGTTTTTCTTTCGCAAACTGACTCATAGGGAAATTCATCCTAAGTTTGTATTTTAATTGCTCAACACAACTACACACACAACTACAGTCACACCATGAATGAATAGAAGAAAGCGATTTTTAGCAACGAGTTCTCAAGTCAGTTACGGATGATGGTTCCTCCACGTCAATTGAGTTCGTAGAATTCCTACAAGGAAACTCTCGCCTCTGTTTGTGAGTGTTGATGGATGAGGCTAACATATTAGAACATTTTGGCCACCATGTATTTAGCGCATTAAGTAATTGTTATTAAAGTTCAATATTGATATGAACGTAATGTTTACTTAAGAGAGAAGTTCATTCATCAGAAAGATTCGTAAAATTTACGCTGTACACTTTCCTGTTGGCCCGTAGATATATTTTTGTTGTGATCGAAATTCACATTATTACAGATTAATATTTTACGCGTCAAGGTGGGGCGTGAAGATTTGTCATGTCTGGCAGTCGTCAGCAAATCATTTTCATTGAAATAAGCATGCGGCTAACCCTTAGCGTAGTAAATAAAAAATATTATGTAAACGTACATTTGTGTATTATTTATTGTTATTTAGGGTGTAAATACAAATGACAGATGAATTTAAAGATGGGTGGTTTAATGTCTTTTTTACAGAAAGCCACGGTTCCTGCAGCATTTTCATCATCCACTGACGCTTCTGCTGACAACCCACCAGTGGAGATGACTCCAATTGATCCTGTTTTCAGCATTGTTTATGAGCAGATGCGATCCGATGTTGAACAGACATGCAACATCCTGTCCATCGCACAAGGTATGTAATAAAAAATAATTCTATATTAATTATCTTTCTTCATCGTCCGTGACAGAACACGCGTAGTTTAGTTATGATCAGTTTTAACGGAGGAGCTTATGCATCACTCAGATATGAAATCATTCGCAGAAATGATCAAAAGCAGTTTTTTGAATCATTCATCAACATTTCTACAACGCTATCTCTGTAACTTAAAATAAATGCACGAAGCTTTCAGTTTCACACAGAAATTTATGAAAGGGGGGTTTGATTAGTGCGATAAATCTGATAATAAGTAGACAGAGCGATGAAGAGACTTTGATTAGAATTATGAATAATAATGTAGGAACTGTAGGCACCATTATTAGTGAATCATGACTCTTTTGAGGGAGCAAAAAGGGCGCTTGACTGAGATGAAATCTGTCTTTAACGCTTGACCCTGAGATTGAGCTCTTTCGACCTTGATAAGGCAGGCGTGGTAGTTTCATCCTGTGCAAAGCAGAGTAGTTTGCCGAAGTCGTTTTTTGTTCGAACACTTAATCGTGGCTTCGTCTGATTCAACTGGAGAAGAAAGAACGAAGGCATCTCCAGGAGATCTCGCAGTAATACTGCCATGTACCAGTTGCTCCACTGCTACACATTTTGTCATCTACCTAAATAAATGCACGGTTCCTAATAGACCTGGGCTTGTTAAACAAACAAACAGTGTTTATTGTTATGAAGCTGTTTTTAAACGGAGATCGTAATAAAGATAGTACAAATTGCGACGCAAACTTTAAAGGCGAACTAAACTGTGTGTAAACTAAAGGATGATGCTGATGTAGCTCATTAAGATGTGTAGTGGGTCTGTATGGTGATGATGAGTCTAGTTATTGTGGGTATTAAGTGTTCGATTTATTGATGACGTTAGATTGGAGTGTAGGAAGCTAGTATGGTTAATTTATGAATGAAAAGCAGTTCATGATTTCATGAAGTATTTTCTATTGTGTTTCAGACCCCGCCCAGTGGTCTGTGTCCGATGTGCAGAATTGGCTTGCCCACAGCTTATCATCAGTATTCGGAATTACAGGCGAAAAGCCCATCAGTCATGCTGGGATTTGTGCGTCCGTTCAGAACTTCTGGAATGTTGATGGTCGATCTTTGAACTCTTTCGGTGAGGACGAGTTCCGAAGACGCGACGCTACTTATGGTGACAGGCTCTATGCTTCGTTGGAACTTTGGAAAATGCTGCAATGGAATGATGTTCCAAGCGCTGTTAGCCAAGCGAATGTCCTCAGTTCTTCACAGGACTATGAGATGTCCAACTATGTGTTGGACGGATCTCCATGCCCATCACTTGATGCTACAAGTAGCATTGGATCTCCAGCAGAGCTTCCTGGAGGACCCAGTTCTATGGGGGATATCAAATTGCTCACTGAGCCGTGCATTCCTGAGACTTTTCCAGCTTCCAGATTCTCGAATCCTTCGTCAGTGGATGCCTCATCTAAGAACAGTGATGGTGAGTGACGATAGTACTCCTTGTTACGAGATGTTCCACTAGTTCCATAGCGAATCTCAATTATAACGTGCAAATTTGAACTATGATTAGATGACTCTGATGACGAAGACGAGAAATCACCTGGAAAGTCAAAAGTACCGAGGTCGAATGGATCAAAGAGTGGAGCTCATATTCATTTGTGGCAGTTCCTGAAGGAACTTCTTGAATCAGGGCAAAGCCATGGGTCTTGCATTCGGTGGTTGGATCAAAGTCGAGGTGTCTTTAAGATTGAAGACAGCGTTCGAGTTGCCCGACTCTGGGGACTTCGCAAGAACCGACCAGCCATGAATTACGATAAGCTTTCACGATCCATCCGACAGTACTACAGGAAAGGAATCATGAGAAAAACCGAAAGGTCGCAGAGATTGGTTTACCAGTTTTGCCATCCCTACGGTTTTTAAGATCCTTGTGGATCGACTTTTAAAGAAACACTGTTGCTAAATTTTTTTAGCGTCAAAATGTTGTTACTGCAGTTTTATGCAGTGTCTATCATAATGTTAGTTAAAGCTTAGGTTTAAAGTACAACATGCAAAGGTGATGGGCTGAGAGAACAGTGAATTAACATTGAAACACAAGATGAACTGCGTCACGATCTTTTATGTACGATTTGTTCTCTTCCGATTTAATCGCTAATGAGGATTACGTGATTTGCCTGTCGCTGACGAAACCACGTGTTTAGGTTTCATTGCTAACAAATTGGACGTATTAATGCTAAGGAGAAAACTTCTACAATTTCACTATTTTCAATGTCATTTAACAGTTAATGTTAAGTAAGACTTTTGTTGAAATGTACAAGAACGCGTAGTGTAAGCCACTTGTCTTTTATGCGTCATGGGATTTAACTGAGTTCAGATAAGCCCAGAATCGCATGGAATCCCTGGTATGTCCGTTTTCGGATATTTTTATTGTAGCTTATTATATGGTAATAAATAACATTTAATCTAAAGTTCTACTGGGAGATTTTTCATTTCACACATCGACATCTCTGCCACCCAGCCGAGTAGTCATACTAAGAGAATATACAAACATACTGTGCATTAATTAATTAAAACATGAAAGATCCATCAAAAATCCAAAATTGTTTCAAAAAGAGTTTTTAAGTGAAGTCTAGTCAAAATTCGAAATAGATGGACAAGTGAAATTGACTTGTCGCTTTCCCGCCCCCGATTTTGAGTTGACGGCCTTTGTTGTGCGCTACTGCTGCCTTTCACTTTTTGGTTTTCACTTCCTCTCTCTCTCTTTGGAGGAGCTCACACCCACTCGTCCTCTCCGTAATCAACATGAACACTTCTAAGGACACCCCAGGGGGTTTTGTAGGTGGGAGTGGCGACTTTTCGTCCTCCAATGCAAGTGCCCCAGGCCCTTCAAGGAAAAGACCATTTCCAGCATTACTTCCAATCGACATGAACACTATTGGGTCCAGGAAAAACACAAAATCCGCTCGTAAGATTGTCGCTCATGAAGAAAACGAGACTAGTAAAGCTGCTGCATCTCCACGTAGAACACAACTGACAAAGCCACTGGTGTCAACATCGCCGTCGTAAGAAGAAACTAAGTTCTTAATGCGTTCCTTCGGAATTTTAGAGTTCGGACTTTATAATCAACATTAACTGTGTACAATTTGAATAGGGAACTCCAGTCTGATGCTCCTGTCACTGAAAACAATGAAGGCAAGAGCTCTCGAAGCTCAAAGGAGAAGGTGTTTCATACGTCAACTAGGAAATCACGGTCATTTGTTGACAGCGATGGCTACAGTTCTTCATCAGAGGAGGAAAACTTCCATTGTCCAACCGGATATTTCAAAGGTACCCAGAGGATTCGTCGAGAGGCACGAGCGGCTGGTAGAACAGGAAAGCAGCTGCCACGGTCCACGGTTATACAATGCCCGAAAACATTTGCATGGTTGGAGGCGAATTTTGAGAAAGATTCAGGAAGCGCAGTTCCAAGACAGCTTGTATACGATCAGTACGTTGTTATGTGCGAGAAACAAAATCTAAAACCTGTCAACTCTGCTTCTTTTGGAAAGATGATAAGGATTATGTTTCCGGAGATCAAAACTAGGCGTTTGGGAATCAGGGGACATTCCAAGTATCATTATGATGGAGTGTATTATAAGCAGGTATGGCCTATTAATTAATTTTGCAAAACATCTTTGTAAACATTAACCAACGAATTAACGATATCATTGATCTTGTTTACAGGGCAGTTATATGCACCCTCGTTCAACCACTGCTTGAAGACTGCTGTTTAAATGTTATATAACATCTCTGTCTATGTTTTAATTGCTTTTTAATTATCTTTTAAATTTTTGTTGAGATGTATTTTGTCTTCAGTTTCTGATAATGACATCAGAAACTCTCTAGTCTGTATGTACAATAATGAGCATGCGAGTATTTGTAAAATGATCAAAACAGAGGAGGAATTCTATCCTTGCACTTCAGTCTACTAAAAATCATTCCTTCATTTGAATTCTTACTGTGCTTGTCGTATCTTATGTATAAATATGTATAATAAGGACGCACATTTGCCTGTGGAGGTTTATAACTTAATTAACGCGTTTTTATTTAAATATAACTACTTAAACGAGTTTCTGATAACATCTATAATTCCAGTATAAATAGGCACATAACAATCATATTAAACTAATATATTTAACTACACAGAAACATCACAAGTCAAAATTGTTAGAACACTGGCGAAAATTGTGTTGTATCTTTAGTACTCAACACAAAAATAAAATTTACTTCCATAATAATATGGAACATGTTATCTTAAGAGTAATTCTATATTGTGTCTTTACTACACCTTTACTTAATATTGACGCTTCTGTCCCAATCCTGTGTCATCTTATACAGATTTCTTAAATAAGTACATCACCACATTCGAATCTTAAGAAATTACGTAAAAATACGCATGTAGCCGTAGAAAGGACGATGATCTCCAATCAAAATTAGCAGCAACATTTCTAAAATACAGCGCGTTGCGATTGGAGCTTTCCTGGATTTTGAATGTCTACAATACTGCTGATAATTATAACGATGCTTCGCGTGACGGAGTAACCTGTGTACGTGTGGATCTGAATTAAAGGGAGAGCTTAAGTACTTAGGTACGAATTATTTGCACTGCAAATAAATTAGTACTTTGGTAAATAGTTTTGTGCAATAGGAATATACGACGTGGTACTCAAGTGCGTATTCTCATTCTCCCGTGATGGTATTAATTACTTTGTCCGTTAAAAAATATAAGTTCTCTCAGAATTAGTAAAGGTGACTGGTTTAAAGCGAAGAAATACACAAAAGGTTATGAAATGTCCTTTAAAATATGTTAAATTCGAGTTAATTCTGTTTTGCGCGTCTTGCTTGGTTCTTCTTTGCCTTTAGCCACATCTGATGAATTGTTCGGTAAGAAACTTGAGCTAGATAGTTAGGAAGGAAAAACTGTCCCCAGCTTATTCCGAATAACTAGTAAACAAAGAGGCATTCGGAAATTATTGTCACTGGAAACTACAAGAGAGTGTACAGAATGGAATATTGACGATTTCATACCATAACTCGATGTGGAGGATAAGCAGCAGTTCTCGTTTGCAGTCCAATAGTCTTCAAGGCTACCTTAGTAAACTCCGTTGAAGACGGGGCAGTGTATGAAGATATCCTGATGCGACTCATGTTCGTGGCGACGTAGCCTGGGAGGACGCTTTGAACAATAATTCCCTTGTCAGAGTATTCCGTGACCAAGTCTCGTGTGAGTTTATCCATGTATGCCTATTGTATTAGAAATTCGTTAGAAATCCGAAGCATGCCAGACATCAGATGAGGAATTTTACCTTGGAAGCCCCATAGAGGCACATCAGTGGAGTTGGAGCGACGGCAGCAATTGAGGCCATGTTAACGACGACACCTTTACGTCGTTCGACCATCTGAGGCATTATTACGCGCATCATCATAGTGACTGACATTATATTGCAGAAAATCATATCTTGGCACAGTTTATCTCCGTTCGGCATATCCAAAAAGTATTCGGGATATGGATAAGCCATCCCGACATTGTTTATTAAAGTCCCTATTTCTAGCCCTTGTATCTCATCTCTTATTTTGTCATATATTTCTACGCCTTGCGTAAAGTCGATGGCTATTATCTTAACTTCTACTTTGAATTCTGACTCTGTAATTCAAAATTAGGTTGACATTTAAGTCAGTGAACCTTAAATTAGCATGTGTACGTTTGGAATTCAAATTAAGGAATAGTACCGATTTCAGATGCGACTTTCTTCAGCTTCTCCTGAGAACGGCTGATTAGCACGATATTTATTCCTGACCGTGCAAGCTGTGAATACATAACGAATGTCGAATATCATTGAGTACATGGTTCGTTGAGAGGCATTTAAAAAATGCTTTTTATTGAAGGAAATTCTAACTAACCTCTTCTGCGTAAGCTTTTCCAATTCCATCTGTAGCTCCAGTGATAACTGCAAAAATCCATAGTACAATTAGCATTGCATTTGTAAAGAATTATGAAGATTTGTACTTAAGAATTTGCTGCATAATTTTATGACACTAACGCAACCTTGTACTTTTGTGAGAAATTTTGGCTACGTTGTTTGGTTGTTGTTACTGTTCTTTGTTCTCACGATAAGAACATTTAAGCTTAGTTATGCAGTGATTCATTTTCCTCGCATTGGTACCACATATTTGGCTAAAGGTAACCTAGAAGACGTAGTCATCAATTATTGTGTCAGAATGCCGCACATTTTAGTTTTGCACGATTCTACGATAGTTGTACAGTTTATGCATAAAATCTTCTATTGAGATAATATTATATGAGGCCATGTAGTATGTGTCATTCCTAATCAGATCTATCCAAACTCATTGTGTATTGTGGTCTACAAGAACCAACCAATTCTTTTAGAATGAATCCATGTGTATCAATTGATACAAGGTCCTTAACCGCTAATCAACATGTAACAGGAGGCCAGGAGGGATAATTAGTTAATTTACTTAGACAGAAAGTAAATTTTAAATCTAGTAAACATCAGTTGTCTGTGGTTTTTTATTGTCTAGATAGCTTTTGTTAAGTAATTCAAAACAGAAACAGAAGTTGCAGCTGGCGAATCCTGCAAGTAGCGTTGTTACTTGTTACTAATAGTTAGACAGTCTTGATTTTGAAGGAAAAAAACTTGATAGAGAATCTTGTGCAAATTTGGTTGACTTCATTTTGAATGCATTGTTAAGTAGCCAAACTAATGTGCGCGAGGGGTAAAATAAAGGGATAAAAATACCTAGAGCATGGCTAGTGAGTGTGATTGATATGGAACAACGTAAATTATGAAGCGTAAAGGAGCTGCTTAATTGATGGTGGATGAACAAGCACCAAAGGTTGAAGGTTGTGTTGGATGAATCGTCATTAATATAACTTTCAAAACTCTTCGGGATGTTATGTCAAATATCATCTGACCTAGTTGTGTTTACGGATCCTATAAGTACTTGAGATAGCTACAGTTTAAAAGGTGCTATGTTCATAACTCTAAATTTAGACGACATGATAAAGGTACCCAGTTAGTTGTCTCCCAGTGTGGCATAATTTCTCTAGCCTATTCACAAGAGATTCTCAAAGAACCGTTCCAACTACATGCTTTATTTGAAACCATTCATCTCCAAAGTCAGAGAAAGAAGGATGTGCAGGTACCTCAAACAGGAAGATAAGAATCGCTAGAGGAAATAGTGAAAAGTAAAAATAGCCTTTACGGACAATCAGATTCTTAAGGGATGCATTATATCCATTTAGAAGCTTTTAGTACCCCTGCTATTACCGTAATTTCACAAAACTAATGTAACATAATAATTCAAGACTTTAATGTCCTTAGAGGAATACAGAATTTAAAAAACGTTTCATGACTGGATAATTATGATTAGGAACCACTGAATGACCACATGAACGCTGATTTGCAAATTTAACTCTAAAAACCTCTTCCTTCTGCTCAATCTGGGAGCAAAAACAAAACTAAGAAGAATGAGTATTGTGTTAAAACCAATTACTTTTAGAGGACGAGTGCAATTTTGGTTCTTCTCATTGGTGAAATGATAAGTAATTGACGATGAATTGCTTCACTACTACTGCTTAAGCGAAGGACACTCAAGAATCCTGTGATATGTGAGCTTTCTTTTTTATCATTCTACAAATGTCTGAATTCTGAATAAAATCATGATTGTAAAAGCAATGTTGAACTAGTGGAAGGATTAGTGTGTCTGGTTAAGAATTTCTAGAGAATATCAACAGACGCAGGCAATGCTTCTTAAGAAATTTTAAGGAATTTGCATAATTGAATTAAGTTGGTTCCATGTGTGAAAAGTAAACTAATTGCAAACATCCCCTGAGTGTTGGTAGACGCAGTAATATCCTACGCTCATTACATTGGTTTGAATGAATTCTAATGCAATGAGTGAGTCTGTTGTACAAATATTACTCCTATAACTGAAAAAATTGCCCTTCGGTCTAAAAATTTGCGACAAGTGGGATGTCATTTCAATGAAAGAAACGTATCATCCATCACTAGGTTGTGAGCAGAGATTGTGCTGCTGTGGCAGACAAGATTTCACAATCTTCTAAATTTCGACATCTCTTGGTGATTTGTAAGCTATGCATGCGTCTAATTGCAGAAAAGTGGAAGCGGAATGAATAGTGAAGGTTTTTTTACGACAGACTCTAAGGCAGGAAGTCAAATATGAGTTGGTCAGTAGGATCGAGTGAATGTGTGAGCAAAGTGTATAAGGGTGCAAAACCATTGACTAGATTGAAATGAAGATGATAGCGATATTCCTTTAAGATGAGAAATGAAAACGAAACCATTCTGCCTCAGAAGGCAGATTTCTCTTTGGTAGTCTAGAAGACTAACGCACAATAAAAGTGGAAGTATTACAGTGCGAACTCATTAATGCATGTACAGTTGTGGTGGTGGTGGATGATAACTAGTTTACAAATGTTTGACCAGTGACAAAACGGATATGACACAACTTACCAGCCCATTTACCCATTTTCCTGAGATCCACGTAGGTCCCGAGCATTTGACCCACCCAGGTGTTGTAGATGACATTGAGAAGCTCCAAACCGAAGTAGAAGATAATGAAAGTTGTCACAGCTAAACCGGCCCACTCCAACGAATTGAGACCAAAGATAGTGAAGGATTTGATTGCAGCTCCCCACGAAAGCATTTCGACGGATGTAGAAAAGTCCGATTTTGAAAATAAAGGAAGTCGACGAAGGGGCACAGATTAAAGACACAAACTGAACACTTAAATTTCTCACATCTGTGCTGCCACAACTTGAAGCGAAATAACCTGTACACACGAATGCTTTCTTGAAACGAAGTTGCTCCTTCAATCTCGTTTGACTGCTGAGCTAATATGAAGTAAAATGAAGGGTTGGTTTCGCTCTCAAGAATTTTACACTCTCTTATCATCAGCATTTAGGTAGTCCACTCAGTCATCATCATGGGGAGTTAGGGATTTTACTTAGCACAGGTGAATATATTAGCATTCCACAAGGGAACACATACATACACACCTGACTCAATGGTCACTTCACCATCATCCTCACATGTACCATCAATTTTGGGATTTACCCCTTCTGTTCTTAACACAATGAGATGATCTCGCTGTACAAGAAATCCCAACTGTGCCACTCAACTCCTTCTTAATACTATTTCATACAACACCAACCTGCTTTTCGAAGAACTTACATCTCCTTCCCCCTTAGGCGCATTGTCTGCAAAAACTTACGTTTACGCGAACAACCCGAGGCAATTAAAAGTCCTATCATAAGTTGGATGCTGTTGGGTTAATAAATATGAAGATCTTAATGCTTTTACCTACACCTACTGTGTGACCTCACTGTCTTCTTAGCTTAAACTGTGGGGAAAGTACAAAGGCCTCAACTTTTTGAGCTGATTTAACTGAATGAAGAAAGTAAATGCAGGGCACTTGCGTGTGTTTGTGTGCAGAACGTAGGACGTATGTTTTTAGCCCAGTCAATTTGGGCTTATAAGATTAGTTTGATGTCTGTCGGTCTGTCTGTCTGTGCGTTGTACGGACGATAACTCAAGAATCGTTCAACTAATCTGGCTGAAATTTAGTACACACACGCCTCGGGTAAATACAAAGGTCGTATCAAATTTAAAGGCAATCGGTTAACCCAGTAACCGGTTGGGGTCTAAAGTCTAAACCTTGTGACCCGATAGGGTCAATCGCTTCGAATTAACCGATTTTGATAGTTTTATCAAATACTTCAATCTGCACTCATAAAATATTAGGATAAGTGAAATTGTTTGTCCCAATCGGGTTTTTAGGAGACCGTTAGGGGTCAATTGTGTACAACCCGATCGATTCCTTTGCTTCTAACTGGCCGATAATTATGGAGATTTTCAAAACTTATCAATTAAAGTTTGTTCTAATTAATCTACCAATTGATTAGTGTGGTTCAAGTGTACCTGACTATAGAAATTTTTTCGCTTCTGATTAGCTGGTTAGAAATATAACACAGATTGGAATGAATTTTTGGGGATATTGTGAAAAGAATTGGCTGGGCTATAGAGACTGCTTGGCATGAAGTTTTAATAATTAAAAAGGATTTTAAACACTTGGAAAAATGTATCATGATATGTTATTTAAGTCCAATGTCAAAGTTATAACGCTGCCATGCTTCAGCACATGCTTCCAACAATTCATATTTAGCCTCACAGACAAGATTTGAGAGACAGGAGTCTTGAAGTGGCAAAATAACAAGACGAAATGAACATTTAAAACTAATTTTAATATCAAGTTAACAGACACCACATTAAACTATGCTGAAGTTGCAAAACACAAGGTGAACCCATAATATGTCCAAGTAGTGTTCAGCAACAACCAAATATAATTTCATCAATGCTTTAAGAATGTTGAATAAGCTGTCTACTTAAATTGTAATAAAAATAAATTTCAACTATCATTAACTTGTTATTCTGGCATTTCGAATTCAACTTGCTTAAACTTTGGGTTTAAGGCTAATATGAAGTCTTGAAATGAGGTGCTGAAGCGTGGCAGGGAACAACATGGCATTCGACAGCATATATCATTACGCATTTTGCAAGTATTTAAAATACTCATTATTATCAAAATATTTTTCATGCACCCAAGCACACCGGGATCTGTATGAATTGAAGGAATTTCTTCGACTACGTGCCATTAGGAACAGAGCAAGATACGAAGAAACGGATGTTTTCTTTAAAAATGTAAAGTTAGAATCGCAATGGAAGTTACAAAAATGATCTTAATGTTAAGCTGAATCTTGTTATTCATGTTAAATTACAAACTTGAGTAGGATGGGAAGGATTCATGAAGTGAGTAGAAATGTGCTTGGTTTCATAGGTATCATCGTCATTCCTCCACCAGTCAAGAAATTGAAGAAACAGATGCACATAGTCCAAAAGCTTTACTTGACGTGTATCAAACTTAATTACAAATTGCAATGTAAAAGGTAAGTGCATTTTTCGCAAGTTCGAGATAAAAATTGAATGAAATTCTAAGTTACGTAGAGTAACTCTGTCTTATTTCGCCAAGTTGGCTTCAGCTTTAAACTTTACAAGCCAGTGAAGCCAGTGAGTTTCTGACAACTTGCGAATTGCACGCAATAATATTGAGTTCAGATTGCACACCCAGACAGTTTACTAACGTTCATATTGTTTTTTAAGACCCACGCATGATTCTTTAAACTCCTTATCTTGTGTTTGCTCACAGTATGGAATTAATTTGTACGCATAAAAATGCACTTAATTCATGCATGGAGCACATTATGCATGCAATCCAATAATTAACAGTTATGCATTATTAAAATTGGAATAGGAAAGCAATAATAATTGTGTGACTGTGTGAGCCTGAGCACCAATGCGCAATGCAAAAATTACGAGAATCCTTTTGCCGAATACTATTGTACATATATATTGGACATATTGTACTTGTACAAGTATTGTGCTTTAACATTTTGAATTTTATATCCAAAGAGGTAAAGGGCTTGGACTTTTTACGCACACTGTATACACTAGTCATAACATAATCTACTTGCAAGTTAAAGCAGCTTAAAAAGTTATTGATATCATGAACGGTTAAGGGCCACTAAACCAAGTTTGGCTTGTAAAATAAAAACACATATTATTACTTTAAAATACATACAGGGTTTCCCATATGTCGCGCAACGAATGTATCGAGTCACCGAGTGATTAGAATTTGTAAAAAACGGTTGACTTAGGCAACCCCTGACACGAGCCCAGTATCCGGAGTTGAGCGACTTATGGGAAACCCTGTATATGCAGATTAGATCACTAACGTGACAAAGTTGTTAAGACAACCTAAAACTCTTCACGCTCCATCAGTAATTAATTTGTTGTATTTTAAAAACAATTTCAAATATTTTTGGACTGAAATTATAACTAACAATCGTAAGAATAAATTGAATTGAAATACACTCAGCACAAATTGTAATTAAGATTAAGATTACAGTCTATATGAAATGTCCACAAGAAATATGAATCCAGTCTCATGCATATTTTATGGCTTATGTTTCTTGGCCAGTAACCCAGTGAGTTTCACTAGATTCCGTGTCTACCCAGGACTGAAGAGAGATCTTCTTAAGGAGATTCATAAGACCTTGTCCTTGTAAAATCAGGTAGATCTGTCTGAGCAGCAAAGCACAATATAACAGAGCGCCGAATCATCTTGTTCAGCTCCAGTTTTCTGAGTTTTCCAACTGGTCCTCGTTCAGCCTGTCTTCATATTGCTTTTAGTCTAAATGAAGTTAAACAATAATTAATGTTCAGATAATTACAGTGAACCGTTTATCACACGCTATAGATATTGTAAATAGTGTGTATGTGTATTAAGGCTCAGTCTGTGAAAGTTGATAATGTTGGTTGGCTGTTGCACGTGGTGAATAGTACTAATAATTACATAGTGGGAAGAGGTAAATGCTGTTTTCGCAAGTGAATTACTTAATTTTGAGATTGTCATATTTGTAGCAATGAATTTTTGTCGGTGTTTTACACATTGTGTTGGCATTTAATATAGTTTGCTGCTGCAATCAATTCTATATCACCGGAGTCAAATAAAATTTTCCTGTCTCATAAATAAAGACAGTGCAGCTAGAAGTAAAAAGTGCAGTCCAGTTGGATAGTTTGAATTAATTTGAATTTACAAATGATGTCTTGTACTGTTCGAAGTTTTCCATCTATACTACGCTGGTTTCCTAAGTCCACTAGAAAATTTCGGGTATGTTTGGACTTTTGTAAAGAATCAATTTTGGTGTGAATTTTACAGATGTAATTTGTTTTGATGTGCCGGCTTGCAGGGTCCGATTTTGGAAAATAGAAGCATACGTATACTCCCCGCAGCTAAATTTTCGACCGGTGTCTCTCGAAGAGTGCTCGACAAAACAGTATCTACGGTTTTGATCCAGCGAAGCTGTATTCATTCTTCTGGAACTAATAATAAAGAAGTCATTCCATTCAAACTTTCGGACATTGGAGAGGGAATTAAAGAAGTGACAATTAAAGAATGGTATAACTTTACGGTTACAAATGCACTGAAGTCGACCAAATTCTACACCACAGCCAGTTTCGCTGAACTTTAAATCAATTAACTTGTAACTTATAAACTGTGTAGGTTCGTCAAAGAAGGGGACAAAGTTTTACAATTCGACCAAATATGTGAAGTCCAGAGTGACAAAGCGTCTGTGACGATAACCTCCCGGTACGACGGTGTAGTCGTGAAAGTCCACCACCAAGTTGACGATATTGCTCTTGTAGGTTCAGCTTTGGTGGACATAGAAGTTACCTCGTCCGAAACAAGTTATGTCGGTCTTGTTAAATAAATACGAAGAGTTTTACTTCAGGATATTCTAAAACTTAACTAAAACGTTAACTGGTTTTGAACAGGCGATCAGCTTGAGGAGGTTCAAGAAGGCGATGCTATTCCAATTGGACACACAGAAGAGAGCGTTAGCTTACCTCCGACCTTACCTATGGGCGGTGAGAGAATCCTTGCAACTCCAGCTGTCAGAAGAATCGCTTCCGAGTACAAAGTTGATCTGAAAAATGTCCAAGGAACAGGAAGAGATGGAAGAGTTCTGAAAGAAGACATAATGGCATATGTAAATTCGAAAGCAGGAAAGACTGAGCCTGTACAACAACCATCTAGACCCGCGACTGTGACCACAACTGCTCCAGGACCCACTCCAACTCCACCTCCTCCAGCACTACCAAAGACTCCAGTAATTAACAGAGCACTTCCAGACAAGCAAGAAGCCATCAAGGGCTACACTAAAACTATGATTAAAACCATGACTGCCGCTAATGTAAGCTACAATGCTGCAAAGTACAGGGTGTCCCATATGTCGCGCAACGAAAGTACCGAGTGTTCAGAATTTGTAAAAACGGTTGGCTTTGGCAACCGCTAACATAACCCCAATATTATGGAAACGCTCAGTCTCCGGAGTTGCGCGACTTATGGGACACCCTGTATGTTCGCCAATCAAGATTATGATTATATTTAAGTGTGTCTTAAATGTTGATAGGAAATCCCACATTTCGGCTACTGTGATGAGATTAACATGGGTGAGCTCATGAAGCTAAGATCAACTTTGAAAAGCTTAGCAGGACCGTATCAAGTTAATATCACATTGATGCCACTGATAATGAAAGCCGCATCGTTGGCATTGGCTGAATATCCGGTGTTGAATTCTTCCTTAGATCTGCAAAATGATTCAATCACATACAAGGTATGAACTACTTACTTACAAGTCAAGTTGGCTACAAATGACTGCAAATAACTATTTAACAGGGTGCACACAACATTGGAGTTGCAATGGATACGAAGCTCGGATTAGTAGTTCCAAACGTGAAAAATGTGGAGAGCAAAAGCATTTTGGAAATCGCGTTGGACCTCCAAACGCTGCAAAAAAGCGGTCAGGCGGGTGCTTTCAAGCCAGATGATCTGAGAGGTGGAACTTTCACTCTATCGAATATAGGATCTGTAAGTTAAAGTACTGAATTCGATTTTGCCCATGAATATTTACTCTTACTAATTTCCAATTTACTCAGATCGGAGGTACTTATGCTAAGCCAGTGATTCTTCCACCAGAAGTTGCAATTGTCGCAATTGGGAAATCCCAAGTGAGCCTTTTAACTTTTTGATTCTTTTCTATAAATCATTTTCACTCGTTAGTTTAAATTTCTATTAAATATTCACAGTTACTGCCTCGTTTCGACGAAAAAGGAAATGTAGTAGGTGCTAACATAGTGAACATTAGTTTCTCAGCGGATCACCGTGTAATTGATGGAGCAACGGCAGCTAGATTCTGCAATCTGTGGAAATCCTATCTGGAGAACCCAAGCACAATGCTCATGCATCTCAAGTAAAAGCCGGATTCGAACTTTAAATGAAACCTAACAAGAATCTTGCCAAATAGCTGACATTCTCTCTAAACTACATAATAGTCTAAAGTCAACTACAATCAACGTCTATGACACAATGTACCAGAGCATCTCTAGGAGATAGACACATTATAAGACTTAAGACTTACCAATAATGCTTAATTCTAAATACAACTTACAAATGACAGAGTTTAACACATTTATTTTAACAGAGATAAATAAATACATGAATCATATTACATGAGTTTCCGTTCGTAAGCTGTATCATTATTTTCATACCCATGTAAAGAAGAAACTATGCCATATAATTGAATTTCCTCGACGAGCTTTCCATGCATAGCGCCTGTTATTTGCATAAGTATCTTACTATCGCTGGGGAGTGGGCAAGCCTTTTCTACCACATCTAGATTTAATGATGAAGTATCAATGATTGCAGTTTGAAGTTTGGTAATTAGGATTAGAAGGATGATGATGATGATTAGTTGAGGATTACAGCGAAATGAAGAAGGAGTTTGGAGACCGGGGAAATGGTAGACACGGGTGGGTAGAGAGGAAGGTGGATTTGGCATGGAATCCACTTGCTTGCACAGTGAGGAGTCAGCCAAGTCAGCCTGGTAACTTTTTACACTGGGCTCGGAGGAGAATGTCTGTATGTGTGAATTGGTGCACATTTGGCAGTCACTCATCCTCCTCAGTAGTGTTGCACGACTACTCGACAGGGTCTTCTGCAATAATACAAATACTGCTGAGTAGACTGGAAAACACTTCCAACTCATAACAACACCAGATGTGCTTCATGAGGGACTTCCATCAGCCCTGACTCTCCAGTGGTCTTCCGTCCAGTGACAAATCACACTGCAGAGTAAGTATGTACACAAACGATTGATTTCTGACAAGTGAATGACATGAGACTTCCTCTGTAGACACGTGTGTGTTGAGGAACACAACTGTTCTGAGATGTCCCAGCAAATCTTCCACTTCCAGCAAAAGTCAATTTGACTTCTTCCGTTGTTGTCTTAGCATAAGGTGTGTGTCCCGTGTGTCTGGAACGGAGGGTTGCGTTGTTGTGCCAAGAGACAAGTTTCTAACGACGGTAAGGTGGAATTACATTGTAAAAATATAGTGTGTGTACTGTGTGTGTGTGTGTACAATATACATGAATGAATTTGAGTGCTGAGTTTTGAGAGTTTTATTTTAGGAGATTGTGTTTGTTGACGGTGATTCCAAGTCCACTTCCCTGCCCTTAATTCCTGACCTTGTCGAAGGAGGAATTGAAGGAGAGTCAGGGCTCTCCGTACTTTCAGAACTCCTTGGGAGGAGTTGGTAGCGACGCTTCGGAGGATATCGGATTCAAACTATGAGCGATAAGAATTCACGGTCTAAATCTTCGGATAAAAAATCTAAGAAAGGTAATCAGGAGGGCAGAGGTGGGTTGTCATCTACACCTCTTGCGTCTGACTCACCGGAATACACTGGAATAACGACGAGATCAGTTACTCGGCGACGGCTGAAGCAAACCATGGACGGTTCAAGTTTAAGGGAGCGGGCTGACTCTGTCACGTATGTCCCTTTGGAGACTAGAAACGACAAAGATGACTCATCTCCTCTTCCAAACAGATCTAAGAAAGTCTATGAGATGAATATCATGAATGGGGAAAAGTCGCATCTTCTTTTGGATGAAACGCTTCAGAATGGAGATGACTTGTGCCTTGGAGATGATAAATTATGCAAGCAGGAAGAAGAGTCCTTCTGGTCTATCACAGTTCAAGTCTTCATACCTTTTCTAATCGCTGGAATGGGCATGGTTGGTGCAGGTCTTGTGCTGGACATCGTTCAGGTGAGTTCACCAAGCCATTCAAGTGACGAACTTATGAGTTGACATGTTTTATTCGTTTATTGCTTCACAGCACTGGCCAGTGTTTGACAAAGTTCCGGAGGTTTTCATCTTGGTTCCCGCGCTGTTAGGACTCAAAGGAAACCTGGAGATGACCTTAGCTTCTAGGCTTTCTACTCAAGCTAATCTTGGCAACTTAGACACTGGAAGATCTCAATGGCACATGAGTGTTGGAAATCTCAGTCTTGTTCAGGTACTAAAAGTTCAAGGGTCAGTCAGTAGCATGCAACTAGACGTTTTTCTCACTACGTAAGAGTTGTTCATTTTCCAGTGTCAAGCAATTGTGGTAGGCTTTTTAGCATCTGTAGCTGCTGTGATTCTTGGGTGGATACCAGACGGGCATTTTGATGTTAATCATGCTCTGGTACTTTGCACCAGTAGTGTTGTCACTGCATCTATTGCGAGCTTTGTTTTAGGTTAGTCTTAATTTTGATTATGCATGAGTTGTGAGTGACAATGGATTATGACTTATGTGGCATAATTTATATACAGGCTTAGTAATGGTATTCGTAATAATCTTGTCGAGGCATTTTAACATCAACCCGGATAATGTTGCTACTCCTATCGCTGCTAGTTTGGGCGACTTGACCACACTGTCATTACTAGCCTTCATATCAAACTCTGTTTTCGAAGCGATTGGTGAGATTTGTTGTGATGTTTTGATATTCACAATGTGTAAACAAAACATTAAGTAAATGGAAATTGTTGTTCTGTGGAAAAAGGTGACCATAAATGGTTGTGTCCTGCTATACTTGGAGGTTACCTGTGCTCCATGCCGTGCTGGATTGTGCTTGCCAAGCGAAACAAACTCACAAAAAAAGTTTTGTACTCCGGGTGGACTCCTGTTTTGAGTGCCATGATGATAAGCAGGTACGAAAGCCTATTATCAAAACATTCAACTTCACCGTCCTATTGTAACTTCAGCCTTGATTGATGGATGATAAATTTCCTTATGTAGTTTTGGGGGCTTAATTCTTGACTTCACTATCAAACTTTTTGCGGGAGTAGCTGTTTTCCAACCTGTGATAAATGGAGTTGGAGGCAACTTGGTTGCTGTTCAAGCTAGTCGAATTTCTACGTCTTATCATAGCATCACTCAACTTGGTATATTACCTAACAAGGTATCCAAAATTTGCTCAAACCCGTGGACCGTATTTTTCTCGCCTGGTACGTCAAGCTTTCACTAATATTGACCGTGCAAAAAGAGCGTTTAAGTATTTGGAAATCGTGTCGTTGTTTTTAGGTGGACATGCTATGACAGCTAGAGCTCTGATTTTGATGGTTGTTCCCGGTCACTTAATCTTTGCATACACAATCAGTTACAGTCAGGCTGGTCACACTTCTATTACACCGGTCTTTCTGTTTTTCTACCTTCTAGCAGCTGTTATTCAAGTATGCTTCACAATTTCTCAACTATTACACAACGATTGAAACTGTGTTGACGTTAAATTTTTGGAACTTTTTTGTAGGTCGTGTTGTTGCTTTACATCGCTGAAGTCTTGATTCAGTATTTGTGGCTTCGAAAAATTGATCCGGATAATTCAGCTATTCCTTATTTGACTGCTTTAGGGGATGTTATTGGAACTGCTTTGCTGGCCATGGCGTTCCTGTGTCTATATGCCATTGGAGATAGAGACAGCGATGTTGGAGATTAGTAGCTTAACATTCTGTTTCATAATATTTGGTTAGAAAAGGTGCTTTGGGTAAGATTTATGAGGAGAGTGTACCTGTACCGTAAGCAAATATTTCTGCAGATATAGTCGTCTAAACTTTTTTCTCTAAATCATGTGTAACGAGGGATAAGATAAGCCAAGCGTAAGATCATTCACTGTGTATCACAAAAATTATACTGTCGAATTAAAGCCGAAGACTTTAATTACGGTGACACCACACTCATCCGATATCCTACACGACAATCTCAAAATAGTTTTAGTTGTTGGATGAGTTCATAAAACAATGGCAAGGCACTAAAGTTACTATGCTAGGTTAGAAATGGACAAATGTAGGTTTTAATGTATTTGTAGTAAGCATTGATTAAGAAAAGGTGTTGCATGAGAGTGAGTTTTGGCAGGAAATTCTCCGTTAAGTGCTCCTAAAACCCGTGACTGCTAGTAAAAGGACGATTGTAAAATACCTAGTGCTATATTGCAACTACCTGAGCTTCTAATTAAATAACTTATTAGACCAGTTTTTTGTACTTGACCGGATAGATCTTGATACAAATCCTCAGTCACTGAGTTCGATTTCTGACCTTACGGCCAACGTCCTAAGGAAAATACTAGTTTAGACTTCCATGTAACATAATTCAATCAATACGGAGCTTGTCATCAAATCTATATATTGATAAAAAGTCACATCAAACATAAGGAAAGGCAGCTCAACTAAGTCCTGGACTGAAAGAAATTTATTTTTAGCGTCTTCACATATATAGTTGACAGATTGACGTTGTATTAAGTTGAATTCAGCAACCCTATGAAATAATTATTTCTCACGAAAGACATGATTGAAAAACAACGAGTTTGCAAGATAGTTGCATAATAGTGAACGGAAACTGACCTCGTAGTTTTAAGATTTCAATGACTGACGCATAATTAAAAATATGATGTTCGCCTGCTCGTATATTTGTAAGCCTTGAGTAAAAATGTAATAATCATTTTCCTATAAGCAACGAAGATCAACGCAATGCCACTGTGTACGTTAAAACTGTGAATCTAGTCTTGGTGCTTGTATCATGTTCAATTATCAAACAATTTGGGTACTTAATCGAACAAAACCTTTATGCCAAAGATTCAAATGCCTTCCGCGATCTGTAATAAGCGTGTTAGTTGGTGATAGTTTGAGTTGTTAAGTCGAAGGTAGATTATCTGTACTGCAATTATATGTACTGCAATTGAATAAATGCTTATTAAATCATTATTTTTTTAAACCCCTCCACCGCATATTTAATACAAATTCTGCGTGCAGAATGACGGTGAACAAATTCACTACGAATTTTCGATATTTTTGAAAGAAATTAAACTGATTTATTTCTTAATTTCAACTACTAGACACTGAGGACGGCAAAACAATGCATTAAAGACAGAATAATTAATGAGAAATTATTTTCTGTGTGAAATTGATAGTAAAAAATTTACTGGGCAAAGGGGCTGGAATGAGCAGTTGAATGTGTGACCAAGCTATCACATGTGGAGACACAGGATGTTCTATTTACTGAAACCGATACGTTTTCAGATGCTGATGATTGCGGCATACCGTTTGGAAGTCGTGCTGCAGCGGCCAATCTTACAAGAGATTCCAGACTTTCCTTGTCCAAATGTCGTGCTATATCTTCAAAATGTGTATTGATTATACGAGCTTCGTCAGCAGTTATGACCTCAGCATCTAGTTGAGACTGCACTGGTGGTGGAGTTCTTGCTTGACGCTTGGGATCTCCCGAAAGAAGTGAATGAACATTTGACGATGACACAGGACTTTCCTGTTCGTCAAGAAACCTTTCCATATAGTCTCTGAAAATATTGACGATACAATTCTTAGTTCCAGATGTGCATGCTGTATGAAATGAAAAACTAAATGTTACTTACGTGGTTCCAGGGTGTAGAGTATACTTCTTCTTTTCTAACTTAGATTTATTTGCAAACACGTCGTGGCGTTCCGTCTTTTTCCACAAGTAGTAAAATTGTACGAGTTCGCTGATTGATCTTGTTCTCACCTAAATTAACACAATACGATAATTTCTTATCCACCACTAGTGGTTATGAGAAATAATGATCAACTACCTTGTGAAGCTGAATTGTTATAAAATCTTTTCCATACTGTCTCAGGCCATTCTCGAAGTTCCTACATTCTTCTTCTGACCAAAGACTCATGGTGTCCACTGGTGAAGCAGCATTAATTTGTTGACGACGCATTGCTTCTTCGACATTGTGACCACATTGAAGAAGCAAGTAGAGAGCCTACACATTTAATGCATCAATGATTTAGTGTACTCTCTACCGTTATAAACAATACAACTCAGTATAAAAGAAAATCAACCTGCTCATCGTCTCGAACATGAGATCCTTTCGGAATTACAGTAACATCTTTCGTACTAGGTGTTTGTATTTCCAGAACAGCACGAAGATACTCTGATACTTCAGCTTCATCCATTGGGTCTGGATTCCACAATCGTTTGTCTTCATTCTCGTACGGCATTGCATCCCCGTAATGTCTCAAGCCCTCTGGAATGACAGCTTGATAGTCTGAACCTACCATTATGGTCTACATCAAAACAAACCGAAGTTAAATCAAAGTGACAAGAATTACTTGTATATGTATTAAAATTATTAAAATACTTTTTTCCACTCTTCCTCTTCAGGGCTATAGTCCCCATCATCTTCCTCTTCTTCTTCATCACTGGGAGGACGTGAACCAGCTGCAATATATAGACAATTCAAAATATGATCTAAAATTAAGAGAACAATAATCCTTACATCGCAGCTGGCGACTCCTACCCGTAACAGTCGGATCATCTTTGTACAGTTCATGGAGCATTGACGTGGAGGCCTTCTCTTTCTCTTCGACGACGTCTTCTTGGACAACATTTGGGTCACTCTCTTTCTCCTCAATGGCTGTTTCTGCTAGCGCTTCCGGTTCTTCGACTTCCATTTTTTCTTCTGGTGCGGACACCTATTACAACCAATGACATTTCAACATCTGCGGTTCTGGAACCTTAAGGTTTTTCTTACCTCCTCAGGACTGCTTACAACCTCTTCTTCATCTGCATCTTCCTCGACACCTTCCTCGGCACCTTCTTCTCTTTCGTTATACCCGTACCTTGCCAGCAAGACTTCTAGAGGTAAATCCTTTTCCTACACAATTCAACAAAAAATGTAAGGTGTCATAGCGCTCAGTGATTGACACTTATGAGGTGCTTTAATAATAATAGTTGTGTACGCTCTTTACTTACATTCTCTAAATCACACAGCTCGTTTTGTTGTTCCCCAGCTTCCTCTAAAGCTTCTTCTTCATCTAATGTCCGTTCATCATCAAAATCGTTGACCATCATTTCAGCCGTAGGTTCAAATTCTTCATCCTGAAGTCCAGGATCCGCATTATTATTCGTGGCCTGTACACATTAAATTATGTTAAGTAAACTATTTCCTTGGATAACGCGAACTATAACTTACCTCATCCATTATGAAATCCCAAAACCAGTTACCCACAAAACTCAGGTAGAAATGATTAATGGAGGACTTTTTAACAAGATGACAGTTCGTTTCCGAACCAAGATGATTCACACATTCACAGATCGTGTTGTGGCTACACTGATAATACAAGGAGCAATAGTTCTTTCTTTTCTACACTTACAGTTTAAAGTCCCAAGGACTCACTTCTAGCACCGTCTTCTACTGATTCTCTAAGACCTTGATTCCATTAATCATTCGATACCATTTAAATATGGTAGAGAAACAATGCAAAACACCAAATCTGTCTCCAATCAAGACTCAACTACAACTAGTAGCAATAATTATCTATATTAAACTCAAGTCCAAATTTCAATTTACTCGGAATCGAAAGCTCTGACTTCGCCACACCACCTATTTAATTCCCACTCAGTTAGCATTCAAAATTCCTCCCTTGCATAACATCAACGCCTACCATAATACTACAAATTTCCTCTTATTTCTCCACTCAATTGGAAATCAACCATCGAAATTGCATAGTTTTGTGTAAGAGCACTGAATGAGGAAATTTAGACTTTAATGTTAAGTGCCACGTCGGTCAAGACAACTTTAAAAAGGAGAGTAAAAACCCCCACATAAAAATTGGTCGTCGTATCACCAAAGAATTAAACGAATTCCTTCCAATTAACGTACAAAACATCGAATAACAATTGACAAGTTTAAGTTTTCCTCTTCAGAATTTAAACTCCCAACCTTATAAAAAAACAAACGGAGGAAAACCTGAGGGGTGGGTGATTTTTGTTTAAACGATTAAGACTCCACCAGCTTCCATAACCACTTAAGTTTGTAACAACAATGGAAACTTATTGTTTTAAGAAGTGTGTGGATAAAAGAGGGTGATTGTTGATTAATTCTTCGATGCTGCGTGCATGTGAGTGTGTGTGTGTGTGATGATGATGGTCCATAGACGGAGCAGTGAGGATGATAAACAACAATAGGGACGGTGGTGGTGGTGGTGGTGGTGGTGGTGCGTGTGTGTGTGTGTGTGTGTGTGTGTGGTATGTGTGTGTTGTATGTGTGTGGCTGTGTGGTTGGGGAAAGCGGAGGAGAAAGAGAATTGACAAGGAAGATGGCTCTACGCCAATTCATTCGCTACACTCTACAACAGACTTTCTTCTTGGTCACACGTATTCTTCAACTTGCTGTTCCTGCCACTGGGCATCCTGGATTTTGACGTTCAAGCCACGGCAGTCTTGAAGACAGGAAGCGTCTGCTGCTCTACTGGTGAGTGTATTTTTAGTGTGTTGCTTGTTGGAACTTTTTAAAGAAACCAGATGCTGTATGGGAAGGTGCACAAATGTATACACGAGTGGGTCATTGGGTACACACTTTTCATTGGATTATATGTGTTCGCAAGAACTTCATGTAAGGGTAGAGAATTGAATGATGTGGGTTTGTGGAGTTATTGGATTTTGGGTTGAGTGGAGATTAAAACTATTGCAAGCAAAATCGATTGTGAAGAGAAACTGGTAGTTACTTATAATTTATAATGAAAGAGATATGGGAGGTGAGGTGAGACATTATTAGTGGTTGAAGAATAGGCTGGGGAAAGTAGGAAACTATTATGGATGAGCTGGACGGCTGTATCATGTTTCGAGAATTCTCCGAGGTAAACATTTTGGAAATCATGGTTTGTGTTAAGTTGTAAGTATTAGGTTTCTAGGGTATGTAAAAGATAGCGAGGTAAAGTGCTGTAGAAATTCGGTTGGTGGTGGGTGTATTATTGTGTTTTGTGGAGTAGAGGGTAATGGGAACAAACTATACAGACAATACAGAGCAGAGACAGAACAGGCATTAGGGAAGAAGGTAAAGTTCTTGGAAATAGTCGAAATAGAAATACAGTATACTAGTCCGCCTTGAGCTAGACGAGTTTTTGAGAGAGAGTGTTTGAACGGGAGATGTTGAATGTCCTTGCGTGATGGGAGTTCTGAGTGCTGTGTAGCATCACCATCGCCATGTAACTGTTGCATAACTTGATGTAAGGTGCATTTGTTGTGTAACAGTCAACAGTCCAGGAGCCTGGATGTGGGTTTGTGGACGGGAGTGACATGAGCTTTCTCACGATTGTACATAAAATAAGGTGCAAGGAAACTTGTGGCTTCTGTGGAGCTTGTGGATGGGCGACTTCAAGTCGAACGTAGGTCAGGTTTGCAGGTTCTATATGGCTTTTGCGATATTATGCAATTATGCTTTATGAGAAGTCAGAATCCTGATTGAATCCAGTTATATATGATTGGAGATTGTGGTTATATAGTCTGAATTAAAGTCATGTGAGCTGGTGAAATTTTAAGTATTTGAATTGTACACTTCAGATAAGTGGGGTGTTGTAATTTGACGATATGCCGAATATGACTTTTAGCGTGAAATTATATGACTATGTAAGTGTATATAGAATATCCTTTTTGTCTGGCTGATAGGCTGATAACGTTGAACGTGGCTGAGCTACCAGTCGGATTGTTTTGCACTCGTCACATTCCATAATAGTCGCATATTAGCGGTGCTGGAGGATAGAGGAAAGTTGGTAATAATCGTGGAAAGTTATTAAGTTGCATAACTGAAAGACTCTAACCTCAGCTAAAATTACGCTAAGTGATTCTGTAGAAATTGTTATTTTAAAGGAGAAGGTTGTCCGAAGATTGTTTTATGTGATTTGAAGACATTAAACAAGTGAATTCACTGAATTCCATTAACTTATCACACTAAGTTAGTAGCTGCTTTTCTTGGATAACGTAAGTGGTGAGTCCTTACAATAATCGTACATTGTATCATTGCATCATTTCACATGGAATTTAACTTCAGGAAGCATGAAGGTAGAAAAGATTTGTGTTTTTATATCAGTCGGTAGTTGATTCATTTGCTTGTGCTCTCCACTCGTCGTACATCCAACTACAAGGCAAGTTGTTGTGACATAGCTGTGCTTAAGCTGAGTATTATGCCCTAGTGCAAAATTCAGTAGGAACAGGATGTATCAGTGTGATGATAAGCCAATATTAAATGACATTGTTTGGAGATTCAGCTATTTAGTCATCCTGTTATGAGAGAGGTTGCAAAGCATAATTACATAACTATTAAAAGCAGGAAAAACCTGGAAATATTTTGGTGTTACGATTGGATTTATATAAGAACAAGACGGGTGCGTTATGTAAAAAGGTATCATGATGATGCGACCATGGTGAGGAGCTTAAATACCCTACATAGTCATTCCGTGGTGCATACACATGTATGACCAACGAATGAGAGATAATCATGATTTGATGTAGTTATGGAGTTGTTACATAACATAGCCGTTCAATTCTATGCAATAATTCGTTTCAATGAATAATGTGTTCTAATTTACTCGAACTCAGTAAACTCTATGTCGTTATATGTATTACCTGATAGATTATAAACTCATCGGCATATGCTGTGCCATTCATAGAATTTTCAATTAGTATGAAAATAGTAATACAAAACCAACTACAGCTGAGTAAAACCAAACTAATTCTGTTTTCTTTCAAACTGCATCATGGTGATTGACATTACTGGTAACAAAACATAACCTCTATACTGTACTTAATGTACTTACTTACGGATAGCAGATCAGTTGTTGTTGATTTTGGTTTGGACAATCATAATATATTTAGTGGATTTTTGTGAGAAAGAAAAAAATTAAACTTTTTGAGAATAATTCTGTTTTACGTAAGCATAATTTATTCACTCAGGACGGGAATGAAGTGTTGGTTTCATAATTTTGATGCTGAGAAAACCTGGTGTGGACGAAATAAAGAAATTAAACTTCTACGCGTCACGCGTTTAAGTCTGGCAACAAAGTAGTTTTAGAGCTGTTATACAGTCAGTAGTAAAAAGTATTATTACACAGTAGTTGCAAAAAAGAAGACAAATGTAATGCATAAGTAGACGACGGAATATTGCATGCTTAGTTAGTTTTTATTATGGAAATACATTCTGATTTCCGATTGGAGTTGTGTATACCTCTAATTACGGATTCAGCTGTGGCAATCCTTAGAAAGTAGTAAAGGGTTGTTAGTAATTTGCATCGAAAAAGCGAAGCTTTGTATAAAATATAAATTTGTTACGAAATCTACATCCAAAATGATGAATAGCAAATGTTGTTGTATAATATTATATATACATGAAGGCCAATTTAACTTGGGAAAGCAGCGCATCATGAAAAAAATCAATCCTTTTATGTAATCCCTGCTACCGACCGCCAACCGTCTGGTAGGTTTTAATTCCTAACAGTAGGCAAACAGCCTGTCAATTTTGATTTACCCCGAAACTGATGGTTTAAGTGTGCACTGCACATGCACACAATTTCTACACGTGAAAGTTTACGTGCGACTATGAATAACTCCTTGCAAATTCGGGAGGTTTAGTGCTCGGAATCATTATTATTCAACATAAACTATTCAAGTAAAGGGCTTCTTCTTTCTCTGATGTTGATAACAGTGCAACTGATGCTATAGTATAATAACGTATACAAGCCGTGAATTGTATAAAACGTAAGTTGCATATCCATCCATTACTATTTTGTGTTCAGAATGGGATTTTTAATAACTCCTGAACTCCTGATACTAAAAGACAAGTCGGACAGAGATCGACAGCTGCCAATCTCATGAGCATGTCCTAGATCTCACAAGATACAAGAAGATCTAAATATGCTAAACATTATAACTGGTCAGTACGGTGTGCTATTAGGTCAGAAGGATAAATACGTGTAGCTAGCTTCATTGCCAATCAAAGTAATAATTTATAAATGGTCTTGATAAAGGTTGTTTGTGAGGATGGTTCTTAGATCTTACTGTAAGTGCAATTTGTCATGTTCACTGGAGTTTCGTAAGCGATAATCCTTTTCTTTCACTTAAAACTTCCAGCATATTACTTTCTGCGAAAGCAAACGTAACGGCAGTGGAGATGTGGTTGGAGACTTGAGTGATATTAATTCTCCAGTAGTAGCATCGACATCATTGTAACCCTTTTTGTTGATAGGGTCTTTATTCATATGTGCAATACATGTCGGGCGATCAGAATCCCAAGTTAAATTTTACCGATTGCTTAACATGCCCAATATTTTGTTGACGTAATGTATTCGTTGCAGTGTTCAATTTCTCTTCTTATATTGTATGCATTGATCTAGTAAAAAGTAGTATGTCATAAACCTTGAAAACAGCTACACCAATATAGGTTCATGCTCTCTACTCGTTGCGTAAAAGATCGATATAAAGTGGAAATAAAATTGTATTAAATAAGTACGTCTTTGCACTTAATATGATGCTGGTAAGTTTAAAGCTGCGACATAATGCTTCCTCTGTTCCATTACATTCTTTAGAAAAGCAGTGTAGTTTATGGTACATCATAATTAAATTGCGTCATGGATTAATTAGATCCGAATTAATTTGACTAATGCTTTTAAGCACGTACTTTTGAGGAACGGTGAAGAAGAGAAAGTAAGGTATGGGAAAGTGCTTTTGCACAACTGAGAAGGCAGGGACTTGTTCACGTGCTGATTTGCGTGGATCAATAGCCTGTTATAAAAGCTCTTGGCGAAGGCAGCATGGAGCCCCATGGATCCTACACGAATTTTACGTAATGCCACATCATGGGAAAGGTATTGGTGTGGTGTTCAAGTAAAGAATGACAAGCGTACCACGTAAGTAGTGTTGCTAGTAATGCTAGTGAGGTGCTTAGTAAAGCCGTAGCAGCGCAACTTCGAGAAAATAGCCAGATGTAAAGGGTGGTTGGTGGTGGTGGCACTGGGAATCTTACATAAGTGCCTATTTTGCTCGTTCACATAAGCCCCTGCTGCTTGCTGCCTGCTTCATGGAAAAGCGAGTTCGTTATGTATCTTATTATTATACTTATCTCTATATATACGTAAGAAAGGGATGTGTGTGAGTTGATTGATCACGTTGAGCTGGATTGGGCTTTTCGCATATTATATGTAATCCTATCTTGCCTATAATATTATGTCTCTTGTGGAGAAGTAGAGACCTTGCTGCAAACTTCATAACACACATAATATTTGATTCGTCGAACATAACAAGCTTCCTTGCTTCCTTGAAGTGATCTCTGCTGGATAAAATAATTTTGCACGTCCCAATATCTTTAATAACAACGAGTATGAAAGACTTAATCATTTTTCAATACTCTGCAAAATTTAGGACAGTAGACTTTCGTAAAAGTGGTGGCTGTTAAGTGTTGATTAAGCTAACAAATCCAGTGATTAAATGTATGAAAGGTACGCGCACACACACACACACGTCATCACAAATAGTGAAAACTGTGAAGGTGTATTATATCATAAATTTAAAAAGTGTTGCATCAATCCCACCAAGAGTGAGTGGTTGAAATTAAAGTATCTGTCTTATCTGATGAACTAACCTTCCTTTCGGAACTCTTCCCTGACAAAAACAAATACAACAATAACTTGTGAGTTTGCTCTCCGATTTTACTTTCATGTTATGGGCATATTTTTAAGGAAAATAAAATCAAGTGTCAATATAGTTTGAATAAATATTTCCCTTTAAACTTCTGTACTGTGCCTTGTGAATAATTTTTCTATCCTTTTTTATACCAAAGAAATATATATAAGTTATATCGTTATATGGCATTCATCTGTTGTGCTAAACTACTGACAAATCTGGCGAGAGAACTAAGCTAGGGGTTTTGAAGATATACCGTTCATTCCTGTATTAAATTTGAATTGACGAGGTCGTGTTTTTCAATCTCTGAATTGTCTGAATGATATTAGACTGGGTTGACATTTTGACACAGTGTGTTTTATACGCGCTTGTTCTTTCGGTAAAATAGTCGCCTTTAACATTTTTCATCACACAAGTCTTGTTGACACATAACCCTATCCATTTTAACAGTCGTAAGTCTAATTTAAACACCTTTTGATTCTAGTAATTATAGATTTCCCAACCTTTTCATAATGAATAATATAGAAGACTCACTTTTAGTTTTAACTACAAATCTTGAAAATACTAGATCAAAATTCAGCATCGCAGGATGTGTAGGTCACCAGGTGCATGTGTTATTAAGTTATTACTGATGTTATTGTGTTATTGAGCTGAACAATCCATAAATCAAACTTCTCTAGGTAGCAAAACATGCCAAATGTTACGATAGCAAAAACCCTGTGCAATCATTACCCGAGTCCGTCGTCAGGTATTTATTGAGGTTTTTAATTTACCTGTTTCTGTCCGTCGGCAGGAAGAATATTACAGTTCATTCATTCAAGACTCAGTTTTTGTTCAAAATTTCTATCTAATCAATAAATATAGCGCACGTAAGTGACACATGCCGTAGCTACCAATGTTGCCATTGAATATCTGAATTTAAATTCTACTCCTTCGCTAACTTTTCTCTAGATACAGATAATAAATATTGAATGCAAATTTAAGTTAAAGTTTTTAAGAGTGATAGATCAATTACCTTATAATGACTTTAAGTATTACAGTAGAATATATTATACTGACTTGACTTACGTGCTTCGTCCTCTAGATGTAATTTTTATGTACATGAATATGTTGGAATATGAGCTATAACGTTACTATCGTATACCTATTGAAATTTATCGTGAAAGTCAAATACGATCAGCATTCTCCGTATCTGATTTGCGGAACAAGTACGAAGAAAGATGAGTAATCATTTAGGATGATGATGACGAGGTGTTACGGAGCTCGGATGATAGTGTCAAAGTGATATCTTGAAGGACACATACGTAACTCGCTTCTTATTGACTCGCTCAGCTAGATGCATTTGTTCATAATTTGGAGTTCCGTACCATATAGCTTATATTCAAAGATCAATTGCTCTGCGCCCGCACGGGGAGCTAACATATAATATTGTTATAGTAATGTATAGATAACCTTTTGCTCAAGCACAATAAATAATCGCACTGCAGAACTAACTGGTGGGGCCCGTTTCCTTTCACGTGTCGACGTGTCATGTAATTTAATCCTAAGACAGGAGGAGCTATTAAGAGACAGTAAACCAAAGACTTAAATGGCAGTCTTAATAGTGATCTTAGTGACTTAACTTCTCGTTCCCAAGTATCACCATCGATATAAACGTGTGAAAGCAACTTGTGTTATTTTATTATCCGAACCATATGGATTGTAAGGATTGCTGGTAGCAAGAATAGCACATTAATTAGTTTATTCGCCTGTTGGTTCATTTTATTGACTTTTTGGCTCCATAATATTTTATCCAAAAATTACATTATTAATTGTACGATGATTTTTAAGTTTGTTTAGATTTTGAATTTGAACTTTTTCAGGTTATTCGCATGGTTTTATCCTGTCGTCCATCAGTAATGAATGAACACAGCAATATGGAAGCCTTAACGGCTCATGAATGGAGCCTATTCCCGGCTAAGCAGGCATTGGAAAGGCAAACCACTTCGGTACAAGATTTATCTACCCCTGGATTCTTAAATCAAGCAGCTGACACTCCAAGCACATTAAATTTTCTGATGCAACTATATCGTGCGTGTGACGGAAATTTTACTGGGGAGCTGAGAAAGCAGCTAGTGGAAATATTCTGCTCCAAGCTGATAGATCTGTGTAGTACTACAGAAGCCAACATGAAGGGACCTATCCTCAAAATAAGCGACTTTACTTGTCCAACTTGTTTTGGAAAAGTTCGGGAGCCATTAACAATGTCCTGTGGACACACTTACTGTAAGAAATGTGTGATTAACGAAGTACAAGGGACGCAGTGCAAGCTTTGTCCTGTAAAGTTCATCCCTGCACAAATGGGCAACACGAGACCCAACGTAGTCCTTATGGACTTAGTGGATAAGTTTTGGCCCAATGCAGCTGCTGCTGCATCGCTTAGAAACGAAGGAAATGAACTATGCTCGGCCAAAAAACATAAAGAAGCAGTACAAAAGTACACCGAAGCGATCGAATTATGTAAGACTTGTTTAGTTTTCTAAATTTTACCAGTTAATTCATTTGCGTCTTTCTACAATTTATGTATCGATTATTCATCTTTCGCCGTTTTGTACTACCTTCAGCGCCTTGAAAAGCAAGATTTACAAGATATCGCCCATTTATTTTACAGGCCCGACTGATCATCTGTCTTTAAGCAATCGGTCTCATGCCCTCTCCGTACTTGGGAACAGTGATGATGCATTATCAGATGCCGAAGCTTCAATTAAAACGTCTCCTTATTGGTTCAAGGGATACTTTCGAAAAGCTGTTGCCCTGTCTTCCCTTGGGAGATTCGCTGATGCTTTTAGCAATCTCGCTCTCTGTATCTATATGATGAAGGCGACCAAGTCTGACACAGCATTAGCACTGAAGCCAGTAAAAAACGAGATGACCAAAATACTGAATAGACTTTTTCCATCTAATTCGTGTGGAGGAGGAAATGCAGTAAGAAGACACACTTTGGATCAGTCATTGTTTTGGCCGTATCCCAGTCAAAGAAAGATCGGCTTCGGACGTCGAGAATCTCGGCACAAGGGAGGAAATTCGGCTTTAAATGAACCGGACTACTACTCCAGTGGAGATGAAGGAGAACCTAAAGACAATACTAGTGGAGGAATGCACTCCAGGATGACGAATTTGTTTAATGCAAAGAGAATGACAGTATCTACGATTGTCGATCAAGACCAACATTTGCTGAAAATGCATCGTTTATTCTCACAAGCCATGCAAGATGTTACAACAGTCGAAAATAGACTTAAAACTTTGCCTAAAAGCCTCGATACGAGTGACAAAGCCTTAGTGTCTAGCACGGATTTTGAGTGCAGTTTGTGCTACCGATTATTTTACCAACCAGTGACAACTCCGTGTGGACACACCTATTGTAAGAGCTGCTTAGAAAGGTCTCTTGACCATGCCGTAACTTGTCCCTTGTGCAAAACAGAAATTCAAACTATAGGGTTTCATAGAAACGCTATTACTGAGCTATTGAACAACGTAATTTTGAAGTATTTTCCTGTGGAGCATGAAGAGCGCGCTCAGCAACATGTGGAAGAAATTCAAGGCACTACAGAAGAAGAGTTGCCCATTTTTGTTTGTACTATGGCATTCCCATCTATTCCTTGTCCTCTTCATATTTTCGAGCCTCGTTATCGACTGATGTTACGGCGATGTATGGATTCGAGGAGCAAAGAATTTGGGATGTGTTGCTACCTTCATGATGCAGACCGAAACTATGGAGACTTCGGAACAGTTTTGAAAGTTACTGGGATCCAATACTTCCCAGATGGAAGATCAGTGGTAGAAACCGTTGGAGTCAAGCGATTCAGAGTTATTGAGAAACACATGCGTGACGGCTACAACACTGCCACTGTCGAGTATCTGACAGATGCCGAAGTTTTAGATTACGAGGCTAAACACAGTAAGTTTCCACGAATATTCCCTTAATTGAGTGTGAGTGAACAGATAATTAAAATAAGATGTAATTTTGAAGAATTGCAGATGACGCATGAAAAAGTGTATAACGCAGCTAACGAATGGCTACGAGACATCAAACCAGCTCTTAGGAACAGAATATTAACTCACTTCGGGCCGATGCCATCCCGAGATGACGGATGGTCTCGTATTGCTCAAGAGGGACCTCAGTGGACATGGTGGCTACTGGCGATTCTTCCTCTTGATCCAAAAGCCCAGCTAGCTATTTTGAGCATGAATAATTTACAAAGGAGATTAGACAGCATTCTTAAAGTTCTTAGACACCTACATAAAGTAACGAAGCGAGAAATGAGTGCATCCTCTACCAATTAACTGAGTTCATTGAGTTATGGAAGACGATATCACAATGACTGTTTTGTACTGACTGAAACATCCTTCTGAGTAGATGTTGTTCTCCGTGATTGTCCAACATTCGTGTGTAGACTGGATTTTCATTCAGTAAAGTATTTTAATTTTGAGGTCTTAAACTATATAAAATGTCAGTACTGACTTGTTAACCTCTCGACATTCAATATTTGTAATTTATTTCTTATAGAACATATAAACAATTGTACCTGGCTGTCCATATTTACTGATAATACAATACATGCCTCACTGAATACCTGCTTTTTATGTAGCTAAGAGTATAATTATTTGGTTCAAAGTTTCCTGTTCACTGAAATTGAATTATAAATCTTGCTAGCATTCGATTGTAATCTCCAGTGTGTTAAGTAAGTATTTATTCATGGTCGTAGAATTAAAAATACGTGTACAATCCCAAAGATTAGTTATCGTTAAGCCGAGCTCTTGAGGTAATAAACAAAGCCTGAAATTTCAGAAACTAAGTTTCAGAAATCTAATTGTAGAAAATGGAGGATGGTGTCCTTCGAAAACCTCCTAATTGTGATCATCATTTGCTTCATTTACTTTCAGGTATTATTAATATGTTAATTTATTGTGGATAAATATTTTATCCCGCCGGTGACAATCGCAATCCATGTAGCATATTTTTTGCACATATCAAGACCTCATTTAATAGTTTATTGATATTTGATAATTCATTAAACTATTTTGGTATGAAATAAAGTCCTTTTGAGCGTTACGACCATATGTAAACAATTATTCCGTATTCATGCAAGTAAAAAATATCTTCACTATTGATGGCAGCATAAAATGCACGGTTTCATTTCTGCGGATCGATTTTAATTGAGCATGATCACTTGGATTAAATTCCTTTCTCATCCTTCCAGCAAAAGGCGATAAAATAAAGAATTCGTTTAGACAGGGTGACAGATAAAATACAATTTTGACATGCAACTTTATTTCTTCATGCTTCGATATAATAAGATGATAGTCTCTGATAAAAGTACCCAATGATTGTTGAGACACAGACAAGAATATAGAGCTCATTTCGATCGAATCGAGGACACGAGTACAATTATACACTTAGTAAATGCAAATTAAAATGATTCATTGACTAACGAAACAAACAATGCAAAGGATGAAACATAGTTGTGTAACAATTGTGGACATTACTTACAAAAATATTCATCGTACTCATGACATCGCATGAAAGCTACACAATTGGATTCTCGAAGTAACACAATGAAATTAAATTATCCAACTTTATCAGTAGAATTTGGAATGCTTGATGAAGAAGGTAGTGAATCTATTAATTAACACAATCTACTCGCAATAACATTTTGAATTTTCACCGCTTGCATATTTCCTTATACTTGGAATCAAATTGTACTACTGGAGTTTTTTGGGTAATAATTTTACACTTAATTGAACTGACCGATAAATTGGACAAGGAGAACCCTGCCTAAATGAAAGCAGAGGTAACATTGTAACTGAGGGTATATTTGTAAAAACTGTAAATATCATCTTCTGTATAATTTTAACACTGGACAGATATTTCGTTGAAATCCATCTGTCCCTTTCGATCTGTGTGGAAAACTAGTCCATCAATCGTAAATGCAAATTCGTGAAACATTTCTCACTGCTTTTTTCTCACGAAGTTAGTGGTCGTGTTTGAGGCTACTCAAAATTTCGTAATAATTACGACCTACCAAAATTATATCCCTAAGGATATGTAATTTCTGATAGTGTACTAGATAGTAACCGGAAATAAATATGATCATTCAGATTTACTGTTTTTATAATTCGTCAATTATGTACTGGCTTTTATGACCCAACTCGATAATTATAAATCACTGTGCTTTAACACAGAGTCGTCGGATATTAAGAACTATTTCAAACACTTCTAGTGCAGCAGACACCTTTACATCACCATTAATGAAATTACATTTAACATTTGGCTCTCGATACAACAGTTAACAATTCAAGTACATTAATACATGTATTACGTAAATGTAGGTAGACAACAATTAAATTAATTCCTTTAAATTCATTGACTGAATGAACGAGAGCTGATTTCTCGCAATCTTTGCCTATTGTAAAAAATACAAGGTTTTTGAAGTTGAATAATATTATAGTTTTTCATATTTCTACTAATAACTAATAGTAAGATTAAGTTCTACTGGGGTCGATGAAGTTAGAGAAAATAGTCCGTTTCAAACATCGTCCATAAAACGTGTGTGCTTAACGACTTTCATTCATGTAGTTGTGTGACTTGTCATAAAGATAAATTTAGTCCAACTAGTGGGCTTTGTGTTTCATAAGCTCTTGATTAAACCACTTAGATTATAATATCTAGTTTGCACGTGAAGCGCATGATTTTCGTGTTAATTGTAGTGATGGACAGTACGGTTTATACAGTTACAGAATATAAAGTCACTACTTGCTTTTCTACTTGTTTCTTGTCAATTTGTACAAGACTTTGATGATGATGATGATGATACAAGGAAAGTTAACTTTTGGCTTATGTCGAACAAATATTCTTTACATTCAGAAAACATCGGATAGCGACAAGTTTAGATTTTTCTTCTAACTATATACGAGTCGAATGTGCAATAATTTTTTAGTTTTCCCTACAGTTTAAAAGGTCATAGTCGCGTATATATGCACAAGTGATTCAAGAAATCTACGTCAACATAATTCTTCCAGGTTTCGTTTTGGTCGGAAATGTTGCACATTACAATTACAAGTGAATATCGTTCTACACTTCTACATAAATTTAATATCTAATGACGTTTAACATTCACTAAGGGCTACACAGTCGCATTGGTGCAACATGAAATTCTCTACGATCGGGAGTTTATATATGTCTATGGATGCACCTCATTGTGCATTTTATATTTTTAGCTTTTTAAGAGTTTTCGAGACGATTGTCTCTTGAAATCGGCGATCTTTTTCGTCTACTCCGTCATGTTCACAGCTCATATAACTTGATGCTCATTGCCCACGCATGTAATCCTCTACGAGCTACAAAACTATCAACGAACTTACTAGAAATATATTTATCTCAGAACTTTACTTTATACACCAGTTGCTAACCAGAGCAGCATTTTGTTTACTCGTTTTATAGATTTCGATTTCTGATTGAGCCTCATCTGTATATGAGTGTCGGTAGAAAATTTTGAATTTTCTGGTATAAATGTTTCTAAGTGAACTACTAAAACCCTGTATGAAAGGTAGGATTGATAGCGACGTTTGAAATCGATTTCTCGAATCATTTCTTCGCTAATAGTTACGTTAAAGTCCATAATGCGTGGATTACATTTAGTCTTGCCCAAACTGTTCCACGCTAACTCTCCCAATCAAGGCAGTCTTAGTTTTATATTATTATTAAAACTACTATACATATATGAGATACAATCAAGTAGCATTAACTACACTAGCATTTGCCAACATGAATTCCGAACCTAATTGGTCTCAACTCTCACAACAACGACATGTATGATGTGCCAATCGAAAAATTCTTTTGTGCTAATACAAAAAAGCACACACAGTTCCATCTTCCATATAATCTGAACTGAAAAGGATTTTTTTAAATAGCTTCTTCTAGTCTATCAAAGTTATTCAGTCATACAGTTGTCAAAGGTACTTGGTTCGTCATTGGTTTGTGAAAATTGGATAATTAGCACCAAACTTTTACAAATTAAAACTTAATGATGTGGACACAATATTAATTAATTGTAGTATTTATAAATGACAAGATACTTCAATAGTCTCTAGCACGATTGAACCCACGTCAATTTTTTTTAACACGTTAGTTAGTATCTCTATCACTTCAAATCCCTGTTTTTAGTAAGAGCTGGTTTGATTGTTTTCGGGTCTGTGTCTGGTCAACTGCTCATATAATGTGAACTAACTTAATTATGCTGTTGCTTGCTGCTAACCGTTTTGTGTGTGCTTGTTTATCGTTTGACTGTCATGTATATAGCTAGACCTTTGTTTAAGTCAAATAGTTACAATTTAACACTCCGAGTATCATAAAAGTACATAAGTTAAGTGTTTGCATTCATCCACTTGCGTTCTTACGTATACACCAGCTGAACTTAACAAATTACACACAGGTACGTCTAATAGCTCGAAAACTACGTCTTTGTGGAATTAGAATTGTACATAAATGTCCTACAGAAACATATACACATATGCGTAAGTCTGTCTTACAATATACTCACAAGGAAAGCTTTCACAGACTACGAATCTAACACAGGGATAAAAGACGTTGAGGAACACCTTCAAGCACTCACAACGTAGGGAGCGAGACATTGAGATCATCTTCATGTCATTCGCAGAGAACTGAGGAGATCTCAGTGATCTCTGCGGCAGCATCTCAACTGTTCCTTCAGGAGGACATTCTCCTTTTGAATTCGGTCGATCTCTTGCTTAAGCGCCATATTCTCCTTCTCCAGGAAACAAGCCCTCATGGCGATTTGGTTCTCCTTCACCCGACGAGCGTCCCGGGATCTCTTTGCAGCCATGTTGTTCTTACGTCGCCTCGCCCAGTACTTGGCGTCTTTGGAACCGTCAGGAACGAACTGCGACAAAGAAATAAGCTATTACCGTCTGGGCTCATCGACACTTTCAACTAACGTCGGGCACCTTGAAATTGTCTTACATCAGAGATACATACCTGTTTTCTGGACTTCTTGATCATAGGTTGAGGCTTAAGTTCATCCTCTGTGAAGGAGCGTGTCCTTGGGTCAAATTCCTGTCCGGGAATCGATGACAGATCCATGTCCCCTAAGCCACATCGAATCAAACAATGCATCACATTAACTTAAATTCGGCACATCACAAAGCTAATTTTACTCCGAGAGCTTCTTGCTCTCCTATAACTTCTTTTCACTCTCAAGGTGACCTTAAAATATTGTTTTAAATGACTGGGTGAAAAATTGCACACTCAACCACCTCCTTAACATACCTCCTTGTTGGGAGGATTCCGGAGAACAATCTTGACTGGAGTCCGAATGAATGCTGGAAGCTTGACTTCCAGAGGGTGAGGGCGATCGGGATCTTAGTTGATGGTGAGCCATAGTAGGTTTCATGGAACTACTTCCATGAATATGACCTGGCATTCTGGATGGACCAGCCACGATAACACTGTCAGTAGGAGACGCTGCATGCGACATTGCCATGCTTGAGTTGCTCATTTCAGATGGGCTAGGATTTCCACCTGCAGCATTAGCTACATGATTTTCAATAGGTATTCCGTTCTCCGTGAGGAATTCCTCCAAATCCACGTACTCCAACTGCACATGCGAATTTCAATCTTTATGTTTCTAGTTCCCAGTGACAAAAGGCATGATTGATCAATTATTTCTAAAAAATACAATCATTGACCTTGAAATCCTGTCCATCATAGGGCAATCTTTTGTCCCACAAACTGGGTCCAAGAAATGCTGAATGAGCATCAAAGTTGTCCCAAGGATCGCCAGTTTCCTTTGCCTTTTCTTCTGAGGACTTCTCATGAACATCTCCAGTAGTTTGTGGCATCTGAGGCTGCTGAGGCAGCGGATTTCCTGGGATCACACCCTGCAGTCCCTCAAGTCCGTTCATTTTCAGATCTAACGAAAAATCAAACGAAACTTGTAAAAATCCTCATATCCGTTGAATAAACCCCTCGCGTACAAAGCAATATGAGGAAAGGATAGTAACGAATATCATATTCATGTATCCATAGACTTTCATACAGTAGTAAATCAAAACTCACAACGTATAACAAGTACAGTGTTTGTGCTCCCAAAATTACGTAACTACTTCTCTATTGGAATGCAAGCTCTGTCTGTCTGTCTGTCGTGTACTGACAACTTTTTATCCCAGAACTAATCAACTTTTTCAAATTCTGTTTTCACAGAATCATAGTTAATACCCCCCACTGCTTAAATTTTGTTTTTTAAGCTGTAGGTCAACTTCTTCAGGGTCAAAGGTCACAGGTCACAAAATTTTAAAATCGCAACGCCAATCAAGTGGGGTATCGTTGGAAAGGTACTGACCTGAAGTGAGATTTTACTGAAAACTGACTCCTACAGTCACTGTCACAGTTTATCTGTGACCGTGACATTTTCTACGGTTAAGGGTCAAAGGTCACAGGTCATAAAAAGTAGCGACACCAGCATGTGTACTATCGTTTGAAAGCTACACACCTAGGGAAAGCAGTTAGGGAAAGTAGGTAGATGGGAAAAGTAAGTTTGAAAAAGTCTGTTTAGAGAAAGTAAGTTTAAGCTGTGTTTCATTTCTTGTTTACACCCGGTTTACCACGGTTTATTAATACTGACAGATGCTTGTACATGAGATACAGTTGCAGTGATTGGTAATATGTAATGTTCTAATTGCGTACCATTGATCACAGCACCTCTTGGCTGTAAACCACAGCTTGTCCCGCACTTGCACAAGCTTTACTTTATTATTACAAACACACAAGACCAACGTCAATATGTGAACCTCAAAACTAAAAGTCGTATTTGTATCGCACTACCCCTAACTTTTAATCCTATTCTCTGGATTCTGATTACTCTGATGATGTTTCGTACTATCAGCGGATCAGGACTATCAAAATATCAGAGAAGGAGCAGAGGTCGATCTCCGATCTCCAGGGAATCTGGCATTCATCTAGTCGGATTGAATGTTGGAGAAAGTAGAGACAACGTGAGTAAATGTTTTCAGTTCCGTTCAATTATTATTCCTTAACATAAACCGGAACCGTTCGTCAGCGTCTGTTGAACAAATGTGACAGTGACAACTAACCTCATGTGTGTTTGTGTGTGTTTTGCAATGTGACATTGTTATTGAATAATAATAAAGGTGCAAAAACATTTTAATGAATGGCAGTTGGGAGTATCATTTACAGTATAGATGTGTGAATAGTACACACTTTCTCGTGTAAATGTGCGACGGGAGATCGTTAAAATTATTTTTCAAATTTTTCACGTGGTGGATCATACGGTTCATTTGGAGTAAATGTGCTTTGTCAATTGTCAATAAGCAAGGGAATCGGATACTTTTTTTATTCGAAGGAGTCTTAGTTTGTGTGCCTTAAGAAGTGTGTATGTGTGTGTCTTATGATCATCTTCACCTTCTTCGTACTTCGCAGTGGTTGATACTTCCATGTATGGAGGTTGATAAGATCCTGAATAAATGTAAAATTCTAGGAACAGACGGTGGAAAAAGGAGGCACAGGAGTGAAATGATTCAATGCTTACTTACTATGTGTCTTTGGGATCATGTGTTGACTGCAATGTGACTTGAGAAATTGATTTAAGCAGAAAGGTTGACACAGGAGGCCTCACTATCACTCGGATCTCATTCGTTATTATCGCTGATGATAAGGAATTGTGTCATCTACACCGAACCTAACAGTTAATGCCTATAGAGTGTCTGCGTGGTTTGAGTGGTGTACAGAATGAGCTGATGTTTTATTTTCGTATGCGCTATTAGAAACTAAATAGTGAAAGAAAGAGACAGAACATATTCGCCAGCTGAACACGAAACAACAATAATTGTTCACTAGAAAATGTAGGCTGATACTTAAGTGATGCTTAATTCGAAGGATTTTCTATAGCTTAATTTTTGAGGTTCAAGTACTAAGGGAACTGAAAAATTGTCTTTCAAACAGAAGAGGAATATCATATGCGGAGGTTTTGCAGGGTAGTATATACAAACATGCCAATTATCTATTGGTATGCTTGTGGAAAATAAAATACTACAAAGGATGTTTTCTGCGTGCCTATGAACTGTTGAACTTGAGAAAATTTTAAAAGTAAAAGAAGATTAGGGTGTACAAAGTGAATCACAAAGGCATTATATGAACGAAAAGTATATAATAACAATAACAAATATATATATGAAAGTGCTCTTTTGTACGATAAAGTTTACGAACAGCGATATTTGTATTAAGGAATGCATAGACTTGAATTAAATTTAAGTAATAAAAGAAAATTCGATTTGCAATCATCCTGCTATTCTGGATTCATGATAGCTATTTTCCGATAACTTTTCGGTACAAGAACAACCTTATTGGCTTCACGCATTTGATATTTCAACCTTATTGATTTTCTCTACCGCCTGATTAAGATTATTGACTATACCTACAACCTCTTTCTAAATTAGTATTTTCAGTGTCAGACGCTTATTGGATGTCCCTATCTTCCAATTGAAGCAATTCACACTTTAATCTGCTTCCTTTTTTATTAGGGATCAGGTTTGGAAGATTGAGGATAGGAACGTCGGGGACATGAACGAATTTATTCATTAGAAGTTTTAATGTAGGTTAATTCGTATTCAGTGTGCGATCCCGAGGTTCCCTTATAAAGACGCGGTTTTTTATTGATTCAAGAAAGTAAAATAATTTTTGAATAAAAATATTAGCAACTATTGGCTAAAAGTCTTGCAAGGAATTATTAAGTTTTCCTGTATGCACTATGCACACTACTTACACTTACTCCAAACCCAATGGAGACGGTAATTACATTCGAGTGGAAACTTGAATAGTACGAATTTGAGTATACAATGAGGAATGACATGCTATTTTGATTCTTAAATGAGAAATTTTTATGCATGTTGCATATGATATATTTCTATAAGCTAATAAGGCAACATTGAATTATCATGCAATGCTTACTGTGAGCCCAGATAGTATTAAAATTGAGGTAGATAAGCTGACTGAGTAAGGAGTCAAAGACTAGAGACAACTGGAGGAGAAAGCAAATGCAGAATCGGTTAATTGGAAGGTAGAAAAAACTTTGATGATGATGCACATGCACACAAACAGTAATTAAAATAGCTGTAAAGATCAATACTCTGATATTGCTGCTGCTGCTGAATCTGAAGTTGGATTTGCTGTTGAGTCCAAATGAGATGCTGGTAGTTCCTCCAGCGAGTCTCCGAAGGAGAAGTTTCACTTTCACTCATGGTTTCAAAATGATGTTATAAATAAGAGAAAGCTGTGTACAAAAGGTTCCAAGTACAGTGGAATTGAATTGGAGGGTTAAGCTTTTCGTCTTGAGTTCGTTAGTTTTCTAAAAGTTACTTGATCCTGGTGAATCGAAAGAGACAGTCTTATTCGATTGGTCAGTGTTGCACTCTGAGAAGACAATGTTTTGTTTTAGAAAAGAGAGATTGGTTAATACGTACAAAATGTTGTTGAGCAGTAAGAAGTGAGTGGGAATTGGGCATTCAGCTCCGGTGGAATGATAGTAAAACCCTGGATGCAGACAGTCTCTCTCTCTTAATGAAAAAGTTGCAGAATCAAGAAATCTCTCTTGGGCCTGGACAAGAAAGTAGAAAAATTAAAGTAGTAAAATGGATTTAGAGGCCAAGCAGGCAATAAAACAGGACGTATAAAGAAAGGCGTTTCGCCCAACGATGAGACAATTGAAACTGAGTCCCACGTCCTACTGTGACACTCTTTATATATTATGCAACTCGAAACAATGTGCTAAATCTGATGAAATTCGCAGAGATGGATGCGCATCTTGAGAGAGAAAGGACTAGTGGGCTTCCTGGGGAATATATTCGGCGTTAATGATGACAGTAATGTGGATGTTACGTGAATAATACCCGTCTCTCTACGAATGCCCGCATATCTCCTCCTAAATGTCCCTGTCATTAATCGAAAGTCTTAGACTTATTCGTCCTTTCCCCGATGTGCGTCTCGTCATACAAGTCCGATATTCCCCTGACCACCGTTCTATTGGGGGTTTTCGGGTCTTCCTCTGCATATCAATTGCTGCACCACACAAACTCACGTAACATTCTACCCACTCCATAAGATTCCTTGAACGCCTGTCCTCACCAACCCAGTTGAAACATTTCGGTGTTTTTCGTGGCAGAAAGTCGGGCATTCCATTTCACCTTTCTATATTACTACTATACGACTTTCACCAGAAGGGACCTTGGTTTTCTCATATCTGCTAGACAGGTCGATATAAAGTATACCTTTGTTTCAGGTATATTGTATAGTCAACCACGTTGCATTGTGGTGTGTCTCACACTCCTGAACATCCCTCACTCACTCTGGCCTCTCTGCCTACTTGTAATTCTCCCAATTCTACGAATTTATAAGCCTCGTAATAAGGCTTTTATTGCGAACTACCTACGTTAAGCTACAGTGTTACTTTAATTTTGCCATACATTAATATGTTTACTTTCTTCTGGCTTTTTATCATAAAAGGCCTCTTTGTCCACTTTTTCTTTATCAATTTTTATACCACTGAACTTGATAAAATGATAAAAAGAATGCGCATTTTTTGCTAAGCTTTCTATTGACTATTGATTTGCACAACTAATGTAAACGAATGCTCATGCAGTTTAACTCATTCATTGTTGTTTGTCTACAGTCTACATATCAAGTTGGTTGTAAATTTTTAAGGAGAACTGAGCAATCTGCACTAATTAAAATAAAACAGCTCAAATAATATTCTACACAAGAAGAAATATCTTGGCACTTTGCCAGTTTATTCTCAATTGAATCGAATTATACACTTTACCTGTGTACATTTGTAAACTCACATTTCACAATTTGATGCTGAATATGCATTTGATGTCGCACACACACACATTCTGTTCAAAAATTGAACTTTGATCTTTCGATGTTCATATCTTCCACCATTCTATAAATAAAAGTATTATCTGCACCTCTTCAAGTATCATTGTTAGTACGATCGAGAATTAAGTTAGCAGTAATCACCTCCAGCCCAAATTGGATGTGCGAATGCAAATTAGCTTTAGTGAGGAGAAGGAGCCTCTGCTTAAATTTTAAAGACTTGAACTCAAAGCTAAATATGCTTCTGCTGCTGAATGATTGAAGGTGTCCTTAGAGTAGATAATAATAATATGATGGCCAAGTATTTAAAGTATTTATGATTGAATGCGCCTCCCCTGTTTTTGGCAGTGAATGAAATAAATCATAGTGGTTAGCGGAATAAAGTGAGAAATTTACCTGGATCGATCCAATGGCGGAATGAAAGGTGGACACAAACAAGTGTTAATAAATTCACTTTTGGCACTTTTGAAGATAGAGAGAGAGAGAGTGTGTGACTTCCAGAAAGTACGGCTGAGTGGTGGTCACTAGAACGAAGGGACGAGAGACTCCCAAACGAGTTTGGTGGATTTCTCTTTCTCCACGACGGAGGATTACGAAGAAGAAGGGCTGCTGAGGTTGTTGGAAGTGTGTTAGTGTGTGTGCTAGTGCAGTTGTGCCTAGCTAACTGACTTATGTTTTAATCTGAATGTTGTCCATAGGTGATAACATCAAAGGGACGGTCATCATAATATGTGGTGGGTTGGAGAGATGGAAACTAGTTTGGGAGTTAAATCTCTGAGGTAGTAAATAATGAGTGTGATGAGTGAGCAGTTTCGTGTCAATCGAATGTATAAACCCGTTCTCCAGCCCCCACTAGATAATGAAATTCTCTCTCCAATCGGACTGTCGTCTTATCAGCTTAGTTTGATGAATGTGGTCGTGAAGCAGCTCACTACTCTTTGGGGAACTTGTCCAGTCAAATAACCTGAGTTAAAAAATTGTAACCTTGAACAGACTAGTAAGTACATAGCAGCGCTGCTCTCAGACTTTTCGAGATATTGCAGACACTGAAACTCTCTCAGGATACAAGGAAAGGATAATATTGTATAGACGAAGCAACTCTTCACATTAATACAATTGTGGTAGATGAACCCACTCATGGGATCCCATAACATGGAAACTCACAGCCAATGCCTCTATACTACTACTACCTCACTCTTTCGACTGTTGCTTGCTTGGCTCATGTGTGCAGTAGCAGCTTGTTGCAAGAGAATCCAACTTTCCAGTAAAAGTACAACAGACAACAGAACGATGGGATTTAAGAAATAAATAGCTCGGCAACACTCACATCTCATTATCGCCGTACATTTAAATGCAAAACGACTTTGCTACTGCCTCACCAACTTACAACCAGCTTATAGTATCTATAAAAGTAAGCTCCTTCACGTGTTTTTTATTCACTTGGATTTACCCACCACATCAAAAGATCCACACAACTTTTGTCATCGTCTTCTAATTTTAACTCTTCAACTTGGTTTCATGCTAAGGGTTCAACTACTGTATACGACGCCAACCTTCCATCAAGCTTCCAACTTCTTTTTACTTTTACACCACATCGGATATTTTGACTAGAATAAAACTTTATTTAACATGTGGGTTATCTGTCAGTATGCTCTGCACGCGGTGTTTTATGTGCAATGATAAATTGTTCATTGTGGGATAATGTAGGATTTTATCAATAAATCATTACAATGCAGATAAATTTTGAAAGAAATGCACAGCAGTTTAATCGCGTGTATAAATATTTCGATGGCATGTGTTCATCTGTCTTTCCCTATTCTTTGGTTTATGAAGCAGTAGCAGATCGAGTCAACACACACTTAACCATGAGTGCTATGCTATGAGTATAACATTACATCGCTTTCCAAAGCCATTGTTAGTTTTGTATTTTGGTTTGGAAAGCATTAAACTATTCTAAAGCAGTTTTTAACGATGGCTTTAATGTGAATACAAAGTCCGTGGATAATTCTAATGTGCAGTTTAATGAAAACAACTGGACGGAGGTTAGACACGCCATAAGACAGTTTATTGTTAGAAATGATCGAGTTCGATTAAATATTTAGGAGATGAATAGTGTCATTTTTTCACATACTGTGAACTGTGGTTCGCCAGGTTACTTCCTCATTGGAAATACTGAATTTGGGGTGTTCCAAGCGCATAAAGTTTCCTGTGGGTGGAAAGGAATTGTCCAAAATATCTACGTAATAATTTTGCGAATTTATTCAACTGCAAGAACTCTTGGATAAGGATAAAATAGGAATGAATTGATGTGTAATAAAGCTGCTACTAAAAGTGTGCACAGATCAAGCATAATTCTTTTTATTGCCTCATAATAAAAACGCATCGTTGATCCCTTTCATTCCCCATAAAGCTTTGCTACTAGAGTTTCCTTCTAAATCTGGAGACAAGCTGGGGATTTCTTGGTTCATTTCCGCATCAACTCAGGTACTTTACGGTTCGAGGAACTCCTTAAGTTGTTTACAACCCGTGAAAATAAATAGCTCCCCGTCTTCGGGGTTCTTCTTCTATAATTAATTCGGGGTGACTTAAAAGTTAGTCGCACTAACTAACTTATTATATGTGTCATGTGAAGCATCTTTTTTATCCTTGAGTGTCCAGACACAATGCATGTTCACTAGACTGCATAATATCTCCATTTGGTCAAACCGGTACAACAACAACCAACTTGAAGAAACCCAAAATTTAGTCTATCGTTTACAATTTACTATATAATAATAAATAATGTATGTACATGATTGAGATGCTGCGTATCTGATTCACGTTTTCTACACTGAACTCCTGGCGAAACTTGTATGCGTGGTAAAAGCTGATGTCCAGTCCACTAAGGACAGACACACTAGATGGGCAGTAATTGGTTGAGATTGTAAGATGCTTATAAATAATCAAGTAATTGATATGGTAGTTGGTACGCAAGAATTACTTGTGTGTTGTATCCCACCACTTCAAGAGTGTTGCTGACGTACAACTAAAAGTATACTTGTATAGTACTACTTTTATTACTGTAGGTACCTATTACCTATATAATTATTTCAGTTCTAATGTAGTTGTTCTGTCTAATCGGAATGAATATAATATGAGTGAATCTCAAATCTTGCGTCAAGGACATCCATCCATCGAACAACTGCGTCTATTGCAGAGCAATGAGCAACTCTAACAATTCCTGATGAATGTTCGTGTTTTATTTGCCAGCCAACAAGCAGAAACCTGTGACGTCTGTGAGTGTTTCCAATGTGAGTGGTTTATTTCGACTTCAGACTTGCTCAAGTGGAAAAATCTCGATAATGTCTAATAATTATAATTAACTGTTGTGTGCACAATATATTAGTCGTGATGATCATCTTGTTCACATAGTCTTAAACTCTTAAATACACGGCTTGACAGCTTTGTCAGGTGAAAGCGAAAATGCTAACGTCGACTGTTTGTATGCAACACATACCAATGCGGTCCGTTAGGTCTGAATTATAACAAGTTTACACCAACTAAAAGTGTGATTGGCAGGTTGTACGATTTGATAATTTCACCCTGGGAACCTGCTAATTAACTTCCGATGCAAGGGTTTCGGTAACACATTAAACAAATGCTGTGTCTTTCATGGATCTCAAATTATCGCCTTGACAATGAAAATCAGATGTCGTGTCTAGGTTTACCCCTTTGATACGACTTTTATCAATTTATTACTGTAATTGGGTCCCAACGTAAATATATCAAAGCTAATCCTATTGATCCTGAGGTACCGGGATAAAAGCCAGCTAGTCCATGAGAAACGAGTTTTCCATGCCACAGAAGTTCTCCTTTCAAATGACATTCTGCGTCATTTGATGAGAAGCAAAGTAAATGACTGATTGATAATTCACCGGCTTTGCAATAAGCTTTGCAGAGGAACGCTATTATTTTGCACAAGTACGCCAAGAAAAACATTCAAACAGATTAGTATAGTCCAGAAATTCCATCTAAATCGATGGCGTACAGGTGCAGCGCAACCCTTTTAGAATTGGATCTGACATTCTGACATACTTCCGATTTAATCATTAATTCCTGCACAACATTCATCCCATGAATGTAATACTGTTCGACGGGTATATCTGTTTGTCTAAATATTTCCCTGTGACTGCCTTGTCGAAATCGTAAACTATTTCAGACTATGAACTCCATTCATGAATGATAAATCATAATCATCAATAATCAATATATGTGTATACATAAAATGTTATAAAGTTCAAGAAAATGAATACGCCTTTTGAAAGTTTTATCACTTTCATTAAGCTGTAGATTCATCAATTCATATCTGAGTTTATGATGAATGCACAAAACATTAGACACAATAAGCACTTTATTCTGATAGAATAAACGCATAATTTATACACATTTTTATTTGTAATTATAATCTGTACATGTTTGCACTGCATGTGTGGTATACATTTACGTATCATTGTTTGCTAGACAATATGCTCGTGTAAATTTTACGCAATTGTAGTTAGTTATAAAAATTTAATAAGTGTGATTGGTTATTTGTTGGTTTCTTTCGCAAGTATTTAAAAATGTAAAAGAACGCTAGTTGTTTTATGGTTTAACACCAACGTGTCAACTGCCAAGTCTATAAAAAGTAACGCGGCTGCGTTCCATCAATATTATGTATGCAAAAAGGCGGAGTAAAAAATTTAAATTATTAGTATAAAAAATACATTTCATTAGTATGGCATCGCGCTGAAGATATTTATAATATTATTAGTATTACATTATATGACAACAAGAAGATTTCTCATAATTGATCGAATAATACATTAATTAAGACTTTTCATGCTTAGTTACCGTAGGGTATGAAAATGAACTTTAATTTTAATTTGTTAAATCAAAGATGTCAGGATGTGAAGGAGACTAGCATACGAAGCACGAGAATTTAAAGAAGCATTATTAGCAACAATATTTGCGGATTATGTAAACTTTTACTTGGAAACTAATTGAACCAACTTTTTCAATTCGAACTGTCAAGTTGGAAAATGATCGTGAAAATTATTCACAACAGTCAAAAGCCTTCTTATTGAATTGATAAATATCTTTCAACGCTTAAATTTGTTACAAGCTAATTATATTTCTATCTAATCAATGGAATTACTTGTCTCGATTCGACCTTTTCAAAAAGCTATCTGAAAGTTTGCTTGCTGCTTTTGCTTTTTCCAAACTCAACCTTGTCCTTAGCCGTACTGGAAGCTGTTGGTCGCATGAAACTAAGAATACGTGGAGTCAAACCCTTACTGCTGGACTTGGGTTTCTCTAAAGCGGTCATTGAGTTTAGGTTTTTGCTGTTCTTCTGCTGCATATAAGAGCTAGACAAGGACTTGTTTGAATCAAGAGTTCCATTGAGAGACGACGTGCCATTGCAATTAGGAGTGGCAGGAGGACTGTGTGCGCTAAACCCTTTGGAGTCTGGAATTTTCACGGAGCTGGAACTGGACTTTTTCTTCGCTTCGTTTTCTCGTACAGTTCCTACAGTCGTCTGGCTTGTTAGGGAGCTTCGGGAACTCAACAGACTTGCTCTTGAGCTGGTCTTATTGCTATTAGAGGTATTATTATTGTTGTTATTAAGTGACGAGTCGCTTTCGATTGATGGTCGAGATTGGAGTCTGAAACTCGTACTAAGGATTCTCTGAGGCTTTTTGTCAGATGATTTGGATATCACTGCAGGAATATTGTGGGATTCAGTCTGACTATTTGTTTCAGAAAGAGAGCTATGTGACTCTTCAAACCCTTCGTCTCTCTCTGCTGTTCCTGGAGATGAACTTAAAACTGCTTTAGATGAACTCCTATTATCTCTAGCGAATGAGCTACTTGGAGACCGAATCTGCACTATGCTAGTTCCTCCAGAGCTCAAGATTACAGGGTGGGACGTAACTCGAGACGATTTCAAGTCCTCAACTGAGTTAGGTGGATCTGGTTTGGAAGTACTTCTGGAGCTTCGTGAAGTAGGTTCGTCAGAAAATAGTTTCGTTTTTATGGGATCTTCTGGTTTCTCATTCTCTCGGTCGGTTCTACTTCGACTCCGCACTGTCGAGTACAATGAAGCAGATCTTGTTAATCCAGTTGACGTTGGTGTCTCTGTGTCTTTTTTGTAGCGACGTGATCTTCTAACAGACGCAAACCTGTCGAAGCCTTCTGTTGAACTTGAAGCAGGTGTGGAACTTGTTAGTGAAGACAATGATGGACGTTCTCCAGACAAAGATACATTCCTTCGCAATCCTCGATTGGATGATGCAGGCAAAGATTTCTCAGGAATGTACAGCACGAGTTTCTCATTATGGTTTTCAGATCCCAAAGATTCGATCAACGATCGGCGTCCCCCAGCGTTCTAAATGGCAGTAATCGGTTTCGGTTTTACTGTTTTAGCAGTTGAGTTATTTAATTATGAATTACCTTGTCTTGCGAAATTTTTCTCGCAGGTGCAGTTGGACCTTCTTGACTCAGTGATCGCTCTGACAGCTTTCTTGAGGTAGGAACCTCCTTCACTGGACTTTGCACCTCTGCGATAAATTCAGTTGACACAACAAATCAGTCACAACTTGATTAGCAGCATAAATCACTTCTGAAAAATCGTTTTAATGCAAACACTCACCTTCAATAGCTTCCATAGCACTCACAACATCCGTATTGAGCTTCAGTGATGAGCGTCTGTCAGGATAAACCCTCTGATAGGTTGTCATTGCAGCCAGAGAATCTTCTTGGCCCATTTCTCCTTCAGGAAGTGTGGCTAGGCCACGTGATGATAGTTCCATACTTTCCAATCCCAAACGACGCTGAAACCGACGTGGTGGAGGTCTCCGTTTGGGCATTTCTCCATTACCTCCATTCTCGAGGTCTACAAACCATGCAGCTATTCTTTCTCGCCACTCCCTGAAAAGTTGTACATTGCGATTAATTCAAACTGGATTGCATACACGGTAAAATAATTTAATTCGTCGTACTTCGCTGGGCTCTCTGACTTCTGAACTTCTGAAGTTGCGCTGCTTGCATTTTGTTGCTTATCATTAATAGCAACAGCAGGAGATACTGGCCGCTCCCGATCGTCATTCACAAAATCCATCAAGTTGGGACGACGCCTACCCTTCCTGGACCATGACCTGTCTAACGATCCATACTGATCTGCGCCACCTTTCCTCTCTCGACTTCCTTCTTGGCCAGATGACCGCAGGAAATCCATTAGTCCTGTTTCATCCTCATCCGATGGGACTCTACTACGACGTCGTCTCAGCGATCCATTTGGAGTAACGTCTAAACCAATGAAACAAGAAAATGCTCATCTTCTAATCTTCTACACTCAAGCGAAGCGATTCTACGAATCTAAAGTTCTAGTTCTTTTAATAAGCCACAAAAGCTCTCGTATGTCGAATACTTTCACCAACCATGCAATTTCCCTGTTAGTTTAGAAGACCTTCTCCATTCTGACAAAATCCAGTAGGAACGAATAATAAGTTTAATTATGCTCAAATTAATTAACTGAGTGCTGAAAATTACTTAGGAATAATGTGTACTAATAATTATCTCTGTGTACCTGGTGAAGGCAACGCTAACTGATCGGGAGTACCACTGGCACTGTTTCCGGGGACCGTGGACACATTGTTCTGATTTTCGGTGTTGTAGGATCCCAACCTGCGTCTGACAACTCGAGGGGAACATGCGATGAATATGTCGTCTTCAGGATTTAGGGCCATTGTTTTATTCTGTTATAGCAAAACAGTTCGAAGTGTTTACTTTCTGATTCTAAATGCCTCGTCAGTAACATTCCTAATAAAAAAAAACTTACTGAATTGTTGAAGTTTTCAACGGACTGTGGAGTTTCCCAGCCAAGCTGCAGCCGCTTTTGAAATTGTTCCTCCCGAATCTTTTTCCTTTGCTTGGCTTCTTCTTCTTGCTTCTTGCGACGTTGATTTTCCAGAGCTGCTTGGTTCCACCTTGCCACAAATGAGTACATTATTTTGAAACACTCTTCCAACCTGAAGGTTTGTAAGTCTTCACAGAAGAAGTGAGCAAGATCAACACGAGCTGTGTCCACTTGGGACAAATGAGCAGCCAAATCTGCAAGTAGTCCTTTGGCATCCTAATAAAATCGAACTCGGTTTTAAACCATTCAGTGAGGATTAACAGTAATATTACAAGTGAATGTATTACGTTAAAGCCATATCCAAGCTGATCATTCATTTCCGAAGGTGTTTCTGGATGAACTAGTTGCTCGCAGATAATATCAACTTTCTTTGTGAGTGCGTCCAGCTCCGTCTTCACTTGCTCGATGCTTGTTCTATAATTGTAAAAAGGTTAATTAGCAGTCCTACTTAACGTAAATTGTAATATTAAGCAAATAAATTACTTAGATGCCTCTTCTAACGACACTAGGTCCTTGGAGAAAGTTATCAATGCTGGGTTTTTGGCTTCCGCTTGCTATTAAGTTTTAGAGAACGCTCAATTATATTCTGTTAGGATGAATTTGGTTTTGAATTGAATGAAGCTCTTACCATGGATATGAAATTCAAAAGACTTATTCCTGGCTGATTTCCTCTGATGTCAGCTATCTTTTGCAGCGATGACAGTTTCACTCCAACTGCGTCTCCTGCGTAACCTCCCTAAAACATAGTGGTTTTTTAAAAGACAAATCTCACAGTTATTGGTGAAATTTTAATCTTACGGAATTCAAGAAGTTTCCAGCAACGAGAATCATGAAAACGACCTCTTGAAATTGTTTTGAGCGTTTAATTTCTGTGGAAAAGGCGTTCAGTGTTATTTCTTTCCACACATCAAATTAGTCTCAAATACTTTGATTTAAAGTACCTTGAGTAGCGTTAAGAATGACATTAATCGAAGACTCAATACTTTGGAGATACGTTTCCAAGTCTTCTTTCAACAACATCGCTTCTATCCTCAACCTGTAAGCTTTGAGCTGTATGAGCTCTAACATAAACTTCTCTGCACTTCCGAGTCTTCCTCGATCTTCTTTCGAAACAGCTTTGAGCATTTCAATCTCATCTTTGGAAGGAAGAATCTTCAGAAGACCTCTGAGGCGTTCCATTCCAATTTCTTCAGAATTAGCATCGACTATGTGTTGTATTATATCTCTATTTGAGCTGCAAGGAAACTCATGTAGGATCAAGAAAAGTTCACACAAGAAACAAGTAATACTCCAAACCAGACTAAAATTACCTTCTGAACTGCTTCAGAAAAATGTTAATATTTAAACTTCTTTTGGCGTCCAAGAGAAGAATCTAAAGTGAGAAGGGAAACAACATCGATTAATACCCATCATATTACATATTACCTCGGGCCACTTCAAAAAGTTTTGCTCTCACCTCGTTGCTCTCCCGTTTAGTACCCGTTTTTTCGGCAGTAACATTTTTGAAAGCAGCCGTTCCATTTGATGTGAAATTAGATTTGTCAGTCTGAATGCAGAACAAGCCTTCTAATGCGTCCCAGTCTAATGCGGCTGCTGAATTGTTGTAACTCTTGGCGAAGTTTATCCACAAGTTGTTCTTATTGCTGTTGAAGATTTGGCCACTTGGAATTTTGTTCCAGTTGACAGTCCTCATTTTGGTTTTTGGACATGGAATCGACTGTTGAGGTAGTTTTGGCATATCTTCAGGTACATTAGAGTTTGCTGATGTAGTCTGCTGGTTGGCCTTGGATCGAAGAGGAGGAGGGGGAGGTGGTGGGGGGCCACCGCCACCCAAGGGAGGAGGTGGTGGTGGTGGAGGAGGAGGTCCTTGCATCGGACCCGGTGGGGGTGGAGGAGGAGGAGGAGGACCCGCAGAACTTCGTTGAGTCTGCTGTTCCTCAATCACTTGAGGCAATCCAGGAGAACTTTCACTGATGGCTATGGATCCTTTCCTCCCGTCCTTATGGCAATTACACGTACATTTGTCTCCTGAAACCACCAAACACATTAATTAGACTCCATTTAGCATTAATTAACATCCATGTGCACTACCTTTGATTTTCTGCAGCGACTTAGATTGACTTGGAGCTTTGAGCAGTCGAAGAGCGTCATTTTTAGTTTCGAGTAGAGTAGCTCGATGAACGAGGCGTTCTGCTGCATCCCAAACTAAATCTGAAATGGGCTCTTTGGGGTCGATTCGAAGAAGATGTTGGAGTATAGAAAGAAATGGAATCTCTTGAGGACTGTCGGCTATTTGTCGAAGAATTGCATCAAACACTTCAAGAGGACTGGCCAAGTCGATGTTACTAAGGACCGGAGATAACTGAGATTCGTCACTCTCTCGTTGCTCGTCAAACACGTCGAGTTGTACCATAAGGTCTGAGCATTCTTTCTTCTTGTACCTGAAAGTGTTTTTTCACGTACAGTGAGGCTTCAACTTGTGTTCTGTCTCCTTATACTACTACACATATTATGTATCAATCTTTAGTACTTATTACCTCAAGTCGTCCAAAGTCTGGGCTAATTTCAACCCTAGAAATTCAGATCGAATTCTTATTCTTTCCTGCACGTCAGATGTAGCCAATATTAAGCAATTAATGAAGGCGATCACTGCAGTTTGGTACTCAAGATTTGGTCCGCTTTGAAGTTCGTGTACAATGAACTTAAATCGGTATCTTTCTTGCTTGTGATTCTATAAAACATATTAAGCTATTAACAATAAAGATAATTTTTATTGGTTTTAAGAATGAATTTTCTTCATTACTCTGAAATGTTCCAAAGCACCCAAAGTTCGATTGTATCCTTCCGAGCTGAACACACACAAAGCTGAGAGTAACTCAAAAACTTGCTTTTTGACAGTGAAGTTCTTAGAATCCAAAGCTAGACGGGAAATAAAGACATATTCAGATTTGTATTCTCAATTCCTAATATGTCAAACAAAGCACACACGAGACTTACACTACACATCCTCCTACTTAAAAAGGTTCAACTTAAATCAATTTCACATGAGTGAATGAAACACGATATTCAATGTAAGTGCCAACATGTTAAATTAAAATTAATTATGTCAATCAATACTCTGTATGATACCATGTCTAAATTAATTTAAGTGAAATTTTAAAAAGCTGTAAGTTGTCGTGCAATAAAATAATTCACTGTGGTTATGATGACTCATGAATTACTTTCACTTAAAGTGAGAAATTTAAAAAGTCATCATTATTAGACTGCATCTTCGCCAAGTACGGCACAACAGTCGGAATAAAATTGAGGTAACTTCTCAAACGCATAACTTAATGGTTTCATTCATTACGTATTCTATGTGTCGGCTGTTGGGTGGAATTAAAAAAAAGTTCCATGTGTTGAAAATGTGAAGATGCAGTTCGTCAGTTCATGCTGGGTATTAATGTGTTTAAGGAGCATTTTTATGCGACTACCAATGAGTAAATATTATATGGACTGATTAAAATGACGGAAGCGAAGAAAATTTTTTAATGTGGTGCTTAACCATTGAAGCGAGACAGCGATGCATTTGACTTAAGCACGAATTTCATGTGTTCAGGAGTCTGAAAGGATTCCCATAATGAGGAATGAGTAGCTACCACGGCTAACGAGTCTAGCAGTTTGTATGCCTTCATCTGAGATGAATCCATTTTTGTCGACATATTAAATAATAATTTTAAAAAAACTAAAAAGGACATCAAAATTTGTTTTCTATACAAGTTAGGAGATTCATGAAGCAATAATCACCCACCTTACCACCATGAATACTTCCTTCTCTATACACAGACTGCTATTGAGTCATCCTTTCTGATATAAAATTAGGTTCTTTTGCATGTCCATTTTCAGAATAACCGTTGACGGTTCCCATTATTTTAAAAAGGAAATCTATCGTCATACGCAAGATAGTATCGGTATCTTCCCCTGTTTGTTTCATACTGTGTAATTTGTCATACTTCAATGGGTAGAACCAATAAATTGTTTCTATTTTAAGCACTCTGTGGTACATTAAGGAATTGCAACATTATTTTATCCTCTGCTAGTAATAACGCGTGTGCTTCCTACGGATTTGATACTTGATAACTACAGATCTATAAATTTTTTGTATGGCGGCTATGACGGTAGTGGTAATCCATGAGTGGAAATCTCAGACATTACTATCAGATTAATTATGGCCAAATAGATCTTGGTAAGATATTCTTTAGATTTTAAAACTCGATAGCATATTTTACGTTTGATGAAGAGAAGATAATTTGCAAAGGCTTAAGGCGTACAACAAACTTTGTACAGTTTCGTGCAGTAGCATTTGTGGTAAACTCAATTGAAATTTTTGCAAAAGTACTAAGCGCAATCATGCACGTGAAATTTTCGTGTTTCGATGTCTTTTAAGCTCTTACAACATGAATAGTTATTGTTATGATGTTATGAAGTTTCCAACTGAGTTGCTATCGAACTAATGACAAATGATGAAAAATACTTCGTTCGCATAATCGATTTGTTACTGACTGTTTAGTATGAATGCGTTTTTTCTGATTGCTTTTCCAATTTGTAAGAATGAAAAATAGCTTTCTACAAATCACGTTTAACGTATTCTAGGTTCCGTGTATAGTGCGTTTGCTTGCTTACACTTTAAAACTACTTTAAGTAAGAAAAAACCAAAAGAAAACTTAGACAAAAGAATAAAACGCATAATAAAAGCTGGTCAAACTCGTTGCTGGATTGGCAGTATTTGGGTACTCTAAATAAACCTCGATGACAATTTGAATGAATTAGATCACAAAGTACCCTTTCCGGAAGGAAGTAACGATTGAGAGATAGCCACGACAATTGACATTGAACGTCTCCAATTGGACATTGTTTACAACGAGATGAGGTTAAAGCATTAAGTTAATCTGACATGGATCACTTGATGACTCTAAGAATAGCTCACTCCTTGTATGAAAGGGAATGAATCCAAATCAGATGAAGCTTAAGCCGAGTCTAATAATGATAAGAACCTTTACCTAAGGCAAGTTTTTGAGTGTAGTCACTATTCTCGACGATGTACTCGAGGCCGACCCTTGCTGAATCCATCATTGAGTTTGTCACATCACCAGAAGTCACAGGAGTAAGGACCATGGCTGACCTTAAAAGAAGAAACCATTGCATAATGAGATGAGATTATAATTGTTAATGTAACTTCAGGTGTACATCGTATCATTCTTTGTAAGTGGTAGCCAGGAAGCTCACAATAAGTGACTGAGGAGGATTAATCTGACTGAGAAAAATGGATGGATGGAACGATGTTGTTGGTCAAACCGTTGAGCCCCAAAAAGGCGAAGAGGGTGAAGGTTTAAATTGGTATGATAAGGGGAATTGGCAAAGTAGTTGACGGTAGCGAAGTAATAAGAAATAATAGAATAGTGAGACATAAGAGGAGTAGTGAGGAAAGATGTTTTAAACAATAGTTATCGTCTTCATGATCATTTGAGTCTTAAACCAGTACAGATGAGAGGCGAGTTGGTGGACTCCTTAATAAGCTCTGAACGCAGTAAATCATCCCCAAAACACTTCATTAAGTTTGTGCATTAAATGACCTCCACGGTGGTTTTTTCTATCTCTTGTGGTCCCATCTCTCAATATCAAATCCGTACGTATGTGTGTATGATGAGAATATTGAACAGAACGGTGAACAGGGTAAATCGAGTTAACGGCTGAACTATAAGTTTGTGAAAATTTTCCTCTACCCCAAATGTTAGTTAATAATGCCGGAATAGAGTGGTGGTGAAAAATTTATGAAATTTTGTACGAAGAGAGTGTAAATTTCGAAAAAATGAACATGTGGCTTGTCCAAATAAGTTGTGCACAGGGACTTCCCTTGAGTATAAGAAAAAACCAGTTACAGCACAACAATCTTATCACACCCCTGCCATTCCTTGTAATATTCTAAGCATTTACTTACATGCTTCTTTCAGCCAGTACTCCTTTCTGCACGCCTAGCTTGTTGCTTGAAATAGGAAACTCAAGGCTGGACTGAGGAACTCCTAATGCACAAGTAAGCCTTATTTGTAAAGCTATAAAGGACTTCTCTGTCACTTCTCCTGACTGATTGTACTCGACCACTCACTCAGATATTAAAATTCTTCGATTCCGAATCGAAAAAGATGAAATAATGGCTTTATGGCTTCTCCAAGGAATCCCTGGTCCATTGGAGGTACCTTCTCAAGCCCCGGCCTTTACTTGTTATTAATGAGATACTGATGTTCCCTCGAGATAAACAAGTACATCTGTCTGTCCATCTTCCATCCCCCCAATTAATCTTCTCTCGCTGGTCCTTTAGCTACTCTCAGTGTCAACTAACATTGCCGTCATAACTCAATCGAATCACGAAACCCAAACGAATACACGATAACAATCACATCCACTCCAGTTTATCATTTCGTTCCGTGGGAAATGGACAATGAGTAATAGTTCGAACTTCACTGTATCATTTCTTTCGTAGATCTTTTATAACAGGATGAACAAAAAATTAAATTCCTTCTGGTTCTCTCTGTTAGTTATGTCTTGTCAAATGCAACTTAGAAATCGAATCACATCTTAAGGAGCACGCACAAGAAATGATGGAAAATAATCAATCGAAACCTCTGGAATTTCGGAAATCACTTAACTTTAACTACAGTCTCAAGATACACCAAAGAACGATTTAAACTTATGCAAAATAACTTATCATTATATCACTGGCTTATCGGAGACTAGTCTTAATTTGATATCCACCGGAGTCACTTATTGTTAGCTGTAGCTGTGAGATAACGAAGATACCTTTGCGGAGAGTAGTGTGTGTGTGAGAAGCGTGTGTGAACCTGAGACACTGCGAAAAATATGATACAGGTGTGAATTTTTAGACGACTTCTTTAGGAGGAGGAAGTGTAGGGAGGGACGCTATGAGTTGGTTTATTCGTCAGCGTCTTGGACTTCGTATCTGTGGAGAACGTGCTCACTCTTCCATCTTCAGACAATACACTGATTGTAGCTGAGAGATGCGGAGAGTGAAAGGAAAGGGTTATTTAAGAGCACATGAAGACACACTTTAATAATGTATTGGGGATGAGCAATGCTGCATTTAAAAACAGATCTACTTGATCGCACTTAGTTAACATACGCGTACAAAATACTACGGAGAGGTACACACTCACTCAGGTGTCCGACACAATCTCAACAACTGAATGAGTCTTTTCTGTTTGCTTTAGTTAACTTACCATACTCCCCGTTGTCTTCTTCGTATGGACTACGAAGTACTTTTATTAAACACTTGTTTCTTACGATGAATATGGAATATATTAATCATATTTATACGATTTTGTTTCTAAATCCTAGTCTTTGTTTCCTCCTCTTAAGTTTAAACCTCTAAACGAAATAGAGAGGGAGAGAGAGAGAGAGAGAGAGAGAGAGATGTGAGGGAGTTGGACGAACAGGTTGTGCAGAGGAGAGATGAAAGTTCCATTAATAATGGAACAATGATTATTTTCCGGAGAACCTTCTCAGCACTCCTGGTTGTTTTGATGGTAGCTGTGATGGTACATTTTAATAGAAGCTTAAACGTTCTTTATATGAAAGTGATGTGTTGTGCTTGTGTGTGATTCTAATCACAGAGACTCGTATGAAGCTGCACGAACTGAACATCCGAATTCGTGAGGAAGCATAAATATGAGTGAAATTAATCAACCTCAATCAGTGAGTGAGTTTTCGAGAGACTGTATGTGTGTATGTTGGTTTTCTTTATTTTATTGTATTTACTCTTTACAATGATACACCCAGATTACATAAGTCGCTAGTTATTTTCATACGTGAAGTTACATGAGGATGATGATATGATGACGAAAGGTCAGTTAAGTAGGGAGATGTAATACTATTTTTATGTACAGGTATAAGAGAGCATGACTGAATGAGACACGGATGGAGACTCGTCACAAGTGACACGGGGATCCATGCAGCAGACGATGATGAAGTGTCCTTACTAAGTTGAGTATCACTCGTGCTTGAGTTTTTAAGTATTACTTGATAATGTGGAATTAGTGGGGAATTAGTATCCTCCGCCGTAGCCACCACCTCCGCCTCCGTATCCTGCAAAGCAAGCATTAATAATTCGATGTTAGGACACGTTTGGAGATCCCGACGGGGAAGATGAGACACAGCCGGAAGTTCGGGTGCTTCAGATCTGCGTGTGAAGTGCTGCAAGGCAACCCCCAAGGGTGTTTTGCGACTAACCTTTACCATGACCCCCACCACCACCGCCTCCTCCATAACCTTTTCCATGACCCCCACCACCACCGCCTCCTCCATAACCTTTTCCATGACCACCACCCCCACCGCCGTAGCCTTTTCCATGTCCTATAGTGAGGATATAGGGCATAAAAGCATGTGTTACTTAGTGTGAATAAAGAAGCCCTACGAAAGGGTGGCATGATTCGCGAGCTAAGATTCTTGTTGTCAGAAGCCAAAGTTTCTAAAAGTGAGGATGAGCGCATTGGTAGGATTATTGGGGAAGAGATGTTGGACAAAAGTTGGACAGCAGGGTTGTTGTTCACGTTGTGACGTGGTTGATGATCACTTACCTCCGCCTCCGCCTCCTCCTCCATAACCTTTCCCGTGACCGTAACCTAAACAGGAAGGTGAGGTTGGATGTGAAATGAGTACGCAAATATTGTAAAGCACCAAAAAGGAAAGACAGACGTGCAGAAAGTTACTCTTCTACTTGTGGCGACTGATAACAAGTCTCTCAAAAGTTGATTCATGTGTAGCATTCAAATTAACTCGAAATTCAGATGAAATCTGAGATTCCGTTGAACCCTTCATCGAGGGAAGACGGCAATGAGTAAACTAATTAATTACCTCCTCCTCCGTGACCTCCACCGCCGCCGTAGCCACCTCCTCCGTGACCACCACCGCCTGGAGGGTCACCACCATTATTTTTAGACATCACTCAGTTATGCAAATTAGTGTGACACATTCAACCCATTTTGATTCTTACCTCCGCCATGTGTCTTCTTGGAGTGATGCTGTCCTTTGTTGCCATAATGGGAGTAGTGACCATGATTAGCCTAAAAGTTTGTTTTACCAGGTTTACTTACACACTCATCATCTCATAAGCCACCTCAAATTTGGGACATGTGGAAAGTCTCCAAGAGCAACTTACTGAGTTTCCATGCGATCCTTTGTGTCCTTGGTGCTTGTCGTCGTAATGACCCTATATGACATCCACACACAGTTGTTTATCATCGCAGCCATCACAATGTCTCTTTCTCGTGAGTCACATCAAATGTCATAGGAAGTCTTTAACTCACCTTCTTGTGATGTCCGTATTTGCCGTGATGGTTCTCCTTCCAGTTACCGTTGTGGTGTTTTCCTGTAAACATCCGACATTAAGTTCAAATTCCACGCTAAACCATCTCTACGAGGATTCTGCAAACGTGGAACTCACCGTGGTACTTCTTGCCTCCGTGGTCCTCATGGTGGTTGCCGTACGACCCGTGTTTCGCATGATGTCCTGAGTAAAACGATAATTCTCATGAATGTCATCAATGTCGCGAGTGAATACGCTCAGTCTCAACTTACCTCCTGAGTGGTAGTCATCATAGAACTTCTTCTGCTTGCTATACTCATCCTAAAATTAGCAATTTTCTTGTTAGTTGCATATCCTATCAATGCAATTAAGAGTAATAAGGTTACCTTGTGGTACGTGTTATGGAACCCTTTGGTGGAGTGTCCCTTCTTGTGACCACCCTTTTTCCCGTATTTGGCGTGTTTAGATCCTCGAGATCCTACAGACGCCGTGGGAACAAGCAACACACACTTTTAGCCACTTTGTTTTTCTTTAAGTTTTGGGATTGGAGTGAGATTGTAAAAACATTTCATGTCGAAGATCTTACCGTGCGATTTTCCTCCGTAATGCGATCCTCCGTTCTGTCAACGAACAAACAAACATTCAACGACACTGCGACACGACTTGAATTAGATATTAGAACTAAACCTTACCTTGTATCCCTTCGATTGACCTGCATTAGATCCGTAGTGACCTTTATGTTGGTCTTTGTTAGAATGGCCCTTGTGTCCTTTCTTGTACCCTTGATAACTGGAATGGCCCTTCTTCTTCTTGTGTCCTTGAGACCCATGATGGCCACTTTGATACTTGCCTCCCTTGCTGTGCCCATGCCCTCCGTACCTGAGGATGAACACATTCGAAAGGTCGTGTGAGCAAGATGTCGTTGCTGAAGGGAAAGGTCTCGAAGAGACTTACCCAGTGGCAGCAGTCTCCAGGTCAGCAGTCCTGTAGATTATGCTGGAGGCGCTGACATTCCTGTCAGGGTAGGAGGCACTCTCGGAGGCATTGAGTCCTTCAGGAAGGGCGTACTGCGGAGTGAGACTGGTGGCCTGCTGAGCAGCTTCCTCCTCGCCGCCTCCTCCGCCACTCTCACTTTCCTCCCCGTCCTCCTCCTCCTCCTCCTCGTCGTCTTCGGAGTCGCCGTCGCCGTCTCCGTCGTATTCGTTGTTGTCGGACTCCTCCTCGTTGTCCGCGTACTCCTCCGAACCTTCGTCCGCCTGTTCGTTTTGTCCTTGCTTCTCCTCACTTCCTCCTCCTCCGGGACTCGTGATGACCAAGTTCTCGGACTCCTCGTTGTTCGCAGTCGGAGGTGGATGGCTGGGGGAAGAGGTTTCACTTTCGAAGGGTCGGAGCTCTTGGGACTCCACGGAGGAGAGTTGGTTGAGGCACAGACACGTTGCCACGACGGCAAGGATGAAGCGATGCCTTGGGATGGGCATGGTGGCCCACACTGATCACAACTGACAAACTGGGACCACTTTGAACGGAGAGGACTCCAAGCGTTCTTCTTCTTCTTCGCACTCCCTGTGGAAATCCTTAGACTACAAATACGAAGCGTTTGTCATTCGAAGAGGGATAGGTTGTGAATGATAGTTCGGTAGTGGGTGCTCCTCTTTTATATACTTTTGGAGGATTATTTTTTCTAACCCCCATGCACCCCAGGAAGAAAATCAGTCTGAGCGTAAAAACGATGTCATCTTGAATTTGGTATGTGTGTCTATGATTCCTTCCTCGTTTTTGAACAAAGCTTATTGATGGTGGTAGCATGAGAGGTGGTGATGGTGGTGGTGGTGGCAGATCTTCCTAAAGAGACCCTTCTTCGATCACCTAATACTTCAGTGAGTAATAATTGGTTTTTCATGGTTATTTACAACATGACAAAAATTCAGCCTACCCTGCAGGGTCTTTCTCATACATGAAGGCACGTTATTGTGTTGAACGCTGCTTTGGTTTTTTCATATTCATCATTAAGGTGTACGACTGCTTTACCAGATGCACACGCAACGCCTCAAATGCCACAGAGCAGAAAGTCTCAATATTATGCAGACTTGATTCAATCGTGAACGCTTTGCTGCTTTCTGTTTAGAAATAGACTCATTGCTGGTCAATTGAAACATGCCAGAACTAATCCCAGTAGCTTATTGTTGTTCCATCACATTTACTCGCTCTCACTCATCTTCCATCGCGTTTCAAAAACCAAATTGCTGATAAGCTTATCTCATGCAGTTCAAGCAATCCTTTCCGTCATTCGCTAAATCACCGACGCCTCAATTTTCTTTCAATCTTCTAATTGCTTATAGATTAGAAGTATCCTTACTGAGACAGCAAAGGGTTTCTCTCCACGCTCTCCTTAAACATTTTATGTCGCTAAAGTCTGATCCAATTGATTCCATTTAAAGTGTTGTTTGGAAATTTCATCCATCGTTGAGCTTGGCAGAAGCCTTCTTTCTTACCATTAGTGCACTTTTATTGGGTACAAGGTGTTAATCAAATTATAGAATTGCGTCACTTGTCAGTACACACAGTAGGTTAGTCGAGGTTGACAGTAAATCCTTCAGTAGCGTCATGGCCTGGATTATATGCGGAGCATTTAGAGATCGTGTGTTCTACGAAAGACGATTTCTCGTCACACTCATATTTATTAAGATGTGAAGATGATCCACGGATAACTAAGGATGAAATTGAATGTACTCCTGCCTGCTTATTCTGGTTGATCTACCGTGACTCTGTTTTCACTTCAAAATTATATGTACGAGACGATAACAGTCGTGGTCGTGGGTACATATTTTTGCCTTATTCAAGTTGCAGGCACTCCAGCAGTAACGAAGAGATGATCATGCGGTATTGTGGGGTACTCGTGCAGATGCAATTTTAAGTTTAAATGTAAAATCCTGCAAGAAAATTTGCTGCTTATAGTGCAATTGTGTCTAGTTGATGATGTTGAAACTAGAAAAGTCGGTTACTCAAATTTGTTGACATGAAGAATTTAAAAATACATAAAATTTTTCATGAAAACGCATTCAAAATTGTTAATTTAATTCGATCCATGCAATCTTACCATTTGATTGAACATGATCATGCTCACATTTACTTTTTAGAAGTTTAAATTCAGGAGATACATATTTCCTGGTTATTTTGACATAAAGGTGTGTGCAGAGTGTGAAGCATATTTAAGCTACGTCGTCTACTTTAAGTGAGGATATTGTCAACGGTATTAATAAAATTACTTTCTCAGCAGGCATCCAAAATGAAATTGTTCTACTTGCGCGACTTGCTAACAACACATGGCGCATCAAAGGTGGTCGTCCCGCTGAAGATGAATGAATCTGACTGTCCACTTAATCGTACGTACTACACATGAAGACAATCGAGGAACTATGTTATACCGAATTTCAACTGGTTTCCTAAACGTGTTTAGAAAGTTATGAATTTAATATCGAAAAGATTACTACAACTTACATAAAAATCGTCACTTGATATCCTGAAAGTTAAAGAGTCAGTAAATTCAGGAAGAGTTTTGAAAAGTACACCATGGAACCACTAATTGTTACAAAATATGAATGCATTGATAAAACCAAAGTTAATTGAAGTTGAGTGAGTGAGAAGACGAGGTGTGCAGTCGAAAATGCTATACATGACGGAAAAGTTTGGGATTGAGTGCAGTGTGACGTCTGTATTTTTAAATCTGCTAGTGTCGAGATGACTTCGGTTGGCTAGTCAGCCGAGGAATGTACGAAAGCGAAAGTGAATCCAGATTACAACCACCACATGAAGTTTTAGTGATGCATTTGGACGATGAAGTTTGTAAGTAACGATTTATTGTTGTGGCATATCATTGTTAACTTCCACACTGTGTCTTATAGAATGGATGAGTGGTTCCAATAATGCTAAATAGCTTTATTATAATCGACTCAATAAATGAAACATTACTTTATTAATGGGGACTGAGTTTTTAAACTCGAAATAAATGAATCTAAAGTTGAAAGTAGTTGTGCTTGTTCATTGAGTTCACACTAAGACTGTTTTAATGAGTATTATGTATTGTTTTGAGTCTAATAGAAGCTAACTCGTTGGAAGTATAGGAACTGCTTCTTGAATTTGAGTCGATAGTGAAGATTTGACACAAGGATGCTGAGTGTTCTAGCAGATTAACGTGAAGTTTGTTCTTTCAAACTAATGTCATGAAGGAGAGTTGCTTAGCCTTGGTTCAGTTGTTTTCTTTGAGCCTTTTTCCTAAGCATGGAAATGTTGTATCGGGCAACCAACTAGAAGGAAAATGACGAGTTAGCAGGGAGATTGTTATTTTAATCTTAGGCATGCACATATGAATGACGGTGGAGAACCTCTGAGACGAAATCTGTGTATATTAAATGATTCCTCAGGTTCTGAGAGCGTCTTGCATTTTTACTTTGTTGTTGTAGCACTCTGTCCTTATTGCTGGTGATTGAGTGCAATGAAATGGGTAATGAAGGAGACCGAATTGATTGAGGAGTTTGAAGCCCCCAATGAATCGCAAATATTGGTGTCAAAACAAAGAATCTCCATCCCATAATTCTGGCTTCGAGTACCTGTGAGTATGAAAAAGATTTGATTGAAATTTAGTCATCCCTCACCAGGACGAATTTGAACTCGAGTTTTGATAACGAAGCGAGATGAGCTACACTGAAAAATTACTCAGCTTACCTGAGAACTTCGCGTGAAGCCGTAGCCAATGAAGCGTTCATCATGTTTAGGTATGTCGTCCGTACTCACATAAAATGGCTCGTAGTGATTCATTTTATTGTCAACGTTGTGTGAGAGCTTTATTGGTTCCTCTTGTAAATTGGTTGACATCCAGCTAAAATCAAATTAGAGCAAATAGAGTAGCAAATGAGGATTACATCAGCACCTGCCTTGCTTCTTGTGTGTAAATGAGACTCACGCAGAGTAGTTTGAAGCCCAATGACCATATCGGTAAATTTTCAAATGAAATTGTCTCGCAAGACCTCGTTTGACGTGTGCAATCAGGTCTTTCTTGGAGCTGGGGTAAGGCAGCGATTTGTCTAGCTCGAAAACAGGAACCACGTAAGCGCATCTGCAACCACAAGATGAGTTTATCAAGAAGCGTATGGAGAGATTGTGGGGTAGCTTATAGTTCATTTACTTGTGACATTTGGATCGCACACTGTTGTAAAATTCATTTAGTGCGTAGGAAGAATTCGGTCTTGGAATAATGTCTACATCAGTCATGAAAACCCAAGGAGTTCCACAATTCTGGGGGATAGAATGAAAGCATTGTATAATGTTCCCTTTCCAGAACGCCCATCCATTAAATATTTTAGTGAGTTGTCTTACCTTTCTCGCAATATTTCGCATGTGGTTCTGCGGGTATAAACTGTCTGCATCGAGGAATATCATTTTTTTCATCAAAGAAATCATGAACTCATGAGGTTGTCCGCAGGGATGATCATTATCACTGAAGCTCTCCCAGAAAGAAGTTTCATTTAGGAAGTTCGGAGCTTCGAAGTCAATTGGCACCACCAGATGAATGGAAACGGTTTGGGAGAATAAAACATTACATCTCTTCATGTAAGCGACAAAAATTGTAAGGATTCCAAACTCTTCTTCGTTCCTAACATATACAGCGAGGGAAATTGGGCCCAGCCATTTTTCGGAAACTTCTCCAATAGAAGCAATCCTATCTATAGAACCCTGTGGGTGCAACCAAACAGAGTGTAATCAATTGAAAAGCTTCAAGAGGAGTTGTCAACTTCCGATTACACTTTGAACGAAGGTTACATCGTTCTACTTTTCACGATCAATAGAGCACAAAATAAGTGATTTCCATCTACTCACTCTCATTTCGTCACATTGAGAATTTTCGAGGAGATGCATTTTATTTAGTTGCATAATCATGAACTGAATTGGTCTCAGTATTTTTACCTGTGTAGCAAGGCATACGTTAAACTTATCCGTCAGTTTACTCCATAACTCTGCGGGCCATACCCAGTCATATATTCTTAGCTGAAAGTTAAAAATTCACAAAATCACTTAATGCTGCAATCACCAGAAGATATATTTTTAGCATTCGTGGGACTAATATTTTGGTAGGATATGTTACAAAAAATCCCAGAGATGTTAGCGATACTCAGCGTTATAGGTTGCTCAACCATAATAATCCGGAAGCGAAAAAGTGATTCATTGAAAGAAGATTTTATGACTAGTCTTACTCAAGTAACAGTGTAAAACGTGACGATTGAATAGAATACTTTAACTACTCCCATGAAGTGTATTAGTGTATAGGATGGAGAGTATATAAAACCAAATTATCAATCAACTAGTAGATTTATGGCTTTGTCCACGCACATTAGCATTGATTTCTCGTGTCATGCTTGTAGCAATTAATCTAAAAGCCCAAAATGCTCACCATTCGTCGGTCATCTAGTCTGGCTTGAGACCAAGGAATATCAGGGAGCAATGAATGCTTTTCCGTGTCATTCGACACATTCCCCAGGGCCAAGTTGATGGCTCCATGATTATTGTGGTTGCTGAATGGAGATACAATTTTGTAGCAAACCGGAGAGGACTTGCTGCGAGAAAAGTGAATTACTTGGTTGGCACACAGTAAAAGTATAAGACCCAGAAGCACAGCCTGGATGTGTCGACAGAGGAAACGGCAAATGTAATTGTTTGTGCACCATCGCATAATTTTTGTCTTTCTGCTTACTCGCAGTCTTGACAGTTCAGGTACGGATTACAATGATTGTAATGATTGTATGTGTTTGGCAAGGTAAGTTTCCTGTATTTCGTAACGAATATATAAGAATTATTACATTCTACGATTGACACATAGTTTCCAATTATTCACTATTATTGGTATTCCTGCAAGACTTGCTTTCTCCAGACCAGAGGGACTAACTATGGAGCATAATACTTGTAAAGTATCATTGTGCACGAGAGTAGCACATAAGCAACAAGACGAATCGCATAGTCTTCGGAAGCTATGAGGAATAATACTGACTTTCTCCGGGAGCTTTTTACCAGTCTCCTTCTTCACTAGGCTCTCTCTGGAACCCGGTCCACTCGTCTTCGTTTTATACACGAACGCAATCGCACTCACAAAAATCAATAAGATTCTGGTGCATCTTTCTTATCCCAAGTATCCTTTCCCCGTAATCACTAGTACGAGCCTTCATGAATCTTTACTGGATTAAGGCTATTCTGGCACTGAAGTTGTTGATGTATGTATGAATTACTCAACGCCTGATGTAGGAGATCATTTACTCGCTTTCTTCACTCCCTCTGAAGCACAGTTTATTGCGGTACCAGGCACAACCACAACTAGAGAGAGATAAGTTGCTCATGAATTTTAAATATGAAACACACTCTCCCACAATCTCGAGAAAAATGAAAATAATTACCACTCTTCTTCTACTTCAACGAGCTTTCTAACGATTCCATTGAGAAAGGGAAACAGATGAAATCATGCAGACTACCAATATAATAATATATAATATAAATATCCTGCTCCGATGGCAAATGCACCGAAACCATAAGACAACTTATCCGTGTCACAAGGAATACATACATGTCACTCACAACACACTGAGTACATACCTACACAGACACAGCAAACCCAGATCTATTTAAAAGTATCTTGAACAAGTATCAAACTCTATAGTCTATTAATAACTTATCGACAATGATGTGGTGCAGTACTAGATTACAAATTACCATTGACTGAAAAGTAAATCTTAATCCTCATTAGTACTCTTTTAGCTTGCATCGTTTACGAAGTCTTATGCAGAAATTGTATGCACATGTCACATGTGCATACAATTCAGATGCATGTACAAAGTTCCTTTAGAAGTAAGTTCAGAGAAACAGGTGCCAAACACAACCGTTGTCGCCACAGTGCCAAAATCTCTGCGAGCATATGCACCCAAAGGCTAGGAAACTAATGCTACGAAGGACCAGGAATGCATCCATGGAAAAATTCTTTTCTGGTGAACGTTTCGGGAATAAAATGTGAGGTGCATTTTGTAACTTATGTACTCCCTGCGGCGTGGGTGGGAGGTGAATGGATGAATCTTTAAAGGGTCTCCTATACTTCGCTTTCACTTTCAAGAACTTTCTCCATGTGTGTGATTACATGTGTGGTTGCCTGTGTATATTGTTGTGCGAGTGTGTGGAGAGAGAAAGCGTGTGACACCACACACACACACACACACACACACACAAGTAAAGCCGGTGGTGATGGTGGTGGTGGTGGTGGTGGGACGAATTGACAGCGAAGCACACATAAACATACACAACTCCACTACCGCCTGCCTGGACCACGTCATTCATAAATTAATTTACTACCGGTAAGTCCATAATTTTGTGGCTTGACTTTCGAAATACCAACTAGAACCTTAACCAACCTTTCGAATACCTTTCGAATTTGACTAGATTTTATGGTGTTAGTTGAGGATTTGAAATCGGGGGTTGTACGGCAATTGTGTATAATTTGTGTATTATTGTTCTGACAGATAGAATCGGAGGACCGGAAGCTGTGCAGCGATGGAGTTTATCTTTCAAATTCCGTTTACCATTCTTGCAGTGCCGAATATTAAACTAAGGAAACCATCGTGGCTTGTCCAGCCTTCGGCTATGGTCATTTTCTCTTTGGCACTTTTCTCGTATTTCCTTGTAACTGCCGGTGCGTGAAAAATTGACTTGAAATATATTATAAGTGTACATGTGTAAAGCGTTAGTTATATTCAGTTGGATGGAGGTGTTCTATAATCAATGGTGTTTTTTGCTGTGTAGGTGTAATTTATGATGTTATCGTCGAACCACCAGGTGTTGGAAGTACAACAGATGAACGAGGGATTTCCAGGCCGGTAAGAGATGATCATAATATTTATAGTTTGAGTGAACTTTAACTGAGGGTTTTGTTTGTTGATGCTAAATTGCTGAATCTGTTTTTCAGGTTGCTTTTATGCCCTACAGAGTAAATGGTCAGTACATTTTGGAAGGACTTGCTTCCAGTTTCTTGTTCACAGTGGGAGGACTTGGATTCATCATTCTGTACAATAATCACGGCCAAGGAGGGTCATACAAGTCCCATAGCAAATTGGGCTACTACCTCGTCACTGCTGTGGGCTTCATTTGCGTGTTAGTTTCTGTACTTACCACCCACATCTTCATGAGAATCAAGCTACCGTAAGTTTTGTTGATAATTGCACGATTATGCTCAGCCTCCAGGATCTTTTAGCATTTAATTATTGTATTTCAGAGGATATTACTTACATCCTTAGTAAGTCACCTATAATGCCTCTTCATCAGCCTTGTTTCGCTCTTACACCGAATCCTCAATATTCACACAACTCATCATAATCATCGAGGAACATAAAATGACATCGTTGTAATAATTAATTGCGCCCTCAAGTGACTGACAACCCAATTATGTTAATTTTCCTTACAGCGTTAACTAAGCCAAGTGTGAATTTGTGAAACATTTGGCATTTTAGTTCAAAGTCAACGGTGTAGTTAACAAATAAAAGTTTCTATTGTCCGATGTTGTTCAATAAGATGTTGTTTAATCATTGAAATAAGTATTGTATAAGAATTTATTTAACAATTTCCCTGTAAACATTTTTGTAGGTTATAACTGCGCCATAAGGTCAACAAGGAAAGGAACCCTAAAAGCAAAACGTTCTATCGAGGCTAGACGATTGCTCTACTATCGATTATAGAAGAGATGATGGTTCAAACTTTGCACATAAAATCAATAATGAGTAAGGACTCATACACAAGGTTGTATTGAACAGGAGGAAAGAGGCGAATTGACATTTCCTGCGGTAGCGTAGGTGGAGATTGTGTCGAAAATTCACAATAGAATGAAAACGTAAGAAGTGTTTATGAAATGCTTGGAACACAGGCGTATATATGAAGATAGATGAGAGACTTTGGGATTTGCACGAGGCAAGGTGGTTTGATATAAGAAAGTATATCTTGGTAGACGAAGAAACTCCGCATTAGAGTATGTTATCTCATAGGGTTGTCATCATCCTTGAGTTTTGCAAAGAATATGGGCACCCCAGTGACGTGTCGGGTGAACCGAAATGCCTTTTCTGCCTTGTTCCCGACTCTTCTCGGTCCTTTCCTCATGTGAGTGCTGAACTGTACACACTCTCTGCCAATTTCCTACACAGATACTATTTTCGACATTTTCCTGTTAAAAATGTAAACCTATTCGCTTATTTAGTCGCTCTTTTGTAGTCGACAATAAGCAAAAACAATCAACGTCACTCATGGTAAGTCTGTACTTTTAATTTTTCATACATTTAACTTTTTCTCACGGAGATCGAGTTCATCCCAAAGAAAGTCTCATAGTAGATCAAGTATACATTAAACATTCGATTGGAGAAAGGTTCGTTTAGAGGTGTAGGGTTAATGGAGCACTTAAGTAGGCTCTTAGATTGATACGCCCTGAGGTCAAATAATAGTAAGACTGTAGTCAAAGGATATAAACGGGTTCAAGGCAAGAGCTTTTGTACTGGTGTAATTTCTAAGAATTTGACTCAAGACTCAATATGCACGCCTTCCACCATGTATCATGGTGAGGTTCACAATCATGTACAGAGTGAGCCATGGGCCATGACTTCCTCGAGTGCAGTGAAGGTTACTTATTCTTGTACATAAGAAACATGATCTTTCGTTACAAAGAAAGGAGATTGAGATTTTATGCAAAGCACTTAGTGCAGAAAGAACTTTGGTAGGAAAATTATTGGTAACAACTCTGTGTGCTCGGTTCGCAGAGTGAATGAGACATCGTATTACTTGGAAAAGACCTTTCACCTTTTCATTGTTAATTTATTCGCGTAAAAGGTTGAAAGGATAGTGTCTGGAGCCTCAACCATTAGTGTCATAGTATTGATATTGATGCTCCTTAAAAGTCATATATTGCTGAATGTATTTTTTGTTGAGATTAAAATTAAGGTGCGGTATTATAACTACAGAAGTAGAGTATATATAGTGAGACAAGATGAAGTCTATGCTAAATGTTATTTTATTCGCGTGTGTAGAAGTTTCCCTGGATGTATTGAGTTCTGAGTGAGATGCGGTTTGTCGATTCGTTGTATATGTTTGCATGAAGTAATTAGCGAGGTTGAAGGCTGACTCAAAGAAATCGTGAAGCGTATGCGTAATTGAGTTTCTCAGAAAAGCGAATGTAATTAATAGAGTGCATGAATCTCAGTGGTCCAAGTCGGGGTTGATAAATTTTGAATGAAGTTAGAAACCAAATCAGTATTTCATTATGAACCTATTAAGTAAGTTGTTATTAAGTGTATGAGACCTGATAAGAGATGAATACTATGAGTGACGCACACAACAAAAGTCGACTTATTGGGAGAGGTTACATTTTGACTTTTGTGGCTTTATGTTGCGAATCTTCGATAGAGTAGAAGGACTGAAATAAATACAATTTGCAATTTGATACAAAACCAATGATCAGATTTATGAAAGGAATGGAAGTACTGAAATATGAGCAGTTTTTAATTGTCCATTGTGACTTGAAGAATAATTATGAATTAGCCCATAAAATTTAACGACACATCTGCAATCGAATATTATTGTTTTCAATTTTGGAATTGATTTTTTCGAGTCTGAGGCTGTGGAATTGTACAATAGGACACTAGTTTGCCACTTTCATTCTGGACAGGGAACAATGTGGGAAGTAGGAAGAAGGGACATTTCATGCTAATAAGTTCGTTCGTGTTTTTAAATATTTTAAGTGAAAAAGTGAATTGTTTTTTTTCTTATTTAGGGTTAAGAGAATTTTGTACGTTGGAATGAGCTGGAAGTCCACCAAATTATCATCAAAACTTGAGATTCTGAGTGGATACAAAGGAACGAGAACAACAACAGCAGCACATTGTGTGAACAACTTAAGGCTTTAATTGTGAATCAGATCTTCCAACAAAAAGCCAAAATGTCAACGGGTACTATCAAGGATAAACCACTATTTGCCATCACTCCTGCCTCCAGCTTGACATCCGTGGCCATCGACAATCCAAACAACAAGCCATCTGATGTAGCAATCGGAATGCCATCGTCTGATTCCACTGCGAGACTGATGCCGACTCCGACGGATGACATCGCCAGTCAAGATTCAAGGGAGTCTTTGCTCGTGGGAGGACGGAAGGAGACTTGGGTGTCTATCTTCACCCAAGTTTTCATTCCGTTCATCATCGCAGGGCTTGGCATGGTCGGAGCTGGAGTAATCTTGGATGTTGTCAAGGTATGGAAATTATGATGTTATTCGTTATTGATTCATGAAAAACACGAATTCATGTGACTGTGGGGGCAGCGTGAGATAATCATCGTAGACAGCTATAATTATATTGTTCGCGTGTTCTTAATGTCGTAGGATTGGGATGCATTTACTGAAATTCCCGAATTCTTGATTCTGGTTACACCTCTTCTGGGTCTCAAGGGAAATCTAGAAATGACCCTCGCATCAAGACTGTCTACGCACGCTAATCTGGGGCACATGGATGTATGGAAGAACCAGAAGACCATATGCATTGGCAATATGTGTCTTGTTCAGGTTGGACACAATACAGCTGCTGCAACCTTAAGTTATGCAAGTGCCTAGTTTTAATTATTTACAATCGCTGTATCTTTTGGCAGGTCCAAGGAGTTGTTGTAGGATTTCTGTCATCTGTGGTGGCTATCTTTATCGGTGTGATTCTTCCAGGCGACAAACCTTTCAATCTCGTCAATGCCATTGTTCTATCGACCAGTAGTATTGCTACAGCTGCAGTTGCTAGCTGTGCTCTCGGTACGAATACTATTGAGTTGCTAGTAACTATTTTATTACTTGTAAATGTTTCATTTATTTCAATTTTCGTGGTGTAGGTGGTCTTATGATTTTTGTCATTCTTGCTTCACGGAAGTTCAACGTGAATCCTGACAATATTGCTACTCCCATTGCCGGAACCGTTGGAGATGTGACTACATTGGGACTTCTAGCTGGAATCGCATCTAATCTGAACACCGATGCAGGTATCACATCTTTAATCGATATGAATATGGCACAACCAAAAACCATTCGAATTGAGTTCAGTCTAAGAAAGGGCAACTTAACTTGCAGGAAAAACGTATGCATGTCCAGTGATTTTAATATGCTTCCTTATCCTCACTCCAATTCTTGTTTGGCTGACCTACAACAACGACTTCACGCAGAAGGTCCTCATCAACGGATGGACACCAGTTATTTCAGCCATGCTTATCAGCAGGTACATCGATAGTAAATTGTTATCACAAAAACAATTACTCTTACGTATCAGCCAATTGAGAATCGATCATATAATTGATGTAGTGGTGGAGGATTGATTTTGGACAAAGCAGAGCAGAAGTTTAAAGCTCTTGCCCTTTACCAACCTGTCATTAATGGCGTCGGAGGTAACTTGGTTTCCGTTCAAGCAAGTAGGATTTCCACTGCCCTCCATCGAGATTCAAATCCTGGACAGCTACCTGACGGCATTACAACTTCATGGATGACACCGTGGGAAGTTTTCACGAAGAAAAGTGATATTCCATTAAATTATGCACGTTCTCTGAATATTGAAAGCGACCAAAACCTCACGTGTCTAATCATTGTGTAGGTATCGATTCCGTTGCTGCTAGAGTCCTTCTTGGACTGGTTGTTCCTGGACATCTTACCTTTGCAGCTGTGACCTATATGATCTCATCGGACTCTCAAAATTCTGTGGCATTTATCTTGTTGTATCTTTTGGCTGCCATTATTCAGGTAATTCGACCGAAGTCTAAATGCGCTGCATTCTCGATTTTAAAATATATTCAATCTCATGGCTTTGAGACTTTAGTACCACTGTAAAAGAAACCTTGTAATGTCAAATTTTCAGGTTGCATTTCTACTGTATTTGGCTCAAGTTCTCATTCGTTGGCTGTGGTTGAGAAAGATCGATCCTGATACATCATCAATTCCGTACCTTACGGCTTTGGGAGATTTGATTGGAACTGCTTTACTTTTTGTTGCATTCGAAGGAACTGATTTCTTCACAAAATTCACTTCATAATTTAAACTTCAGGATTTAAGTTGACTCTCATGATTCCTTAATTACTGTAAATCCGTACTGAATCTCTTGTCATCATGAACCCGGGTCGACTCAGAGAAACTGGAGTGACTAAAAGTAGATTGTTTTTCGTAGTTTTACAATAGTTGTATTATTATTTTCAGTTGTGTCTCGCTGTAGACTGGTTTTAACAATATATCAAATTTCATTTCTAATTATAAAGAATTTTAACTTATAATCTTTCAAGTTTCACGTCACCACATGTCTAGTGGTTTTAGTTTCCCAAATCCTGCAGAAGTTTAGGTGATTTAAAGTACCTGTTACTTGTAGGAATGAAGTATTTATGGAAAACTATAAACATCTTGCTGATTCCACGTGTAGAATCAGGACCTGCTAATTGGAGTAGCATGAAATGAATGCGATTGCAGATGAGTACAGCGTCTCATTTACTTAAATTACTTGACAGGAAGAACCTTCTGCCTAACGTTGGCTGTCGCAAACAATAAGCAATGATTTTCGAAATCCGTTGTGCATTCTTCTTTTAGGGTGTCTACACGGTGGCAATAAATATTTACAGATAATATCTTTTGACTGACGAAACTAAATATGCAAAATAGATTCAATATTTCTTATTCTTACGACATTATACAGTATCAAGTTGATTTGAAATTGAATATGTATTTTTAGGAAACAAGAATTGTACTGCAGTGCCACTGTACTTCTAGTTTTCTAAAAACTTTTATCAAAACAACTGAATGAGTTTGTTTACAAACTTCAACCTCCGTCAGTTGTTAATTTTTATAGAGACCTATAAAAAGGCCTGTGAGCATTCCTGTCTATTATATTTTGAGACACCCAACTCATTTACAACCGCATGTCATCCACTCCAATATTATAATATGCGTGTGATGTAAGACCTAAAACTAAAGGTGATCGTTGATTTAGCAATAAACAATTGTAAAAACCAATTATCTAACTTTCGTATTCTTTTTATTTGAATTCATAATCATATACACATTTCAACTTCACGCATACATTATAATAATCAATGCGACAAAAAACATCACACTTTTCAGAAGCTGTCCGATTTCCGACTTCCGAGTCCGAACTAAGTGAATCAATATTATACATTCCTGTCATTCAAAATATATCTGGATCTGCCTCATATTCATAATACGCTTCAGAATTTCATTGAAACTTGGCATGAAGCATGTGGTCGGTACACTGATGAATTTCAGTTTGTCGAAACATGCCTCCGATGGCTCCGACCTTGGGGATATTTTCGACCATTCTGAACAGAGGATGATGACGAGGACGCGGGTGAGAGGAGAAAAGTGACGGAAGGAAACGTTGTTTAGTAGACAAAGAGGAGAGAGAGAGAGGAGAGGAGGGCATGCACACTTGGTGAGAGGAGAAGAGCGAGGAGACGTGTGCATCCGAGGAGGCAAATCGAGTGCTTGTGCATGATTGACTCAGGGGCGTCGCACGCACTCACCCCCACCACCCACCTTAGTGTGTGAGGGAAGGCGGCGGGCTACGGGGAAGGGGTCAGGAGCCCACCACCAACACTCGAGTCCAGCTCGCTCTCCAGTCCAAACAACGCCAACCCAACGCCATTTCTCCTCGGGAGAGATCCACACACACCACAATATTTACGCACGTCTTCAACCTATAATTTCGTCTAATTTGGAACTACTGCGAAGGTAAGTTGAATTTAGGGGTTGTGGGGGGTCATGGGAAGTGTCAGTGGAGTGGGGGGAGTCATTTCTTGAATACTTTGGTGGAGATGACGATGGGAGATTTTCACCAGCCCCATCCTCTGTGTTTGTTACGCAGCGGTGGTGGTGGTGGTATTTTGTGGACACTCGGTTTCTGCTTTGGCGGAAGATGATGATGATAGTGGGGTTGTTTTCAGATGGCGGAAGGGGTCCACGGAACTGTGATACAAGGGGAGGCGCACTTGGTGCCGGTGGCAGCCGTGGCATCTGCAGCGTTGGAGTTGGGTGGCGCTTCTGGTTCCGTGATCAGGCGGCCGTTCGATCCAGTTGCTCATGAACTGGATGCAACGTTCCGCCTGACGAAATATGCGGATTTAAAAGGATGAGGGTGTAAAGTCCCCCAGGAGACTCTTTTGAAACTCCTGGAGGGACTTCATGATGACCAGAGCGCCACCCAAGATGTCAACTACATGCATATGGGAGGGGTTCCTCGGCTTGGTATGTTTTGATTTTAAGGGAGCCTGCAAAACTTGAATGGCAATTTTGACGCTCCTCCGGTGGGTGTTGTTTGTTTTGCAGGCATAGGAATGGATGCTGCAGTTACTCCTATTCGACATGGGGGACTATGCTTGGTTCAAACTACTGATTTCTTTTATCCACTCGTTGACGATCCTTACATGCAAGGCAAGTACAAAACTAAACTGTTAGGAGTTGAAAGTGGGCTTTATGGGAAGTTGACAAAGTGTTTGCTTACTTCTTGCAGGCAAAATTGCTTGTGCCAACGTCTTAAGCGATTTGTACGCCTTGGGTGTGACAGAATGTGACAATATGTTGATGCTCGCTGCGGTGTCTTCGAAGTTGACTGACAAGGAGCGGGACGTTGTGGTTCCGCTTATGATGAGAGGTTTTAAGGTACCGTTTATATTTAAGACATCAATGGTTTTACAACTCTACGTAATATATTCTTGGAAATATGAATGAGGAATTCTTGTAATTAAGTTACCGGAGTCCTTACTTGTGACTGAAAGTACAGTAAATGTCGTATTTTCACTGTCACGAAATGATCACTTCATTAGCCCTTTAGACCGGACCTCCACATAGATACAGATTACAGTTGAGAGGGTTGCGGAAAAACATATGCTTTTCTGTACTTTCATGCACTTGTTTTTTAGTTATATTATCAAGTTAGTACGGAAATGACCGATTGTGTGCGTGACACGTGACTCTATTTTCTTGTAGGACGCAGCTATTGAGGCTGGAACTACTGTTACTGGGGGACAAACCGTAATCAACCCCTGGATTACTATTGGTGGAGTGGCTTCGTCTGTATGTCAAGCTCCGGAAATTATTCTGTAAGTGTTAGACACTGTACACCTGCACTGATGCCTTTAGACAAGTGTAATATTATTATTCTATTCTTTTTGTTTCAACACAGGCCTGAAAATGCTGTGCCAGGAGACGTCCTAGTTCTTACAAAACCATTAGGGACACAAGTGGCGGTAAACGCTCACCAGTGGCTGGATGTTCCGGAACGGTGGAATCGTATCAAACTTGTTGTCAGTGATGATGATGTACGCAAAGCTTACAACCGAGCCATGGACTCAATGTCACGACTCAATCGCACAGGTAATCTGCTAGATTGTCACTGATGGCACTGGTGCAAACTTAAAGCATATTAAATATTTTTTTCTATTTGTAGCTGCCAGGCTGATGCACAAGTACAATGCTCATGGAGCCACCGACGTGACCGGGTTCGGCTTGCTTGGTCATGCACAGAACTTGGCTCGCAATCAGAAGGCGGAAGTCTCTTTTGTCATTCACAACTTACCTGTAATAGCAAAAATGACTGCTGTAGCGAAAGCCTGTGGCAACATGTTCCAACTTCTCCAGGGACTATCGGCGGAAACTTCCGGTTGGTGAATCATAACTGTGGCCTAACTTTATTATCTATTATCATACTTTCAAACGAACATTGGTATAAATTTAACACCTTTTCTGAGCAGGAGGCCTCCTGATTTGCCTTCCACGCGAACAGGCTGCTGCATATTGTAAAGACATCGAAAAGCAGGAAGGATTTCAAGCTTGGATAATTGGAATCGTTGAAAAGGGAAACCGAACCGCTCGAATCATTGATAAACCTAGAGTCATTGAAGTTCCTGCTAAGGAAAAGGATGGAGAATTGTGGTAACTGCTGAGGACTGAACATACTTCTAAGTAATTCTTTAATATGATCGCTACTTTCTTATATACCTTCTGCACACTCGAGATCTTATCATTAGCTCATCTCACCTCCAATTACGTTACTGATAGATTTTCTAAATTTTGGTTCAGAAAACCTTTATTTTAAAGATTCGAATTGATTCTAGCATGGACAATGTCCATAGAAACACATAACTAACTTAAGGTGCAAAATAATGATCTGGAGTTAGGTAAAGTTGCCCAACTCTACAGTAAGGTCTGATTTCTACTCCCGAATCCCAACTCTCGTATTGTTATACAAAATTGTTTCGTATTGTAATGTCCACAGCAAACACTTACTATCTGAATGAGAACAATTGAAATTATAGATCTCAAATTTAATAGGGAGTAGCATTCCGTGACTGTAATGGGTTAAAGGGCATAGTGCCACATCCATTTCATGATTTGTATTGATGCTATTATCACTATAAGGACAAATTGTCGATTCCAGTTGTTCTTCATTCTCTGTTCATTTGACGCGTTAATGTTTCTAACTGCTGTAATGTACTCTGCAATAAAGTATGAAATGATACGAAATCTCCGACTAATTATTGTAGCAGTTTAAAACAATGCAGCAGATGCGAACAACTTGTGTTCCGTTTAGTCTCTACGATTCTGCACAACTACCTTGTTACCGCGTATCTAACTTACAAATAATGTAGCATCTGTCTTCATTCCATCAACATTTTTACGCCCTACACTTTACCTATTAGAGTTCTGTTGAGAATTGTAAACCCAAACTGATTCAAACTGTATTTTTGAATGATGTAGTAAAGAACTGGTTACAGCTGAAATCGTTTTCCTCCCTTGTCTTGACATTCCTTGATGAATGTCTACTTTATTTCTTACACATTTTTCCAAATTGCGCATGACTTACAATAAAATATTCAGTTATCTATTTCCACGTACCACGTACGTAAGCTTTCAAACTTTACGCACTCCATACTATTGTACATTACTGATACTGGGTCAACGTGATTACTCATTATAGTACAAATAAAATTAATAGCGGAATCATTTGACATCCATAAGTCTAAAAATAAGTTAAAAGGCATAGTTAAGTCTGCAGACATGATAAGGTGCCCAGTATTGCCCATTAAAAGTAATTTACAATTAAGTATAATATTCAGACGAATGGCTCGACTTGAAACAGTAATAGTTTGAAGATTAAACAACGCTGCCGCACATGTAGACTAGACTAATACAAATCTAAAATGCGATGACTTACTTATTAACACTTACGAATATTGGGAATCATTTAGCACTGTTAATAAATCACGAGCGATTGGCTGTATCGTTACAAACGAGAGGCCAGGCATCATATTGGGTTATTGATAATTGTTATTCTGTTTATATATCTCATCATTTCAAAGATCGCAAGAATTCAATGGAAGTCCCAAGCTGAGCACTAATTTAAGGCACGCGTACACGAAGTCGACATTTAAAAGAACTGATCTCCACAACTCACAATAAAAATTTGGCTAATGGCTACTTCAGAGTGTGGCGAGTGACAAACGGACTCTGTAAAAGAGTTGGGTGTGTTTCGATCACACGAGCTACAAGGTTGTCGATGTAATCTTCCATGTCACTCAGCTTCTGCTTTTGATACTCCAAAGTTGCCTGCTGATTAATCACGATTTCTATAAGGTCCTGGAAACAAAAAGTTACATTATGGTAGTTTCATATCAAAATGACATCAATGTCTTGAGATGATCTACAATTTACTTACTTCTCTCGTCTTAGTTTCATATTTCTTCAAAATGTCACGTGGAAGACGATGGTCATTTTGAGGATCCTTCATTCTGATAGGATTTGTAACAGCCACAGGAGTTCCCTTAGAATTTGTTTCATTGTCTTCTAGGCCAAGGAAAAGTATGTTTGAGCAATGGCTTACCGCTAATTGGAAAAATATGCTACTTTTCAATTCGAAAGGTTACCTTGTTTGTTCGAGTTCCCAAATATTGAAGCAAGAGATTCTTTAACAGATGCCCGAATCGACTCTTTGTTTTTGTTGTTAATGTTCTGCTGAGTGTTTATTTGTTCTTGAACTGGCGGGGGTGTTGGTTTAACGACACCGGTTTCTTCAGGTTTCGGAGCAGTGACGGCTTGACGAGGCTTGGGCACGGGTTCCTTATTAATTTCCTTTTCTTTGATTCGAGGAGATGAAGGTACAGATCCTGATGACTTTTTTGATTTGGCAGATGGACTTGAAGGTTCCTAGGACAAAATGTTTTGCAATGAAAATATTGTCACTGGGAAATTAACTATAGAGACTGTGATGGAGTCAGTGAGCATTTACCACAGGAGGCTGAATTTGTTCCAGTTTTTCAGAAGACATCTTTTTGTTTTTGGTTTCCAACTGTGTGAAAGCGGGCTCCTCTACTTTTTTCTCTGAAAATGAATGGCAAAATATTTTTAGCTACCGGAAACCTAACCTCAGGCTCATGCTTATTAGATGACTATCTTGTTGTTGCTCACACCTTCTGATTTTTCAAAATTATACGGAGTTCCGAACAATTTTGCTTGCCACTCATCTACCGGTCCTGAACTCCACCTCTGCTGGTGTGGCTTATCGTTAACTTTTTGTTCCACCCTCTGTGGTTTGGAAGGTGGTGGAGTAGCGTAGTTCCGTCGCAAGAACTCTCCACCACCCAAGTTCTCCAGTGACCCGTCCTTTGGAGTTGAGAGGGCGGCTTGAGAAACGCTCAAGGAGCTATGGCTGCTTCGATTGGACAAGGCGTCCAACTGTAATCAGGTAAAACTTATTTATTTGGCTCTTATGCAAGCGTTGGTTCTTTACTTAGATGCTGTCTTACCCTAAACTCGTCATCATCATCACTTATGACTCCGGGATCAGCATCGCTGTGTCCTGACGTCCTCGAAACTTTCTGGAAAGCTAAGCCACTCACACTACTCTGCTCAGGGATCGCACCGAAAGAGTCATCCTTGTGTTTCTTTCGCCCTCGTCCAGGCAACGTTGAAACTTTGTTACCGACAGCTTTCGCTAAGTTTTTGATGCTACTTTTCTTCTCTTTTCCCAAACTGAGAAGGCTACCCCCTACGAATTACGCAGAGTTTATGAATGAATAGATCTTGGCACTTAAGATATATTTAATATAGCAAAGGACTCGTCATACCCATTTTCTGTGATAACTGGCCCAAGGAACCTCTGATTCCATCCTTCTTTTTTAAATCAGCTAAGCTAGCTGCTGAACTGACACCTGACTGGACCGTGAAGTTAACCTTCACTTCGATTTCCCCTCGATATTTGTTCTTCTTTTCCTGGCCAGGCTTACTTTTCAACTCATACCATTTGTTCTTCGGCTTATCGTACACATCAAACTCTGCAAGAGGTATAGAAACTTGTCCCAAAAACTCATCTCCAATGAAGTTCCGGTGAAGCACAGTCAGAACAATGTCAGCCTTATTTCCCTGCCTTGGAATGGGTCTGTATAAAACATGGACAAAATCCGATGCATTAATAAGGTTTAAGAACTCGATAGACGAGATTCGAGATGAGACATCTCGAACCTGAATTCCTTGCTTTCACCATTGTAATTTGGTACTCACAATTCACACTCCTCGTGCCACTCTACAGGATCTGTAGCCTTCTCTTTGGCAGAAGTTTGGTATTTCTCTTTCCCCAACGAGATCGTTACGAATGCATCATTTGATCCTTTAAGATTCAAATCATTGAATTATACTACCACAAGTAGTTTTAAGAAATTCCGGATTTTGTTATTTTGGAATGTCTTACCATTTTTTCCTTTTATCAACAAGCCTTTGGCTCTTTGAACTACAATATAAAATAATACAAATTATTATACCCAGGAATGAAACCACTTAAGTTCTCTTACTCGTCCTTCAATTAGTACAGAATAACTTGAAAATGACATTTCACTAAACAAACCACTGCATAATTCATTTCTTCAAGCAATGACACGGTGATTTGCGATTTAAATACAGATTAGAATGTGCTAAAACATACCTGTGACTTGTACATGAGTGGGAGTCCACATTTTGCCGAGGGTGTCTTCAGTGCGAAACTGATGATGAATTTATTCCGATGGGGTTTATTTTCGCATCTAGAATTCACTAAGGAGCAAGACACAGAGTCTTGTTAAAATGTACTAATATTATATCCCTCTGAAGCCTTCTAGGTATTAGTAGGTATATTGGAGTAATGGAGTGGACGAGTATACTAAGCTTAAATAAAAAAAATCGGCAGAATTTAGCTCATAGCTTATGCACAATCTTCGCCTAAATGATGATTATTGCACATTAGTGAACATGGTTTTAGTATTAAATCTTATTCATAACTTCTATGGTGACTCAGTAGTGCGTGAATACAACATGGAATTGTGTATTGCTAAATTAGTAAGCACAAGTCACTTATAATTTGGGTTTGTTGCTCACCACTTGTTCTCTTCATTAAGGGTGAATGTGTAAATCGTTAAGTGGTAAATTCGTGTCTGACTTGAGTGAAGAAATAATTTCTGGTTAAGTCAATGGATATAAAAATACACAATGCACAATTTCACTAGACGACAGAAAATGTCTAAATATGTATCGGATTTTATTCGGGATATAAGACGAGTTTTTTCCTTTTTTAACTGTAAAAAAATCTAAAGCTGACTAACTGTACTTCCCGTCGTCCCATTCCCAGTGCAGCGTAAATTGTATGATGTATGACAAATTTAAATGCATTACATTTCATTACAGGTATATGGGTAATGATGATGATGATGATAATACTTCCTAAGTGGGCGAAGGCAGAATCTTCTTCAACCTATCTGCTTCGTGGTATACTGCTTGACTTAATTTATTATGTGATTTACTATAAGTTTGTATTGCTCTTTTGTACAAGAGTAACTTAAATTATTATGCTACACACACCTACTCTAGTCTATACAATGGTGTGCATACAGGAGTTAAAGCGCTGTTCATACTGCCGAGTCCTCGCTACAAGTCTCTATAGTATTATAGTAGAGAGTACAATGCAATGGACAACTTCTCACTCAAACTCACCTGAGTGCTTAAAACATTGAGGAGGATTACCTAACTTAGTAATATTAATATTCTCCCCTGCTGCACATCCTGTGAGACAGGTATTCTTCGCCTGTCGTTAGTAGGCTCTCTAATCAAATGCTTATTTACGGAACGGTTTTCCTCATGCAACTTGGAATTCTACCAGGTTAGATGCTATTTTCAGTTTAGAACTAGAACAAGCAGTATAATAGCTTGTAGAAAGCTACTACTACTATATGGAGAGAGTGTTGAGACATAACATATTATTTGTATGAAATAAAGAAGTTTACAGCGGGTTCAATTCCCTGTGATTAGCATTGGCTTCATATCATTATCATATAATTGTGGCAGAGGATATCTGTAGCAAATTTCAGATTTAGACAGGATGAGGGTTCTGTCATACCATATTAACTGAAAGTATTTAGAGATTAACTCCCTCAAAACACACATTGCAGGCAATTCCGCAATAAACATTGTGAATTTACAATGGTTATGTACTAGAATATTCCATGAATTACTTTTGAGAGGAGTTGGGAGAGATTGTTCAAGTATAACTTGGATTTGTGGCGTTTCGACTTTGATATTTGATACGTGAGACAATATGAATTTATAAAGATCATGATAACCATTGCCTGTCAATTTTGTTTAATACCGAAGGTTATTAACATATTAACGGTTTGATTGTGCGGATTGTGCTATTGAGACATTTAATCATTTCATGAAGTTAGAGATTTTCGCAAAGTTTTACGCAGTGTCTAACACCCTAACACTTTGTATAAATATAAATTTAATGGCACTTGGAAGTGTATCTCACATGTAGTGCGTGAAGAATTTTACTGACCCTCAAACCCAAGCAAAAGTGTTTTGGTCAGGAATTTTATGGTACTTTAATTCCCCTCGTTAATTTCCATATTCCGCCCTTTATTGCTCCAATTTGCAGTTTTATCGAGGAATTAATCCTCGGCTGAGTGAGTTTCATCCAGATAATGCGAAAGTTTTGTATCTTGTAACAAGTTTAACTAAAAGTGCGTTGTAGATTAGAAATATAAAATTGGCGTTTCATTCCTGATGCATATTCATTTAAAAATCAAAATAGTTTTCCTTTAGTTGAACTGCAGATCGAGGGTGGATATCTAATTGACAGTTTTTTTTAGTTAACTCTTGCATAGCTTTTGACTTTTAATCATATCGTATGCAATTATACAAACTAATATAACAGAACAATACTATACTCTACAGTATTTCGAATGTAATGCAAATATAGTAACAATTTTTACAGTTAAAAACTACAAATTGTTTTGGCCATGCATTGGGGCTCGGGTTATCATGTGAGCACACTATGATCTCAGTGCTTCACTATCATGTTTTATAATCGCAAGTAATTTTAAATCTCTGACTTTAGGTAGTTCATTTACCCGTTTAGTGTAAGTACAAAGTTATCAAACCAACCCAAGACAACTAGACACGGCTGAAAAGTGGATCGGTTTGTCTGTCGAAATCCAGGAAATAATACGCTGTGTTTGGTTTTTGTCTGATGGTGGAATGGAACCGAATGACGAGTAAACACATTATCATTTGAACTATTTTGCAGCAAATAAGTTTTTATTTATTCTGGCTTCTGGCACAAATTTTAAGGTAAAAAACCAAAGTCTGTCCCTTGCTGGATCCAAATGCACCTAAAGTGGAACATTGCAATGACAATAAAACTCCCATACAATTGTAGGATGGCTATATTGATAAGATATGTTTGACATTGCTCTTTATTTTGTTTCGAGAACGAGACCACTTATCACAATTTGCAGATCTATTAGAAATACGAAGAAATTTTTTTCAATTGCTGAAGTGTATAGCTCGAAAAGATTGAATGTGGATTAGAAGAGATTAGATTCAAATAAATAGCGTTTGGAATTGTTGTTACAAACTTGAATTGTAATTCATTTCATGTGAAGACGGAATTCAGTTTTCATACGGGCATGTTTCTTTCCGGAGGTACCGCATATCGACTGTTACTGTCCTCAGCATCACAGATATACTTGCCTACAAAATTATTCACATTCAAGTTATGGACATTTGTTTGACTATAAAGAGGGAAAGTAACACAACGTAACATACCTGAAACAAAGCGTTTCTTTACTAACGACACCCTATACCCAGAACCTATCAGTTCAAAGTCGCACCCAGATAGTGTAGAGTTTTCACAACTAAACTGTGCTGCGATGGTACCCTGTTTAAAGTTGCACCATGCTATAGTCGTTTCAGGTACAGAAGTTGAAATTAAGTTTGAGGCTTACATGAGAGCTAGGGCCGCTTGAAATCTCGAAACGGGCTCTAAGCGAACCAACTCCGAGATTTTCTGAATTGGAAGAGAGACTGGGGAGTTTCCAACAGGCCCGATTTGTGTTGGGAAACCTAATGAATGAATATACATCATAAAAACTGTCCGTGAGTTAAAAAATAATATTATAGAATATATATGGTACTACAATTACCATTGCCCAGTAGGTTTTGATTGCATTGTCTTTACTCCCCCATCTACAGGAGCTGCGATACAAACTTGAACTAACTGCGCTCCTGAGGCAGACTCCGTTTTATGATTTATACCCACAACTTCAGACTGGGCCATTTCCATGGCGTGGCTGTTATATTTGTAGTCAATCCTTAAATCAGTCTGTTGAACTTCGCATTTCCAAAATGCAACCAAATGCAGAGGACACGATGAAGCACCATGTTTGGGTTTAATCTAACCACAGCAATGTACAGTTTAAATATGCAGGTTTTTTTCTTCTGCTGTTAGAGCTATTGTAGATAGTTTACCTGATATTTAAGGATGTCGACATTAAAATACGAAGCATGGGGATTTTGTTCAGAATTATTTTTCAGCAAGACTATCAAGGCACTCATATTAAACTCAAAATGTAGCTCATCATCAAATCTTTCTCTGGAAACGACAGATTTTGAGATTAATATAAATCTTCCAGTCACACTTTAAGAGCAGAAGAATAAAATCCGATTCTTACACTTTTACTAGGTCTTTGTTTGAAACTAAGTTGTCAAGGGGCTGTTTACTCCTCACTTTGCATGTTAATTGGGCAGGCATTGGATTACTTGCAAATACTTGAATAATTCCAGCTGGAAAGGACACCATCATATCACCTGTCATTTTAACTTGGCACCTGAAATCAACATTTAGAAGATGTTATACTTGCACATTCCAACAAATTCTTAAAATAAAATAGAAACCACTCACTGATTTTCATCATTTCCTTTAAAGTAAGCGTGAACTATCTCATGGAATGCAACTGCAAGAGGTATGGAGTCTGCCATGCCAATCGTAAGAGGAGATGGACCTCGGGATCCAACTAAATGACTCCCTAAACTTCTCGTGTCTAAGCTGCTGATACTCTCAGTTCTAGACACAGCCGGAGATGGAGAACTTGTATTCCGTTGTGTAATTGTCTAAAAACGGAAGTTACCTAATAGTAAGCTAATTACTTTATTACTTAATGAATATACAATCCGTGTCGCTCTAACCTCAGGCCTAGGTCTGGAAGGCGGCCTTGGTATAGACATTCCACTAGGCGTAGGTGTGTTGCGAACAGATGTTTTCGGGGGTAATGCAGGTTGAATATCTCCTACTTCGGCAAAAATGTCACCGAGATCTTTGAACAAATACAAAGCAATCGTTAGGTTCAGAAACACTAGCCGCAGTATTTATCTAATATCGTTGTGTCTAATCACCTGCATATCTTGATGCTGCGTCATTCTGATTTAGTTTCGGACTAGATCTAGGATTTGGGGGAGGAATTGGAGGGCTTAAAGGTGTGTACGGATGTCTTGACGGCGGAGAGGAGCTTCCTATTTGCTGTGATACAGACTGGGACCGTTTCATTTGACTATCAGCATCGAGCAGAATTTTACGACCCTGAATAGCAAAGCATACGCGTTATAATGAGGATCAGATAACTTGGCATCATTGAGGATGCGCTTACCGTCAAGCCAACAGGAGACAAAGTCATATTTTCTACGGTGCTGCGAAGCTCATCAACGCTGGCACTTAAAGGTGCAGTACCGTTGGTTAGAGGCTTAATTACAACATGCAGCTGCTTTCCAGGTTCTTCATCTAATAACGTTTTAAAGTATTTACATTTTTATTTCCGAAAGAAACATTCGATCTAAACCACCAGAAATGATCTAAATTTTTACGCACCTGAATCTGATCCAGAGCTGGAATAAAAGCTGCGCTTATCATTTTCTTCCCAATTAGTTGGCGGTCGCACTGTGTACCCTTCAGCATCAACTTCTGCGGTTGGAGTGTCAGATTTGTGACTTTCATCTTTGTCCTCACTACAAGCGGAAACAAACAATTATATCGTAGCTCTGTTTTAAAAAGTAATCGATACAATCCAACACATACCCATCTGATTTTTCATCTTTTCCATCCTGATTAAGCCCGTCTTTTTTCTTCGACTTTTTGTCTTTCTTTTTACCCCGCCTACTAAGAAACCCTAAAAACATGCCGAATTATGTTAACGAGTACTTCAACAGAAGAATAAATTTAAGGATGCGTAGGATGCCCCACAGGAGAACATATTCTAAACTTCTAAGTTGTGCTAAGAGAATGCTAATACATGCTCAGTAGCAGGCATTGTTTAAATAAGTGTTCAGGGCAAGGTGAGATAACTATAACGACACGCTGCAAAGTAATTTTCAACGCATTCAGAAGTCGTCATAATATATAACTAATAATAATGCATGGCACTACAAATAATTTTTGGGAAATCATGAAATCACTTTCATCCTCTTAAATCACAAGGGCTATGTGCTTTAAAAATTTTTTTGATTATTATCTTTAACCGTGAACTTTCTTTAAGACTGACGATATTTAGATAGACAAATAACTATACACTACGACGTTACAAGAATTAATCCTTACTTCAGTTCACCAAAAGCATAGGCACCCTTGGCAGATACAAGCAAGCACAAGGGTCGTTGTTTGAAAGTTAGTATTATAGTTTCTAATGAAATATTAAAGCGTGCAAGCTGTGCAAGTACACAATTTTCAGCCAAGTATCACGATTTCGGTTTTTACATTTCGATCCTCTGTTGGCCGATCTGGAAAGTGTTGGTTTGTTGTTCGTGGCATTGGGTTGCATTTGTCCCAAACCTGTGCACAGTTCCAAGCTTGGGGACTCAGTACCCTTGCTTGAACTATTGCCTTTGTTGCCTGTAAAAAATCCATATAAAACATCATACCTCCACACATTAGGCAAACAAAACCACAGATTATCATTACACATTACACCAACCCACAACAAATTTACATACATAGCATTGCGAGAAAACTCAGCAAGTCATTTAGCATGGTCATTATACGGCTTCAAAATAATAATACAAGTGTCGTCAATTATTTACTTCCCAGTGAACAGAAAATAATTAAGGAGTCAGGACCAATCTTCCATTCGCACGCACAAAACCAACCCCGCTTCGCAAACATAAGTTCAATTCACGCAAGCCCATATTAATAAAGTTACAACGTTACAAGTCCAGTTTGAAAGTTCATGCTTTAAAAATGAATTGTCGTGCAGAAACAAAAAGCATTTGGCCCTATCAACCAAATCCAACCAATCTTAAAACAAAAACAGACTGATTTGATGTACCGTAAAAATACTTTAAAAAAATAGCTTATCCTTCGCTCAAAAGTGAATGAAAGTTTTTTGCAAAACTTAATTGAAATAATAAATAAGTTCAAACTGTCACGTTGAATTTTAAAAATTCGTTCAACTTACGGTTGGGTCAAATATAAAAATGGCTATGTGAAGCCACAAATATGAAAACAATCTACACTATACGCTGCACATAGCCCTACCCACATACCCTGGGACAGAGGGATGAAGAGATTGAGGAGAGAAGTTGTCCTGCGGGACCCCTTGCTTGACCGAATATCTTCTACAGAGTTATCAATGTTACCTTCACGTTTCTTCTCACCACCAACAGATTTGTCTAAGGATGACTTTTCTTCGGAACTGCCACTACCTCTACTAACTCCATCGCCAGGTCCTACTTCTTCTATTTCTAAAACTCCTATCATTATACACACGAATGTTACATCGAAATTCGCTTTTACAACTTTGCATATGGTGATTTACCAGGCTTGTCATTTCCTGTAGCTTTTTCTTTCAGGAACTGCTGCAATAAGTCTTCAACCGTTGTGCTGGCACACTCTTGACGGAATTTTAGATGTACCTGAACGAAAAACATTCCACAAAAGACATAAAATTACTTACAGATTTGACTGGGTATTATCTGTATGAGACAAGTAGTTCTGACCTGCCCAATTAGTTCATGGTTATTTTCCATGACTGTTGCGTAGCTGTCTAGGAACTCCTTCATTTGTATCAAGTAGATTTCTTCCACATCTTGAAATCGCTACAGAACAAACAAGGTTAGGAATATAACATTACTGTCTTCTAGTGACACAGCAGGTTGACAAAAATCCACTTACTCGGCAAGCTTCCGTCATTTTTGTGAGGTAGTCTTCCCTGTAGCTCTGACATTTTTCGACCCAAGCTTTGTAATCTAATTGAGCTTTCTTCATTTTAATTTCAGCCTTCTCAACATCTTTGCTCGACGCATTTTCTTTCTGGCATTTTTCAAGCTCCAGATACCTCTGCACATACAGCGCTTTCGCTTTAGCAACCATTGCTTTGGAGTTATGGTAAAGCTGCACGGCTTCTATCGTAGCTGATTCTTCATCTTTCACCGATTTATATTTCTTCTGCAGATCATCCGTATACTTGACCAGGTCTTTGAACAAGTCTTCCACCTTCTGAACCATAAGTCCATGAACTTTAGACAGCTCTTCAGATGAGTTTCTTAGGATTTGCCATAACGGGGCAAACGAGCCATTAGCACACCCATTTCCTGCTAGTTTAGCAAGTTTAGTTAAGGCTTTGGAATGTGATTCTTCAAGAGACGACCTGATTACAAAATACCAATTGAAATTCACTCCCAGTTGCATACCACTATCAAAATTACGTAACAGCCACTTGCCTCTCCCGAATAAAATCAGACAACTCTTTAGTGGTAGAGATACCATATTTCATATTTTGAAAAAGCACATCAAGTCCATTGTTCTTCTGGCCTTCGCCCTGAAATTGATCAAGAAACGATTTACTTCCGACAAATGCCATGCCAGCCAGCCTTCTAGAGTGCCCTACTAACACCTCATCCTCAATTTCCCTGCAGCATCTCTGAACCCAAATAAAAATGACTACAATGACACACATAATACATACAACTTTCTTATTGGCACATTATTATTCATAAACAAAGTCCGAAGTATTCAAATTACATTACTGCGAACTATCAATAAAAACTACGCCATTGAATAGACGATTGTTTTCCAAGTCATAATGTGATAACCTGTGCCCTCGAAAGGCATCATGTGTCAGTGAATGTGCACAGTCTATTAAGTGCGTGTATAAGGTAACTCGATACTCTTAACGAGTTCTTCTACTGTCTCCGATACTTCAATTGACACCCTCGTCTTTTCTACTCTAAGACAATCTAAAAGATGACCTTCATTCTAAAATGTAAACAAATAACACTTCCTCATTGCTTACCCAGAAGTACTCGCTGAAGTCGACGGTCATCGTGCCATTCCTTGTTCAGTCCTTAGCACACCACCAGCAACAGGAACGTAGAAATAATCGATGGAACAGACGATGATATCCTCAAAACTAACTATAATTCTTCAACTCAGTCCAATCACAACTTGGCGTAGTACAAAAAGGCTTATACAACGTTAACATTTGTGGAAACTGTCGGAAGTTCAGGTATCTCCTGCACTGCATGAAGTTGAACTGTTAGACGTTGAGTTTTTGAATCTCACAGGATTGAAATACAGAATACAATACAACAACCTCCTTTAAAAATAATGAATTTCGTATCCCAGCATTCCCTTTTCCTGAGGAATCCTAAGAAACTACAAAAGCTGCTATTACACTACAATAACACTAATTCTAACGAGACTGTAATATTATTCAGTTCCAGTATTAAAGCTATAGAGCGGCGTGTCGTACTTATCTAATTAGTTGGCAAGCTTGTGAGACTTGGGATTCTTGGAATTTTGGAATAAAAAATACGCCCTGATTCTTCCTCCGACAGAGATTAACTCTGCTCAACTTGTTCACCACATTATACACCGACTATATTACATTAATAGTCTGCACTTAATAATAGTACATTTAATTGTGGTGGTGATGGTAGTGGTGGGTGGCGGTCAGCCTCTCTGCGATGGATATTCCTTTGAGAATTGATTTATTCTTCGCTCCTTCAAATAGAATTGTAGCACACAGGGATTTTTGAAGTTTGAAGTCGTCGCCTGTGTCGAAAACCGGGGAATGAGTTGAGAAGTAATTGTTTTTGAGTTGCAGTGGCGTCAAACTGACTTATAATGAATGTTTAGTGATGATAAGGTGGTCGGGTGGAGGTAGGAAGAAGTTGGGTGGGTGGAATTATTAAAAGTATATTTATGGAGGGTGGAGCAGATCCGGAAATGGTTGATGGGACTGCGGGATCACTTAACTGTTACAGTGATTGTGTGTAATGTCAAGTGTATTTATTAGTGGAGAATTAATTGCTGAGTGGCTGTACAAGTCCGTACCACTGCCGACTTGTGACACTTGAGGAGGTGGTGGACAAAGATGTGCTGATGCAGATGTGCTCAAGGTTGGTGACGTCTCGGCACAAGAGATACGCACTCCACTCTGAGGACGGCGAGGGAAGCCGACCTAAACCAAAGGCATCAGAGGGCACCAACTTTCCAACAACGCATCTCTCACTTCCAGCAACGCAGCAGTCACTGCTTTCCTTTACTAGAGGTATCCGGTGACTGGTGATATCCTCTGCACTTCTCCGACTCCAAGAAAATGCATTTGGTCTTGTGCGAAACAAGAATTACTCCTCTCCAGCTCTCCAGTCTATGACTTGCTGGAAATGTTATTAGATTTAGCTAAGACTGTATGGAAACTTGGATATTCATGAAACATGACAGTATGCCAGATACACTATTTAATTAGCAAACTGGCAATAACTGTCTAGGTAAAAGTAAGCTCTGATTCAAATACGGAATAAAAGTAAGATAGGTATTTAAGATAGGGGATAGGTACAAGAAGTCCAGTGATAGCAATCCTTATCATTAAATTATAATGTCGTCATGAACTTAAAATACGATGAAAAATCTTCAGAAACCTTCTGAAGACCTCAGAACCAGAAGGTAACGAATTAGCAGTAGAACCTGTCGTATAGTTGATAGTAGTTAGTGGTTAGCAAAGAAAGCTAGTTAGGCTTAAGGCCGTCCCCCCCATAACCCGTTGATAAGCGTTGGTAGGGGGAGGTCCCCATAAGAGACAATGTTAAGTTCACTACTGTTTAATTTTGCATCTCCTCCGTCAGTTTTGAACTTGGGAATATG
>JAQGAD010000008.1:0-263564 GCA_034696625.1 Isotomurus palustris | reverse complement strand
ATCCCACATAAAACGATTGAAAATTGAATTTTTCAAAAAATATTTTGGATTTCGAGCTAACCCACCCCTGGCTACCGTGTACCAAAATTTCATCAAAATCCGAGATATGCGTGCGCTATGGGTTGGTTGCTTACTTTTAACTTTGACTCTATTCCGACTTAACTGTCAATTCTGAGCTTGACTTGTTGGGTGTCGACAAGAAAATTTTATACGATGAACTAACAACGAGCTACCTATAGCATGCCTGGTAATTTTAATCATAGGCGAATACACTAGATCTAGATAGGGTAATAATATCATAATTACGATGTAATTTCTCTGCGATTCTATCACAACAAGGAGAGCAATTAGTACAAAACATTTTATATGTACATCTTCATATATAATGTAGAGGTGAGCTGCGACTTCAACTGCCAGTAGATGAGACACCCGTGTCTAAAATTAGCGTCACCAATCGGCGATTAATCCATATTTGTATGATCTACTAATTTCTACGGGTTATGCTATTTCACATGCTTAATTTACACGTCTGACTCGCCTACAACTTAAAAGCGTTTCTCATAAAATCTGTTTTCCATTAAATTACTCGTATCAACTGTTACATTGTCATGTTTTCAAGTCGTCAGGTCAACTTCTCCTAGCTGGCAGTAAACTTTGTAATGAACATTAATACATTATTTATATTATTATTTTTTTTAGAAAACTCGTAGTTATACAGAATGTGCGCCTCTGGAATATATTTAGAACACATGCTTTTGGTGCTGGAAACAATGAAACTTGTCATTTGCTACACATTCTAAATCTCTCATAAAATGACTCACTGTATATATGACTGCGTTTTATGAACTAATTGTACGTGTACGTACAAGATTCTCGTGAGACCAATGGTAAAAGTAAATAGCTGATTGTACTTAATAAATGGCTTATTCCTGTTTAAGGATGTATAGTACCAAAGTACCAACGATTGTATACGATAATATTTATAATATAATTCGTTGCTCAGTGCTGGTTTAAGGGAAAGATTAAAATATGTATACTAATTCTGTTACTTCTGTATGCGAGCAAAGGTAGTTCGGTTTTCTCTTTCTGAAAATTAACGTTCGACGGTTCTACATAAAAACATATTCGACTTGGTAGCCGTGGCAAGGAATATAAATTAAGCAGGGGGCTTAGAGAACAAAGTGGGGTCAATCGACGCGAACCCGACCAAAATCTTCCCCTTACAGTCGAATTTCACAGGATAAGTCTTCACGAATCTACTATAACGGTTAGGTGGGGAGACGCACTGTCCACTAGAAATATCGAATTTCCATGAATGCCACGGGCATTTGATGCAATATCCGTTGCGACTCGGCAGTTCTTCAATGTCCCCTTCATGTAATGGGCCCCCTGTAAAGTAAAATACAATGAATCCACTGAAGTTCATGCTTTATTCAGGTGTGGAAAATATGTTGTTATTAAGTACATACGTACCTGCATGTGGGCAGTTATGTTGGATAACGTAGAGCTTCTTTTGCACGGATATTATAGCCACGTCTTCCCCATTTACAGTCACCTTTTTCTTTCCAATCTTGTCAATCTCTACAAAATCATTAAATATGTATTTGAACCATAAATGTATATCTATGATATGATTGTGTTGTGAACCTGACGACACATATTATGTTCTGCGACCCTTACCGGATTTGGTGACCCCTTCAACCGGAAAGAACAGATACTCGTCAGGTTTCTTGTTATCTCCCGCAGATTCTCCTGCAGTGCCCATGTTCGAAAATCGTTAGCCTTCAGATGACACAGTCACCACCACTGTAGAAGATAAATTATAAAACGATCAAAATTCAGTGATGCTGATAGTTGATGTTGTCTCGCTGACAAATTCAGAGAGGATGATGAGATGACTCAAATCACTGGGAAGCTGGACGGGTAGAACTAAACAGTACAAGAGTATACTAGTGCTAACCTGATGTGACCTTTAACCTTTAGCTGTGAAGAAGTTTGAGGGTAGCCAGTAGTGGTGGTGACTGGTGCATAGAGACGTCTCCTACTGTCGCCGTTTGCGATAAGGTCGAATTTATGTAGAATCAAGTTGGCAAGAGCAGACAGAAGGAGAGATGAATAGAGTGAATAGACTACGACCAGCTGACTGTCGCTGACACTCGCACACTCACTTTGTTCTCCGGTCGTCCCACATGCACAATGCATATGCTACACATGATCCGACTTTCCAACTCTTAATTATATCCTGCACATTGGCCATGTGCCGTGTGGAATATGCACTAACGACCGATTTATACTACAACTCGACAGTATTCGAAAGCAACAGCATGTAGGCTTGATAACTTCCTGCTGTTTTTATGCAAAATTGTGAAGACCATATTAGAATTCATGAAACAACGTGCATTCATAAAAATGAAGCCGAAGATGCGATGACTGTGTACAGATATTAAATTCATAAGACGTAAAAATCACGACAGGTAAAATCGAAGTTTTATTTTCTGTGTAAAACTTCAATCCAGCGAGTAAGAGCTTAGTACAAACGGATTAGTTATGAGGTTATGATTAAGCTACGAACTCGTATGGAATTGGTTGGAGGAGCTGAGGAGCGTTGTTCTTTGCGCTGACGAAGTGAGCTGGTCTGGGCTGCTTGGGCTAAATTAATATTACAAATACAAATTAGTTCACGTGTGGGGGAGATTAAGTAAACACTTGAAAACTAAAAGTAACGAGATGATTTACCTGTCGCTTGCACACAACACGGATTCCCTTAGATTTGGCATCCAACTTCAGCTTCTCATTTTCCTGAACTCGATTCAAGAAGTCAGTTCGGCACTTGGAATGGTTGACGTGCTCGATTCTGACATTGATTCTGTTGATAATAAAAAAAAGTAAGCAATAAGTAAACTTTGCCGGATATAAACTCCACATTCACATGCACGATTGTAAACTTCTGAACTTAATTATCTCACCTCTTGGCAAGAATCTTTCCCTTGATCTTCTTATTCACAATGACTCCTAAGGCTCGCTTCGTGACGTTGTAAACTCGTCCGGTCTTTCCGTGATAATACCTGTACGGCATTCCCGATTGAACGGCTCCATTACCCTAAAAGCAACAAGATTTCAAAATCGTTATAGAACGCCTATCCCACCCTTGCTTCACTCATCAACCCAAATGTTGCTTATGGATTACCTTGATGTCAACAATATCGCCGACCTTGTACACTTTCATGTACGTCCCCAAAGGAATAACTCCCTTCTTGCCGAAACGCCGAGAGAACAAGTCTCTCGTCCCCCTACGATAACCTTTAGGATTCGTCATTTTGTTAGTTGCTTCTCCTCTCTACTCCTGTAAATACAAACAATTCACACAAAAAATAACTAAATCGGGTCGAAATTCGGCAAAGTTCGAATAAATTGAGGAGAACTGCAGTCTGGACTTACCGAGCACACGACGAGATGTGTTGACCAAGTTGAATGTTGCCGCGCGGGAGATCCCAACATGGCGGAGGGATCGGGAGCATTCAAACACTACGTAACTCCACTCGCCAGTGTTTTCTCTTGGGAGGATGCAGGGGAGCCTGAAGAGTGCTTGACACACAACATGGATGTCCCTCCGGTGGTCCTCTCGTTTTACTGGTTTCTCCTTTCGTGAGACAAGCTCCGTTGCTCAACACGAGGCGACTCTGCCTGCACCTCCTTCCTATTCTGCTGACACTGCTGAGGCTCATGGTCAGGAATCCTGAAGGAGGTTTATTCTCATGCAAGACATTAAAATCTACCGGAACTGCTGCAAAGTTTACAACTTCCAGCAACTACGTCTTGGGAACAACTGCTTAGGGTTCCTTAGAGATTCAAAATTTGAGTAACTGCGATTGAAATGCAATTAGGGGAATGATGAATGCATGAGGTAGGTGAATCTAGAATCTAGTAGCATTTGAGAGAAATAATTGATGCATTAGAGTTAGAAGTTAGAATGATGGCCAGCAGGGCATTAGATATCGAAGATGATGCATAAGGTAAAAGATGATTTAGGAGGAGTGGGGTGCTTAAGGAAATTACCCTTAATGAAGGGGACAGGATGTTTTGGGGGTACAAAGGAAGGGACTTAAGAGACTCGAACGGAGTTTGCACATTATGACAGCGGTGGTGGTGGTGGTGCTCTGCCGGGAATCGGAAAAATAGAGTGAAGAGTTGAAGAGTGAGTGTGAGTGGAGAGAAAACTACAATTAATTAAATTAAGTTGCCACCATCACATAACAGAGTTGTCAGTACTTCGGGTGGAACCTTTAGATATATTATACAGAGTGGTTGAGTGTTGTAAGTTTTAATAGTTTCGGAGTGCTAACAATTAGAACAAAACAACAATGGTGAATAGTAAATAGAAGGAGATTCAAGGAAGTGGAGAGGAGGACTGTGGAGACGATAACATTCAGCTGATTGTTGATTTTGTGTGTTTCGTGTTGTTCAAGAATTACGCTCAGTTGTTGAGCGTAGTTTGAGAACAGCGAGTACAAAAGCGGTCAAGATTCTCAAGCGACTTGGAGGGATCATGGTGAGTTGTTTTAGTTTTTTGACAGAGCGAGGATAATGCTGTTATAATAACTACTTTCTTATTTTGTTTTACCAACTTATTTTGGGGATTTTTCCAGGGAACCAACGCCTCACAGTTGGAAAAGGAAATTGGAATGGAGTTTCCTCCGAATGAGCGATTCTTTGGATTGGCGAATGTAAGTGGGGAGTTAATTATTAGTTTCATATTTTACTTATTTATTTATTTTGGTGAAGACGTTAACTAGCATACGTGTGTGTTTTTGAATTTGCAGTTCGGGAATACTTGCTATAGTAATTCGGTGCTGCAGGCGTTGTATTTCTGCAAACCATTCAGAGAAAAAGTACTTGAGTACAAGGCAAAGAATAAAAGACCAAAGGAAACGTTGTTATCTTGCTTAGCAGATTTGTTTTATACTATAACAACACAGAAAAAAAAAGTGGGGTCAATCGCTCCGAAAAAATTTATTGCCAGATTGCGAAAAGAGAAAGAAGAGTTTGATAATTACCTACAGCAGGATGCTCATGAGTTTCTGAATTTTTTGATCAATCGGATCAACGAAATAATAATTGGTGAGTTACCTACTTAAAGCAGAGATTGAGGCTGGTTAGAACGGTTTTGGAAAGGTTTTTTTTAACACTGGTGGCTTTATTAGCTGAAAGACAAACGCAGACTACAAAAAAGGGAGGACCCGAGGGAGACAATAAGGGACAAGAGCCAACATGGGTGCATGAAATATTCCAGGGGATTTTGACTAGTGAGACGAGATGTTTAAATTGTGAAACGGTAAAATAAATCCCAGAGAACACAGTTTTTGTTAAGCAGAAATTCATTTAGGCTGTCTTAATAATATAGGTAAGCAGTAAGGATGAAGATTTTTTGGACCTGCAAGTTGATATTGATCAGAACACGAGTATCACTCATTGTCTGAGATGCTTCAGCAACACAGAAATGCTTTGTGGAGATAACAAATTCAAGTGTGACAATTGCTGCAGCTATCAAGAAGCCCAGGTTCGTCTATATTCTGAATTCGGTCATAGAATTGAAATAATGTAAAGATTGTATATATAACGTTGTCATTGTTTCGTAGAAACGAATGCGCGTGAAGAAGCTTCCTGTAATATTAGCACTTCATCTGAAGCGATTTAAATACGTAGAACAGTACAACAGGCACATTAAGGTTTCTCATCGAGTTGTATTCCCTTTGGAGCTTCGACTGTTTAATACGGTAAGCATTACATTCTTTTATTGTCGTATGCTGCATTATTGTGCATTAATGTGCATGCCTTATTTTGTATAGTCGGACGATGCAGTTAATCCAGATCGGCTGTATGACTTGGTAGCTGTCGTGATACACTGCGGTAGTGGCCCAAATAGGGGTCACTACATTAGTATTGTTAAAAGTCATGGATTTTGGCTTCTCTTTGATGATGACATGGTCGATGTAAGTTTTTGCTAAAGCTGTCACATTTTCATTCCTTTTGTTGATTACACAAAATTATCTGTTGTTAATAGAAAATAGACGCGTCCGCTATAGAAGATTTCTATGGACTGACTTCAAATGTACAGAAATCGTCTGAGACGGGCTACATTCTGTTCTACCAATCGAAAGACTACGCTGGATGATAAGGAGTAGGACTAAATTCGTGTATCCCTCTATTTCGTTTCTTCAAACATCGTATATTTTAGAATATCTTCGTCGCACCTCGCAGTTTTCTACGATTACAACGAGCATCACCGTCACCACCACAAATCTCTTACTGACTCACCAACTCAGGTTATAGGATCCAAACGCAATTATCTTGCACTGGAGTCTGATGAACCTTCATGCAAGTCTTTAACTAGGAAAGTAAGCCTTCCTTTCTTCGTGAAATTAAAGTATGAAACGAAACAATATGTAACAAAATGTACTACAATATCGGGTCTAGATGGACGATGATAATGTGATTCTTGACAACCACCTCTTCAATATGAACGATGACTATATATACAGTGAATGACACGTATGACATAGTGATATATAGGTAATTTGTAGATTAATTCACATCATTCACATACAAGAGGGTCTTAGAAGTCCTACTTCATCCAGGTCTCACGTCTCACCAGTTAGTGATGCAAGGTAATTATTGATTCTGCACGGCCGTAATTTTCAATGATAGTACGAAAATGTAATTTTAATAGTGCTTCACGTTGCAGTGATTATTTTTGTTTAGTATACATATTTATTATCGTGTTAATTTCGATATTTTAATTGTCAGTGAAGAAGTGCTAAGTGTAAGATATACGATTATAATAATGATTCCAGGCTGAGAATTATATCATGATCTAAATAACAAACAACCAAAAGCATAACATGAATGAAGACATTTCTAGTCGATATTAAGTAGCGATTTTTGCCTTAAGAATATTATTCAACTTTATACAGATTCTTATGAAAACAAGTAACAAGTTTTATGCAAAACGAGCGATACTTCTTCGCAAAGAAGTATTGGTCCCTAGTGTATCAGAGTCCAATAACATTTATTGTGAGATCAAAGATCCTAAGAATAACCAGTTGCAATAACACATAAAATGAATTATTGTCAGTTTTATCTTTATCCCAAATCTTTAGGTCGTTGTGCACTAAAGTGTACGTTTTAACTACTAATATACCCGTATGAATTTATAGATTTTATTATTCACCTGAATGAAATGCTTTTTGCTTCCGTGTAAAATCCACCCATTAATTAGAAACGAATTAGCTGTTATTTCAAGTTTCGGAAAGTTTAGATTAGTAGTTTTAGTAGCTTCTTGAAATCGCTTTAGCTGAAGCAACTCTTGTCATGATATTTGAAATCCTGTAACAGTAGTCCACATAATTCATAAGTTATAAGTAGTTCAAGTGATAAATATTCGAAACTCACTCTTATTCGTCCATTCATGCACTGTTAAAGAATGCGTGTAAATTGAATACGTGATGGCGCAAATCGATTTTAAGAACTGAGTAAGTGATTTGTTCTGGAAACACTTACTAGCATTTTATTTCATTAAGAAGGTTGTCGTAACGGTGAGTGAAGTAGAATACATGTCTGATGTATCGATGAATAATAAAGAAGAGCTGTGAAATATAAACCACTATGTGTAAATCTTGTTCTTAAATATCTGCGGTAAAAAAAAATGCATCATGAGTTCCGTACAAACATCGATATTTTTATTCAGTAGAATATGACAATCACGGTCTTTAACATGAATAGTCGTAAGACGAGGATACAGGGGTGTCGTGTCTAGTAATCATATCATATATCCATAATTTTATAAAGGTATTTTGCGCCACTCGCCGTCGTCGTCATAAATCAATTAGCCGTTGTTCTGTAGATAGTAAGTGTGCTGTAGATTCAGTTGAAGTGTTCGTACGTGTTTTGTGAAGGTCGCACAGCAAGTACAAATTGGACAGAAAATCGAGTGTGGTTGATGTACTTATAACAATACGTTTATCTTTGAATACAAATAATATTCGTAGTAATTAAATGGAAGAATCCTAGTAATAATTAAAATGAGACACATTATGTTGACTACATCTTGGTCGTGGTATATTCATCGGGGAAGGTGAACTGGTGATTTCCATTGGCTACTAAAATGGGCAAGTGACCAGCATTCGGAATGACGTTCCACGATAAAGTCAGCGTGACATTTTTGTTTCCTCTGTTGAGATTTTAAACAAAAATGAACCCTCACATGAACTGTAACTGAAACTATTCTTGTAACTGAATACTACTTACCTCAATCCATTTCCATCATCCCAGAAATAATATTTTGGCCTGATATTCTTGTGGTCAAGTACGGCATTCTCTCCGCGCTGAATGATCTTATCCCAAATGACGACTTGGTTGAGCTTGTTATTAGGAGTTTCATACTCAGCCGTCAAGTACAAAAAGAGTTGTTTAACATTCCAGTTGAACAGAGGTCGCAGGTCAGCCTTGAGGTCGAAAATCATGAATCCCATGTCGTTCTTCTCTCGAGATGCACTGTAGTCTGGCACGTTCCGACTAGACATGGACAAAATGGATTCATTAGGTAAGACAATCATGGGCTAAGGCCATCAACGCTGAGGGTCAAGAATGAATAGAATGAACTGACACAAGAACGGTGACGGTGTTGATGTCAGCGGTTGCAGAGTAGTCTCGAAAGGCAGTGGTAATGAAGCAAACGAAAGTGAGGCCTGCGAGGACACTCACAGTGTATGCGGCCAGAGCATGACAACGAGTGAACGCGCTGTGCATCTTGCAAAATAATCTCGTGTGGTCGAAGAAGTAGCGGTTGACGTGGCCCGGGTGGTGCGTCAACGACAAGTGTGACTTCAACTGATGACCGTGTCTTTGTCACACACGCACACTACTTCTTGGCCTGTAGAAATCCTGGGTCAATATTGTTTACTCCGAGAGTGTAGGCAGGTGGTGGTGGTGTCAGTTTGACAGACGGAGGTCGAGTAGCTCAGTTACTTGAGTTGTGTCAGTTTGAGTTGGTTGCCGTCGTGTCACTTGATTTGCGGATCCCGCCTCCCCCTCTTTTCTCACCTCACCCCGAACGCTTCCTTACTTCGCACTTTCTTCCTATGTATTAAGTACGTTCATTTCATATCCGTCACACCAACTCGACAGGTGTATGAAAATCCGAACAGCACATTTACTTAGTTTCTAGAGTTAGTTCTATCGGTTTTATGCATACCGAGGCGAACTGATGGTTCACACTCTACATACTAACCCTGTTAAAAGTAGAATGAAACATGAAAATACTTCCTTCAAGCACCAAGGTAGCAAGTATTGAGCCACGCGCCACACTCACTCACCTGTAATTTAACTACATCAAAAATTGGAATGATGGTGTAGCTCAAACGAGACTCCCACGAACAAAGATTCGACTGGTTAAGTTAAACGAGGGAGATGAATTCATGAAGTTGAGGTATCTGAGGACGCCTTGCGACTTTGAGTTTCGACTTCGCCCGGGGACAACAGAAAAATTCGACATTACCGCCTCCCCCATCCTGTACTTCCAAATATTACACTGAGTGACCCTGTTGCAATTCAAATGTAACGTAATATGATACGGAGGTCGAAAGTCTCGAACCATCCACTGACCTCTTAAAAGGTCAGAGTTGAAATGGTTGAGACTCCCTATCCCTCTATACTTTGCTGTTGTGGAGTGTATTCATTGATGTGGAGATGGAGCAGCAAGCTTCCTCTCACGGATGACTCTGAAAACAAAATTTCTTACGAGAATTTTCTGTTCTCCCTATTTTGGTTTTTGACGTTTTTGATCTTCGTCTTCACTTCACAGCTGGTCGTCAGCTGGTGGTGTCGATTTAACCGTGTGTGTGTGTTCGTTAACTTGTGTGACCGAGGGGATTTTCCTGCCGAATTTTCCAATTAGGTGTTCGACGTCGAAGTTCCTGCGTGTGCTGCACGAAGAATTTCGACAGCGTCCAATCTAAACGAAATACGACTGTAGATCAACAGGTAAGGATATTTCGAAATAAGATTTTCCCCCAAACTATAGTTTTATCGGAGTAATTAGTTGTTGACTATAGATTGCTCTCTCATGATGGATAAAGACCAGCCAACGAAGGCGCAGCTGGCTGAAAAGTTTATGGCTGCTTTCAATCAAAATCGGGATGATTTGCTAAACCAAATTATCGGTCTGTCAGTAACCTGCGATGGGTGGGATTCAGATACTATCGTTGAGAAATTGAATGGAATTTGTAATGAAATCCAGAAAATGAGCAAGTCCCTCCATGATGCCATGATGTTTCTTCCTTCGTATTCTATCAAAGTATGGACAGTATTATTATTTTTAAATCAGCTTGCTACTAGTATGTAGTATTCAGCACTAGCTCGTGTCTTTTACGTGTTACTGTAACATTGCAGGTGCGTCAAAATGAAATAAGGGATTTGGAAAAGGGCTTAAAAGAGCAGGAAGATATACTGATCCCGAAGAAAAAATTCGGTTTTAAGAAAAAGATACCGTCAGTAATCGATGGCTCCACAACAGAAATAAAACCTGCGTCGGTTGACACTGCTCCTGTAGCGCCGAATTCTGTAGAGACTGTACCTGAGGTAGTATGTCATGATCAAATTATTTAGTTTAATGATTCGGTATCGAAGTCTTTTTACGACGCCCAATATATTTTATACTCTGCAGATGAGCGGTGAAAACTTTCTCACGATTGAGAAACTAACGGACACAACTGCTGCGTACGAGGAGGAAAAACTAAACGGTATTGATGTTCTCGTTCGAGACTTGGAAAACGTGACTCTTCATTTGGTTGGCAGTCCTTCCACTCTGCGAATTAAAAATGTGAAGAATTCGCGCATTATTTGTATGTAACTCGTTTTACGTTTAAACGTTGGTTGATTGGCTTGATGTTCAGCTTATCGAATCCTGGATTATTTTTAGGTGGACCTGTGATTACGTCTGTGTTTGTTGATTCTGCTGTTGACAGCAGGTTATTTCTTAGCTGCAAGCAGCTCCGTACTCACTCTTCTAAAGGGGTTGACGTTTACCTACGCGTACTTTCTAGAGCCATAATTGAAGATTGTGAAGACATACGATTCGCTCCTTATTTTTGGAGCGACCCAAAGTCGGAAGAACTTCATAAGAAAGCTGAAATACCTCATAATTTGGAACGGTAAGTAATTTTTACGATAAAGTCATTTTAACATGTAAGGTAGTCGCAATTCAGTACGTTGTCTCAAGGTTTGATGTCGTTGATGACTTTAACTGGCTATCAGCTACGCAATCCCCAAACTGGTCAATTCTTCCGGAAGCTGAAAGAACTCAGTCGCCAAACTATGAATAAGGTATTAGACAATTTTTTAATTCTAATTTTTGAGGTCTAATGAGGTGATATGATCCTACTGGTCGATTTAACACCGCTAAAAAGAATCATAACCGCTGTGCAAGTGGCCGCGTCTAAAGTTTACTTAATAATTGAGACTTAATTGCTTATGTACGTTTGGGACTTAATTGCTTATGTACTTTTGACTTTGGGTATGTTACGAAAATGCAGGGAATTTGGCTGAGTCAATAACAACAATTATTTATTCAAGAATGGAGTGATAACCTCCAAGGAAGCCCCCTTCAACGCAGAAACACTCGAGTCTCTGGTACCATAAATTACATTTTGTGCTTTTATTATTACAAAAATTGACGTAGTGAGAGAGACGACGACAACCTACCAAAAATTCAAGAATGTTTAGATGTGTGCTTAGCAAAACCACTTAAAAATCAGATTCTTAAACGTGACTCATTACTAAAGAGTCATTAGTAATTGAGGGATTTTAAACACGGCCTCAAAGGATACTATTAGACTTCAGTGTTAAATTTTCCAATGGATTCAAGAATCATGAACAATTACTATCTTAACTATTTTATTCGTATTCTTTCAGAAGAGGAACATATTCGCCTACCAAAGTTACTATCAAAACAACATCCGTCTCCTAACACCTACTGAATCATTATAAACATTACCTCACCTCTGTTTTCACATAGTTTACAGTTTACAGACTCACTGTATTATGAATCATTAAACTACTAAACCATTAGGAATGAAATCTGCTGGAATGAAAATGCAATAAAAATTGTGAACTCAAAAAAGTTACTTTATGAACTTGACAAAAGGCAAAAAAGTCGGATTGTAAGTGGATAGTTACTGATACAGGATTTGCAACGATGATAAGGTCACATATTGACAAGGTCAAAATGTAAAGGGCTCAACCGGGATTTGAACCCGGGACCACTCGCACCCTAAGCGAGTATCATACCCCTAGACCATTGAGCCGGGATGGAAGAAAGTGATTTTAATTGGAGGATTCACAACATTATCATTATTTGCAATGTAGTGTACAATTGTGCGAATAGCTGAACGTTTGAAGGTATGTGCAAGTGATTACGAGTATGTTTAATTGTTTAGTTGGGGCATGAACATTTTTACTTATGCATGAACCTCAGTTAACCGTGAGTCATTATCTGTTATCTGTAAGCATTAACTAATTCTTCCTTGCACCTTAATACCTGCTGTTTTACCCACCAAGCAAATGTTGGTTAAGGTTAGGAATCTATGAGTTAGAATGGTGTCAGTTAAAGATCTACACACTCAATAATATGTTAAAACTGTTCGTCTCTAGTTCTGCATTTTCTTTATGAAAATATTGGAAAAGTGGTGAACGAAGATGACGCTACTAGTAAATACTCAATAATTATTGTGAAATAGCGACCTTCGTGATGGGATTTGTCAATGAAAGAGTGAATATGAATATACTAGCAATCTATTATGAAATTGCAGTTGTAGCCGCATACAGCTTGCGCTTCTTGATTGGAATATTGAGAGTGCTGAATATTTTAGGATGTCACTATGACTTGGGACAATTAATGTAGGAGGAGGAGGAAACAGAAGTGAAGTATTGCTGTAGTGGAAACATGCTGATTTTTCTGCTCTGGTTATGGTTGTCTGACTTGGTAATCGAAGATGTACAATGCGAATCCGGATGAGTCATCACCTGAAAGTACATCCTTTACGAGGAAATGAGTTTTTGTTGTTGATCATCGTGTTGGCCATCGAGTTTTCTAGGTACACTTGTTTTCCCTTGGATCTGCGAATTGCGACCGGGTTAGCTCGTCTCGCACAAGAATTGCATCATCAGATCTTCTTCAGCAACCTTCTTCTTGGGGTTATAGTCTCACGATTTACTAAAATTAAGACTCCCATTTGTTGTCCCATTTAGTTTTGGAACGTAAATGCAACCCCCCAGAAACTATTAGGGTGTGTCGTCGTCGTGAATGGGAATGAGATAATGGGGTATTGATAACGAATATCTGCGATAAGGACTAACTAACTTATCAGAATGTGACGATACAAACTTATTTTTAAGACTTTGTCGGGTGCTACATTGTATATTAATTGGCAATCTGTCATCACAAGGAAAACCACTGGTGGAGAAACAATTTAGAATTTTAGTTTTTTTAATTGCAAAAGTCATTTTGGTGAAAGTGAAAAGCAAATTATAGCGTTGCAAAAATATAGAAGGATTATTTGACGGGATATTTATCATGATACTAAGAAAAAATACATTGAAACTGGAAAGCAGTTTACGTAGTAAACCTGTGTTGAAAAGAAACTGTGTTAAAACAGCAGCAGTCAGCTGGGCTGATTAGGTTGTTTCTGGGGGAAGGTACATTTTTAATGTAAGTGAGGTCTGATCGTAAGGTAATGTTTAAAAATCTATTGACAGACATGAATTCGTATAAATACTAAAGTTCCATGTATTTCTATTTTGAAGTTGAATCTTGAAAACTGGAACGTTGAAATTTCAGTTATTTTTGGAATAAGAAGTACCTGAGAAGAAGTGTGTATATTTTACGTCACGATGGATAGGCTATCAGGGAATAGTTCTCCTGACAAAGATCTACTTGTAAGTACATTTGTTGAATTCAAACCTAAGTTCATGAGTACGAATTGATGAAATAATTTGCTGTAATTTTTATAGGCGGAAATGACAAGTCACACACGAGACTCTGGAGTAGATCTGCCCTGCGATTTGGACTTGGTAGATTGGATATTAAAAGCAGATGACGTACCAATGTTTCCGGAAGATCAGGAGTTCCATCAAGGTTCAAATGAAGCTTCGAGTCATTTCGCTGCCGAGCCTGTTATCTTGTTGAGTATGCCAACTCCTGTCGTATCCGTTTTTGATGATAAAGCAGGATCTTCTATGGTCCTTGTCTCGCCAGTAAAGTCATCGTAAGTTTTATTATAACCCTGAAAAAGTGAAGCGTATAGATAATTCTGAAATTCTGAAATTCAAACAACGTGACGAAGTGAATCATTCCAGGGATTGCAGAAAAGAAGGCATAAAGTTTGAGAATATTATTATTTCCTTGCAAAAAGTGTTGGTTATCGAAGCGTAGGAGTGTGTGACTTAACGTTACTATCTCTAACTTATCCTGCATAAGATATAGTAATAAAAACCATTCATGTGGTCAATTTGAAGGCGACTGAAACGGTTTATTGTTTAGATAATAAAAAGCATTCATGTGGCCACTTTTAAGGCGACTGAAACGGTTTATTGTATAGATTAGTGTAGAAATTGAGTCTGCTGAAGGCTCATGACTCATGAGATCACTGCCGTAGTTCTTGAGGACAAACGGTTAAATTACAAACATAATATTTTACTTCTTAATAGCTGAAGGTTCACTTTAAGCGAGACAAACAGGATTCTCAAATTATGCTACGAACGAGTGATTTATGTGTCCAGCACTAATTTTCATGGTTTGTTTAGTAAACGATTCTCGACTGGAAAGATAAAACTTTGGAAATGACCACAGGAGCTCACTTTTATAGTCTACGATATTACTTTTCAGAATCGTATTTCTTCCTATTTAGTGTTTTGAAATAGTTCTTGTGACTGGTTGAGGCCGTGAGAAAGTCTTTTTGTTTCTTGTTTCCGATAAAATATTTGAGACCTGTATGTAAATAAAAAACCTATGTGAAAATGTGACTATCAAACTCTTAAGAGTGTATCATAGACGACCATTTCAAATTCGAATCCCCATAAGCAACCAATAGTAAAATGAGTGATTTTTAAATCCTATCTCCTCCCTGGATTTTTGAGTTAAAAATTTGAAAAAATATGAATTTAAAGCCAAAAGATTAAGGATTTTGAGCTAGGAATCAGAATTTCACAATTTACCTTAGTACTCACGTAGCAGACGTTTTTAGTCTTCTTTTCGATTTTACTGGAGTACTAAGCTAAAGTGTGAAATTCTGATTCCTAGCTCAAAATCCTTAATCTTTTGGCTTTAATTTCATATTTTTTTCAAATTTTTAACTCAAAAACCCAGGGAGGAGATAGGATTTTAAAATCACCCATTTTACTATTGGTTGCTTATGGGGATTCGAATTTGAAATGGTCGTCTATGATACACTCTTAACACACCAATAGCAGAAAAGAGTTGATGAATTTTTGCTGCTGCTGAAGCTGCTGTTCTGAATGACTTGCTTTCACTTGACTATTAGAAAAAGTCTTGAATTGATTAGCAAGTTTTTGCCTGAATGATGATGACGTAAATGAGTTATGAATAAACTAATAAGCATTGTAATGTGTGTAGTACAATCATCACTCCATTCATGGGTAAAAAACCGGACTTAGGATCAGCTTGAATGAAGTTATGCTGAATATTGTGTGCATACCTCATGGGTTATAGTTTCAGTGAGGTTTCAAATGGTTTGAGGTGCTTGAGATAATCTCTGACATTTGGTGGTCGGTACGTGACTGCAGCTCAATAAAGCTAAATCAATCGATACGTCGCGTAGACAATTGGAATTATATTTATGATACTTTCGATGTACTTAAATAACAAGTTGTTTTTTGTTTGTTTACTTGCTTGGCATCACTTGGCTAGATAATTAAATTGAGGGATTTGTTTAAAATCTGGCAAGAAGCGGAGACATGAACCGTAAATCTCTGAGGATGCACTAGATCTGTGTCATTGGACGTATTTAAGGATGAGACGCATTACAGATAAAGTTCGAACTGACGATTGGTTGTAACTTGAGGAGTGGTTGTTGTCTTACGAAATCATTATCAAGAATTGAGTGGCTTACTTTTAAAGAAGAGAATATTATGATAAATGTGCTCAAGGAATATGCGATGCTTCACTAAAAGACTAAAAGAGAGAGCAAGTACCAGATGATGAGTGCATTATTGTAGAATTGACGTACTTCGTGTTGACTGTCAAGAGCATTTCTTCTTTCACTTTTTTACTACTGTAATTCTGTAATCGTTCTGAGATAATAGATTGAGTGGTAATTAAATGGTCTCTGGTACAATTTGGTTTATTGAGCTCTTCATTGTTTGAGTGTTTTTGATGGAAGTAGGGTTTACTTGAGGTGCGACATTATGTTGCGTGAGGTAGGTAACGACGACGATGATATTTGTGATATAAGTGTGAAGAGAATGAGGAATTAAAATGCACAGAGGAGGGTATAACGATGAGTGATTAGCGATGAAGAGTTTTGTGTATTTGTAGTTTTGTAGTACAATTAGCTTGTAGTGTTGTAAAGATACCGGTGGGAATATGTAGTGTATGATAATTTATGACAGTCCATATAGAATCTCGGAGCTGAGTGTGGTGAAGTCCAACATGGAACAGAGAGAGTGGGATTGATAAGAGATAAAGTTGGGAGAGAGAGAGAGAGAGAGAGATTCAAGTCAGTTAGTTCTGTATATCGATAGTAGTCGGTCGGTGGTGGTTTTGCTGTGAAGGTCCTTGAGATAGTTTAAAGTTTGGCAGGTGCTCAAGCTCAATTCAGTGCAGAAGAGTCAGTCTTAGACTTGAATTCTTAAAGTTGAGAACGCTGCGTTCAAACACTCCAAGAATAGAGAGAATCCAGTAATGGTTGTGTAGAGTTAACTCTGCTGTTGTACGTCTTTTCCCTTTTTCTCCAGTTTTAGTTAATGACAGCGTGGACACTGACAAAGAATAGGCAGTGATTGTGATTGTGTGGAAAAGTGCAGATTTAAAGTGAGATTTAAATGAGAGTGAAGATGGACGGGTGTTTCATAGGAGACGCAATGCTGTCTTCGCAGGTTTTCAGTGGTGATGGACAATTTGTTCCGGTGTTTGCCTCCTCCTCCATGAGTTCTATGGGAATTGGGAATTCCCATAACAATAACGATTCTGGTTACAATTACTCCCCGATGACCAATTGGCCTATCAATACTTCGGTGATGGATAACAATGGTTTTAGTGATGGTATTGGGAACACCAATAGTAATAATATAAGTGTGGCAAACGGTATGGGTATTGGCACTCAGCCGAATTGGCATCAAAGTCAACTTTATTCCAACAACGATCACTATCACCACCACCAACAGCAGCAGCAAGCTGTTGTTTCCACGTCTTCTGGGGCTCTCGTTCCCCAGTCCAGAAACGGGTACTACCAAGTGACCCCTCAGAATGCCGAGACAATCATGAGAGTCTCACAAGCCCACACTAATTCGTCAGCGGAACACAATAGACTTCACTACAGTAGCAATGAAAAGTATGCAAAAGTTTTATTTACTTTCACCCCTTAAATGACATTTATACTGCATAAAAGTCTAATTGGCTCTAATCCCTAAGGAACTCCGTGTCTACGAGTTCCTTAGGGATTAGAGGTTTTGATAGATTGGTCCCAGCAACATGTGGTCGTGTAGATTCAAGTCAGCATGTCAATTGTAACATTTGTAACTTAATCGTACCTAGGATATTGAGCGCATTGAAACTTCGATATGAATGTATCTTATGTATGTATGTTGTTGAACAACCGATAAGAGAATGACTGATCGGTGTAATTATCAGTCAGAATTCATTTAAATGGGAAACAAAAGCAATATTTTCTAATGATTACGCAATTACGCTAAATAAGAAGAGAGAATAATAATCAATCAAAAGTTGAGAAAGAAAATGCCGTATCGTAGGCTTTATGTGTTAGAATAATTTAGAATTTTGCAAAATAGAGGAAAGTACGATAACATAACAAAGTGACTGAGGCTGCAATCCTGTAAATGTTGAACTTGACAGATGAATGGAAAATGGAAATATTTGTAACAAGACTCTCGAGACAGAAGGAAGAAGGAAGGCAGGGCAATTACGTAGACGGCTCATGACTATACACACTATAAGGTTGGGAGCGTTGCGTTGTCTGAGGAATTTATTGAGTTTCGTATTTCGCATAATTTAGCATGCAGTGAAAGAAGGAGGATATTATGATGAGTGTGTTTGAACTTGCAATTTGTAGATTCACTAATGTTCTTCCTCACTTTGTTCATTATTTATTGGTTACGGTGTAGGCCTACGCTATAGTGAGGATTTACGTGTGACGATAATTATAATGAGTGAATTATAATGAGATTGGGAAACTGGTAGAGCATAGGTAGCATATTGGTTTCTACTGGATCATAAATCTGTGATGTTTTGTGCATCGCTGGTTGTGTAAGATGATGTTAATTGGGCGAGACGTGTTGTAGTCTCTATAACAGAATGATGAGGGAAGAAGAAAGGGAGCCTCTCTCAAAGAAAATGATTTTGTGTGGTTTAGTGTTCCATCCTCTTCCTCTCCTGCTGGAACCTCTGTCAGAAGCTATCCGCTGAGGACTCAAATGAAACAGCAACTTCAGCGAGATAAGGCACTTAACGAGAAAAAGAGAGAGGAGAGCCTGGGAAAGAATGTTGGAAGCGACTTCCGATCCTCAAACCCTGTCAACATACAGGTGGCTACTTCCCCGTTGCAAGTGGTCTCCCAACAAGGACAAATTGTGAATGTGAGCAACCATGAAATGCCCAAGTAGTCGTAGAGAGTATTTTTTATGTATGAAAACGCTTTTGCTGTCTACAACTGTGTCAGTCTGATGTGGGAACTTAATTTAGTGCTTCCTTTTACAGCAGAAAAGCTCGGTGTTGGCGAACCCCACTCTTTACCACCTGCAAGCTAAAGCCAAAGCTGAAGGGGGAGGAGGAGGTAAAATGGCTCGATACTCAAATGGGGGTGGTGGAAGTGGTTCAGTTCCCCCAGGACACGCCTCTTCAACGGCTAGTGCCATTCACATACCCTACAACTCACTCGGGGTACTCACAGGAAAGGTCGCCCTCCATGGATCTGCACCTCCTAATGTTTATTCAGGAATTCAGACCAATTACGACAGCGTTCCAGCCTCTCCTCTCCAACCTGAATCAGTGAGGAGCGTCAACAGCATCACCAGTGGATGTTCTGACAATACTTCAGAGTACCACATCAACGATGATCTTCTGAATGATGGATTTGTAAGTAGATTCAATCTTCTGAGTATATTGCATTCCATTCCTTTCTGCGAGGAATTAGTCCAGCAGCATACAGTTGACATTTGGTGGGGGTGTGTTCCTTTAATCTCCCAATCCTCTTAGATAGACTCCTTGTAAACAAGACCAGATCCCAGATGTGGTGAATTGTATACTGACATCCGACAATCATTGTGGTATGGGTCTTTAGCTTTGACTCGTGGAAATTTAGACATGTTATCTTCTTCATCTGCTCTTTTCTCCAATAATTCATTTGTACTTAGATTTGATACGAATATAGGCCAAGTGATAGGTAGGGAGTGGGATCACCACAATAAGTTATTTCAAGTCCCAAAGGTATTACAAGACTGAGTTACGTTAGTTAGAGACTCTGTAGTCTTGGTCTATTGTCCTCTGCAATGTGGGACTTTTGTTTTTATAAAGTAGCGTTTCAATGGTTTTCTGTGTGTTCTACAGAATACCATCCAGCTGACCGACGGGCAAGACGCAATCAACAGTGTGGCATCTTTGCCCCCTCAATTACTGACTGGAGTTGGAAGTACGGGCCGTGGACACTCGGGTGATGGCAGATTGCGGGTGAAAGGTTCCTCATCAAGTGCGACCGCACGAAGTGCTCCAACGGCGACAGGAAAGGTATCTCCTCTTTCCTCGGAGCCAGACAAAGACCGGAAGAAAAAGGATAACCATAATAAGAGTATGTGAATGAGTAAGAACATTTTTTATGATCTTGATAATACTAATGGTTGCATTTTCTTGTTATAGTCGAAAAAAATCGTAGGAAAAAAATCAATGGGAATATTCTTGAGTTAGCAGTCTTGCTTCCCAAATCGTCAGACGAGTGAGCTAAGAAATAATTTTATGCTTGTTATGCAGAAATTGTTGTAATGTTATTGTTATGTTGCAGACACTTAATAAATCATAAACTCGGGGAGCACAAAGTCCCCAATAGCAAGGGGGCGATTCTGCACCATGCTGTGAAGTATACGAAGGAACTTCAACGGGAAAACTCGGAGGTGAAAGTCCTGAATGAAGAGCTGAAGCAAGAGCTGTTCGAAGTAAAAAGGAAGCTTCAGGTGAGTGGCTAACTGGGGGTTATTTGTGGTTGGTAAAATAAAGAGGAATAAAGTTTTGTTTTCTTTTGCAGCGATATATGGAAATTTGTCAAAGCAGGGGAATTTCCTTACCACAGGCAACTTCCATCAACCTGATAGAAAAGTTCGAACCGCAAATTAAACAAGTAAGAGACAGTAGATGGTTATTGGAGTTAATCAAGCATCAATTAAGCTAATGTGTCGCTCTTTTTGTTTGGTACGTGCAGGAACCGATTGCGTTCGAAGATCGGAACTGCTTCCCTGGTGACCCAGCTTGTTACATGGAGGAGGATTTAGTTCAAGGAGACGGGAACGTTATGTTTAGTGCGGGGGAAGACGACTTGGGACCCCCTGAAGTCGACCTTGGCTTGATGGGTGACATGGAATTGACGTAGAAGACGTGTAGTTGAAGTTGAACTTCTTGGAAGCTTTAAACACACATGTATTTACAATAATATTTTCGAGAAACGTAGAAATCGCTGCAGACATTATATTTACGCTGAGTTATCTATGAACTAGTAGGCGTTTGTACTGAATTTAAGCAAATAAAGAGATAAAGCACTTCTTGTATTAATTAGCGGTGAGAATAAACGGTGGTTCCACTTGGATATCATGTCTTAGCGGTTACAGAAGATTGCGCATAATTGTCTCGATCCCAGCTTCTTTGATGTTCCTTATTCAACCTTTGATTACGTACTTTAATTTAAGTATATCTTACTTATATAATATTGAGTATATACGTAATTTTATGTCTGTTTGCATAAACTTGCGGTTTTCCTGTAAATGGTGATAATGCTGTGTAATGCTGCCTGGGTCTGTTATGTTGAATTAACTTCGAGATAAGTCAAGTTGAACAGTGATTCTTGCGTGTTGAATTACGAATTCAGTTGCAAAGAAAGTTTCATCCGAAAGAGGAATATAAAGTAGGTGCGGAGGGAGAGTGAGGAAAGCATGGAGTCGACTACTACAGTCCCCCCAAACGGAGTCACGAAAAGGTTAGCAGTAGAGCCCATTAGCATTGCATATGACACATTCCACTGTTTGCTCACTTAGGATCTCATGTTTTAATAGGCAGAACGACTCGACAGCGAAATTTTTCAAGCGACTATCATCAATCAAAGTTGAGTATGAAAAGGACAAGCGGCGAACCTTACAGAAGTTCCAATCGAGATTTTCAGACGACTCGGAGGAAGTGACTTTCTTCAAGCCAAAAGAAGAAATAGTTGCGTTGTTACGTGAGACATTATTGGGAGAGAAAGCACGTTCCACAAAAAGCTATTTATAAATTTAAATGGGATTCACAAGGCTGTAATGATATTTGAATATTTCATTTTCTGCTTGAATTTGTAGTTGTTCGAACTGTACGAAGATGTTCTTCTCCTTTTATTTCCCACTCGGGAAGACATGGAAGAAACTAAGGCAAAGCCGCTGCTTAAATTTCTCGAGAAAGTCTTTGCATTTGATTCGAAAATTCAGACGAAGCTCCAAGAAGCTCAGTTCAAGCGATGTTCAGCCCAAGTAAGTTTGAGAGCAGGAATTGCGTGTTAAAATTGGATGGATATGCAACAGTTTGGTTTCTGCACACAGGACAAAGCGAGAGTTTTGTATGTGCAGATTGTGGAAGCGAAAGACCTTCCAGCCAAAGATGTGAATGGTTAGTTGTCGACTTATTGCACATGATGCGAGCATATTTTACTTAAGGATTTGCTTTCTCTCCCGGAATAGGCCTCAGTGATCCGTACTGCACGCTCTTCCTCACGACGAAGGAACTGTCCTTCAGGACAATGGTTGTGAAAGAATCCCTCAATCCAAAATGGAATGAAACTTTTAAATTGTAAATCACCCTCATGAATTTCCATAACACGTTTAATGCACTCATATTCTGTCACATTTCAGCACCGTCAAGAGCCTCGGCAGCGATGTGTTGCGAATCAAGGTTTTGTATGTAGAAAATGACATGCATTTTACATGGATTGAATTAAAGTCTCTATGTAGTGATTATATTATTAAAGACAACTTTTCTCCAGGGACTACGACCCTGAGGAACGAATGCGCGATAAGTTAGCACGTGTCACGGAAGTAAGACCGGGCAAAAATTTTAAGAGATTCATGTTCGAACTAGGTCACGGGAGAGAACCAGCCAACGAACTTATTGGAAAAGTTACAATTCCTCTGAAAGTAAGGCGACTCCGTCTTCTAATTAGGCGACAGTAATAATTGTAATAATTTGCGTAGGAGATCTCAATCGAAACAGTGGAGAAGTGGTATCCCATAAAGAACAACGAGAATAAAGGAGAGTTGTATGTAGTGACGACGTTAGGAATGGAGAAGGAGCGAAGCATTGCAGTGAAACAATACCGAATAATGCTGCAGCTCCTCATAATTCACGAGTTGGAAGCTGCTGCTACCGCAGTCGTTTTCATGTGGGAAGAAGTCTTCAAGCAGCCTTGGGCCGAGTATATCCTCCGACAACTTCGAAGTGGCTGGGGTCTCTCCTCCAACGACATTCTTCTTGCTAGATGGGAAGCCTACGTCAAAATCCATAAAATCTTTCCCCTGAGTGGCAGAATGTTTCCGATTCTGGCGAATGATGTGTTTCAGAAGGTGTCAGAGTCGCAGTACAAAGCCCACGAGGTTCGATAGAGATATCACATGTTATCAATGTTATGATTACACGTACAAATGATATGAGAGAGAGGCTCTTTACGGTTATTATGGGGTTCCAAAGGTTGGGATTGTATGGAGTGTTACGGAAGAACTGGTCGCCTTCTTTACATCTTATGTGGAAAAACTTCATTCATTCTTCCCCTGTGCTTACACAGTCTCCCAGCTCTACTATATTCTGAGGTTGCGTAATATTCCTCTTCTCGCGAGATGAGAGTCTGATGGAGTCTAATTTACATTTACTACGTGTATAATTATGGTTTTATTAGGACACTCAAGCTACTGTTAAGACCTGTGGATGGGATCGTTAACGTCCACCAAGCAACAAGGACACATGTAAATGAAACGTTCATTCTGACCGGATTGAGAGGAGCCATTAGGAAGTCAGCTTTGAAATCGTATGGTTAATGATACATTGTGACAGTTTGTTAGTGTAGGAAAGGAGTGTAGATAGAGAGAAAGGAGCTAGGAAGGCTGATGAAATTTCTCTCGTTGAACCAGATTTAAGAGAATAGCCAAGAAGACTTTGACGCTGAAGGGAAAGGATCGTCTGGACGTGCCGCATGAGCGAAGGGAGGACTACCTTAAAGAAGTGGAGAGTCGAATCTCCGAATATGTCAATTTCTGTACCATCCTTAATGAAGATTTGATCAAAGGGGGACAAACGGCTCAGAATGACTTTAAATTGTGAGAAAATGAGAGTTGACAAGTTCTTTCGGGGCTTCTCCTCCTCCTCCTTCCTTCTTCCTGTGATGTCGCTTACAGGTGGAAGGATGGTGGAAGTGCATTTTTGCTTTATTTGTTCTCTTTTGTGTGCGATGGCAGGATCCTGGGAATCGACTATAACATGATAACGTACAACGCTTATGATGAAGAGGTAAGCTGAGTATGAAAAATTACGTCTTCCTCACTGACTTTAGAGACGAATTGTTTGACAATTTCACAGTTGAGTAAATGCGTGAAGCCAGCAATTGAGGAGTTCTGCTCAGTCCTTAAATCAACTTGTCAATCTGCGAAGTCGAAGTACTCCAGGAGTATTTCTGACTCGGGTGCAGATTCGCCAACTAATCAGTTTGACATTGCCACTCCTTTCTTCAAGTTCTACCTTGGCCTTAAGCAGTTCGTAGAGTGAGTTCGAAAGAAACCTAAATTCCTCATTGTATCATTTGTATCATCGAGGGATGCATAAAAGTCATTATTTAAAAATCTGTACAGTCACGCTCCTGTTTCGAGGTCTTCATGTGGATGGGCGCTAGCAAACTCGCTGTTCCAATGGATGTACCCTGCGGTCACACATCTCCTCGAAATATTCACCATGATTTGGATGGGGTGGATGGAAAAGGCTGTAAAGAAGGATTACTCCGAGGAGGGACCTCCAACTCAACGCGAAGTTTTGGAGTATGAAGGCTACCAAATAAGTTCTTGTGCTGTAGATGCGACTCACATTATATCTCAGGTAGAAAGTCACACAAAAACTCTTCCACGGCGAGAGAGAGAGAACCAACGTGTGTAACGGAGAAATGACTTCTTGGCTATTTAGATTAACACATTTTGGACGAATCTTTCATGGCCTGTGGGGGAAGAGTCTTCTGTTCCCATAGTGGAACATATAATTCAAGTAAATCCCGAGACTTTATTGTTATTATAATTAGGGTGAAGGTTTGTATTATGGTAACGGCTTAAAGTGGATGAGGGAAGATGGAGGAAGCGAGGCTGAGCCTGTGTGGATGCTTTAGGGAGTAATAATATTATTGGATGTGGTTGTAGGAAGTGAGCCACTACTCGATTTCATTTGGAGAGTCGGTAGCTACGGTTTCGAAAACGAGCGAGAAGGTTGAAAGGTCGGGGTTGATAGGAGAACAGGTACTGTGGTTTCCTCTCCCAGAGTTTCCATCATGTGTGTGTGACTAAAAGATGAGGAGTTTAATGAAGAGGGATGGGAAGTTTTGTAGATCGATAAACAACATAGTCTACGTTGGACGTCATACAAGTGACATTATCACCCAACTGGCACTTCACCAGGAGGAACACGAAGGCCAGAAGATGAAGCGACGTGAATTCATCGAGAAGCAGATGGAGATACAGAAGTCAGGCTTGCAAGGCATTGTGCAAGGAATGCTCCGATCTCTCGGCGAACAAGTATGGCACAGATCCTTATTACTCCGGGGCAGGTTGAGACTTCCTTTTTGTATTAATTTTGACAAGCTCTCTTGATTTGTCAACCGTCTCAGATTCGTCCAAAACTGACGGAGCACTTTCGGCTTATCTGCGAGTCGACTGGTGGGGAGGATGTCAAGTCAGGGAAAGCAACTCTAAGTAGGCAAAGAGACAACAAGCTGGTTGGTGAGTTCCTGGAATACATCGGAGAGAACATGGAAATAATTTGCCAAGCTTTGGTGGGTGAGCACTTTGATGATGCCATTCTGATGATGTGGGAAGAGACGTTGGGATCTGCAAAGACTATAGTAACTGTGGGCCTCAAGGTTTGACACGCTGTTAATTACAAAATGAGTTTAGTCTCTGTATGTGTTTCTGTGTGGGATAAATCGAATTTGTGTGAGGCTGACGCGTGTGTGTGTATTATTGTTTTACAGGATCACAAGCCACACTCCTACTTTGAGAAGTTGAAGTCGGTTTTGGAGAATGTGAAGAGTTACTTGAAGAGTTCCGTGTTGGGGAGACTGAGTTCGGAGAGTTCATTTTCGTCGTCATCGACAATAAGTGTGCTTGACGGGTGTACGAAGTCGACTTCAGGCGACTTCTTAAAGTCGCTGGAGATTTACGGAGCGTCGAGTGGAGAGCTGAAGATTCGCTATTACGGAGAGCGTCATGAGAGTCAGAAGTTAGCTAATGGCGACCTGGGAATGATAGCTTTGCGAGTTTACTACGACTCGGAGGGAGAGACGCTAACAGTAGAGTTGCTGAATGCGAGGAAACTCTTGCCCAGCTCGAATGGTATGGAAACGTGGAGGAAAGAGTAAATTAATTAGAGACACGGTTTGTTTGACTAATTATGAGAGGCTGGCTGACTGTGTTGCTGTTGTTTGTGACACTTCCCAGGGACCTGTGATCCATATTGTGAGCTCCACCTGGAACCATGTGAAGTGTTTCCAAGCGGTGGAACCATTAAGGCCAAGACGAGTGTAGTGAAGGAAACTTCGTACCCTCTTTTTGATCAAACTTTTAAATTGTAATTGCATTCTTTAGTTTGGGAGATTACGATTTAATTATCCACTTATGCCGCCGTGACTAAAATTGGATTTTCTCTCGTCCTTTGTAGTTGTGTGAAGAGGTCTGTGTTGGAGTCGAAGTTGTCAGGATACCTCCGGGTTTCGGTCTATGATCACGATTACAGATACTTTGGTGGGAAGGATGAGTTACTCGGGGAAGTTTATGTTTGTCTGAAAGATGTGGCAATTTCGGACGGGCCGAGGAAGATCCAAGATTACCCACAGTCGTTGCTGGCTTTGACTAAACCCACTTCGGACCACATCCGCCTCCTTAACTCACTCTTCAATCATCGTTCCTCCTGGGACAGAGACGTGCAGAGATTCCTGAAAAATGAGACAGAAAAGTGTCGTGGCTAATCTCCTGTATCGTCCTATTGTTTATTTCATTAAGTTCTGGTTCAATGTTATCTCATGGTTGTAGTATAATATTTGGTGGTTGTTGTTGTACATAATGATTGTTCAGCGTGGTAAGTAAAGGAGGAGAGAGAGAGAAGCTTCTTGGCACACAGTCAACTTATTTATACAGAGTAGAAAGACAGATGAAGGATGGCTCTCTTCTCACACGATGGAAATGAAGAGAAAACTTTATCGTAAACTCCAAATGAAGTTTTTCGCATAAATTAAGTAGTAAGCGCATAGTAGAGTGTATAGTCGCATGCAAATGGGTTGCTCTGTGGTTATTTCCTAAGGATTTCGCCTCTCTTTTTCTTCAGCATCTTTCCCAATGTCCCTTTGTTGTTGGAGTTGTCATCAGACTCCGTGTCAGACTCGTCTGTAAGTCCGAAACTAATATCAGGCTCTTCCTCAGAGTCCTCGTCGTAGCGAGACTTCCTTTCGTTGCTTTTGTGTCCGTGGGTCGGAGTTGAATTCCTTGACTCCGACTTCCCAGCCTTTTGGGGCATGCTGTACACTTCGTTCCTCCCGTTTCCATAAGACGGTGATGATGAGCCAGGTCTGCCGTCACCTCCTCCAGACGACCCGTTGTCGAAATTCGATTGCTCTATTTTGGCTCGAGCTTTGGCAAGAATTGCACGAAGCTCAGAAGATCGAGCAGTTTTATACTGGAAAGAAGCAGAAGAAAAAGAAAGCGAGGTTATGAAACATAAGTGTGGAGCAGGTTGCGACTAATGAGTGTGTTAAGTACCCCAGTGGTTGTTCTGGAGATGGTGATTTGCGAATCCAACCTTCGTCCTTCTTCCTTTCCACAGTAATTCTCCAGTTGGGATCGCTTCAAACTGAACAATTCATTACCATTCATGCCAGAGAGCTGCTTGCGAATCCTGTCCGAAAATCCCTTTTGCTTCAGCCACTCCTGGACTTCAGCCTGCGATGAATTCTGACTCACGTACACTTCCGGTGTCCGTTGGATTTCAATCTTTCGCTTCTCCCTGAAGATCGTCAGAACGTTCTTCAGCTCTTGTTGCATCAAGTCATCATCTCGTGCTGTAGTAAAAAATATCGTAAAACAAGTTGCATCTGGGATTTTATTTGTGTAAAGTGCTTCTCATGATAAATCTCCAATTATCTCGAGTGTGTAGACACGAGTGGAGGAAGAAAGAATTCTTTGGTTTCCTTATCTCAAGATGGAGCAGATGGGTGAGGCTGCCTGAGTACCTCCAACAAACACAGTTTGTCTCACATTTTTTGCCAAAGGAATTCCTAAACTATATCGGAGTTTTTGGGCTTCCTTAACTTTCTCCGAGTTCCCACACACGGCGGCCGCGAAGAAAACCACTACTACTTTAGCCCATCACTTTTCCCCTTCCTTCTTCTGCGTGTAGGAGAAAGTGGGGAGAAATTCGTACCATCTCATTACGAAGGTTTCCTACTCGCCTACTTTCCCCCTCAATATGCCTGGGAAATAGTTTTGGTGGAGTAAAAAGCGTAAAAGTAGGTCGTTAAAAGTATCGTTCTCATCTTTATACTCAGTTGAAGTGAAATGGATTGGACAAAACAAATAAATATGAAATGATCGTCATGATGATTCCTCTACGGGGAATCGGGATGACTTAACTTTAGAAGGAAACGGTCGTGAGACTTGAAGTACATTGCTATTAGTTGAGCGTCTTTACTACAACCGACTTACTCTCCTCGTCCTCGCCTACACTTCTACTTGTCTCAAAGTTTGTTCTTGTTCTTGTCTCATTTATGGAATGCAAAAAGTTTCTCTCCACGATGATGTAAAGTACTCTCTCAGTGACTAGCGTGCAGCAGACTAGGTACCCACACAAGACACAGCCACTATATAGGCATAGAAGAGACAGGAACTTTTAGTTGTATTGTGGATAGAGAGTGGCCATAAGGAAGAATGGAATTTCTAAATCGATACAAGCCATTTTGTGAGTTTTCGAAACAAGAAATGGTCCTTGTGGAAAGGAGCATAGTCCGCAGATTTGAGCGAAAGTGTATTTACTTGTGCGAGGAAGTTTGTCCTGTTGAAAAATAGAAGTCTATTTATAGGAAAGTAATAGGAGAGCTGATGGGTGAACGGTGAAGCGTCCATCAGCTCAGTCAGGACTAAAAGAGATGCTGAGCTCTCCTCCGTTGTGTGTGTATCTTTTTAAAGGGAAAACGATGTGTTTCCGATTGTCATAAAATGGTATCAGGTTTTTGGAACTGCCGACTGCATTTTCCACTCTCACCGTAATTGAACTTCCTCCGAGGCGAAAAAGAATTGTGTGTCGTCACACCCGTCGACTGTTCGACGGTTAGGTTGAGACTTGAACAAAACGAGTGGAACGGATATTGAGCCATTGGCGAATTTAGTAGCGGAGAGGAGGATATTCCATCACTGTCTCGATGAGCCCTCAAGCATTCATCGACTTCATTTCCTCTCATCTTGTGCATTAGTTTAACCTAATCTGCTCCTCTGATACACTCATTCCTCAACTTAAGTGGCTCCACACAACAAAAAACGGAGAAAGCCAGTCTAAATACACTCCCCTAAATGCTTTCACCCAAAGTGACCACTTCACCTACTCTCAGCCCACCCTCAACTGCTGCACCAGCTCCAATGGTAACCTTCCCTAATTGTCTACTCACTGTGAAGGCAAACACACTCGAGATGGATTCGTGGAACACTCGCTCTCTTACCTGTTTTCTTTTTGCCTCCCCGTCGATGCATCTCTTGTGGAGACGAACTGGTCGATCGGTGGTTGTTGTTCATTCCTGGGGGAGGTGGGGGTGGAGGGGGTTCTGACTTATTGCTCATCTTATTTCCACCTCGGTAGTGGAAACCATCGTCATCAGAACTCATCGTGGAGCTGGGTGATGACCACTGACCTACACAATCCAACTTGATTCATTCCATCACACACAACATCCAACATACGGCTGTCTTAAGGGGACTATTGACAAGTGGAAAGCAAAGCAGACGGGAAGTTAAGGAGAAAAGCTGCAAAAAACGCAATCAATCACACGAGAGGGGATGTCTGTATGGATGGAAGTCATTCATTTAAGTGAAGCTGCTCTTCCTCCTTTCCTCCATCCCAAGACAATTCACACGTACTAATCGTCGTCACACGAGCTGAGGATTCATTTCAAAGGCCGGATGATTTTTTACTCCTCGCCTACTGCTAAACTGCACACTAGTCTTCTCGTACACACTGCTGCTATAATTGGAGTATTTGGAGTCTTCTTCATGCATGATGATCCGCAGCAGCAGAGCTCTATATATCCAAAGTTTCTCCTTGTCTTTGTACAAAACACTCACGGCTCGTGAGGCATCATTACTGAATTCCACGCAGCGTATGTTACAGACGAAGGCTTCTTCGTTAGTATGCATGCCACCACGAGCCCTGCAAATTGTGGAGGCAGAGAGGATCGCTCTGAGTCTCTGAATGAGTTACTTATTGCCGCAGTCTGTAGCAAAAGAAAGCAGTAGTAGCCATGTGAGATGGTGAAAGTTCTTTTGTACACCATCATGATCCTCGTTCAGATTAACTGGTAACAATGACTATGACGGGTCATGTAGCGTTAGAAGTGTCTGTGTACAACTCCCCTCCTTCTATTTGTATGTTTGTGTCTGTGTGTGTGTGTTTGCGAGTGTCAGGAGTTTTAAGAGACTTTTAAACCTCACCAGACACCACTCATCTCCAGTTGTTGTGCTTGCTCCTCTCTGATGGGATGTTCCATGTTTGTGGATCTCCCTTATGTTCCTGTGACCTGTGTGACTTACGATGAAAGCCTTTGTGGGAGAATTATCGTGAGCCACGAGGTGGCTTCATTGTTTCTTCGCAACTACAGTCACAGACAATAGGGACTTTGATGATGATGATGAGAACAATTAGGTAGAAGGTCGCTCCTGTGTAACCAGGTTTAATGCCACGCAAACTTGAGGATCTCAACTCTCTCTGGGTCCCTCTTCTTCTTCTTATAAGTCGAGTGGTTCATTAAAATTTCATCTGGTTTCTTAGTGAGCGGTGATCTCCGTCCTGGAGATGTCTCAATGGACATCCGGAGAGTATTTTTGAAACTTTTCTCTGTGTTACACACTCAATTCGGAGTAAAAGCCACGGATATTCATTATTCATTTGGGATGGCCCTGGGGTCCTCTCTGCCTAATGCTTTAGAGTGAGTGAGCGAGAAGAAGAACTTTTGACTTCCTATCACTGTGACTGACTGTGACTACACACATGCACACACACACACACACACAACACACACACACACACACACACACACACACACACCTGCATTCCCAGGAAATGCTTCTTTCCTCTCCAAATGTTTACTTGTTCGAATGTTTGAGCAAGACTTTTTTCTCACACAGCTCCTTTCCCCTCCTTCCATAAGACACAGAGGAGAGAGAGAGAGAGAAGAATCAATCTCCTGGGTCTCGCCTTATGATATTCGATAAAGTTATTCGTCTGGACATTATACGTACTTATGCGTGTATATACACAGCCACTCCAGTGTGAAACAACAAGAGAAGTAGATAAAAAAAGTAGGAGGACTATTCATGCATGTGTATTGATTATATATACAATATAAAGGAGGGAGTAGAAAAGCTGGTGTATGTGTATGTAGGAAGAAGGAGAAATTATTCCCAAGTCTCGTATCAAATAAAAATGGGCTACAAAAATGCGATTGAATTAACTTGGTTCTTTGGAAGATCGGATGATTCCAGTCCCTCTTGAGGGATCCGAAGAGAGATCGATATTTGGTAAATCCTCTTTCTCTCTCTCTTCTTCTGCCTCTCTAAACGTGTAATGCTTTCTCTTATCCTTAAGGAACTTGTCTACTCTTATCTAAGGGCACTTCCTCCTACCCAAAAACTATTCTCCCAGAAGAAGAAAAAGAAGAAGAAGAAGAAGAAGAAGACGGAGAAAGTGAAAGTCTCAAATTTCCCGAATCTCTCCTTCTTCTCTTCCTTCCCTCTCACTCTCTTATTTCTAAAATTAATTAGAAACAAGTTCAGCTTTGGGGGTATGGAGAGTCTTTGCTATTTAATTGGTTCTTCGGAGGAATGTGTACGGATTGTGTGTAGCTGATTTCTCCATAAGGGTGGGTGGGTGAGGAAAAGCCAAGAGGAAATATAAGTTATGTATGTGGATCAAAAGTTTTGTTCGCTTCACTTGAGATATCTTGGGATTCGGTGGGTGTGTGTGTGAATGATAGGACTTGTCAGTGTCAGAAAAGGAGAGAAATCAGATTCAGGCAGAAGTGTTGGTGATGGTGATGGGGTGGTGGTGTGGTGGTGGTGAAGCTACAACATCAGTCGTCGCAGAAAGTAGAAAGTGAGTGTCCTGTTTTCCTCACATATACGGGTTAGTAGGGTGATCTTTAGTCTTATGGGTTTAGTATACGTGTGTGCAATAATATCATTACATCCAACCACTTTCTCGAGTGAAGTAGTAGAAGAGCTTAAAGGATTCGGTGTCATGTAATGCGACAAATAAATAATGAAAAAGACAAACGAGTAGTACCCAAACACACACATACACATTCGCACAGCCATAGCCAGCACGGAGAAAGGCATAAGGGAGTTTAAGTAGGGTGAACAATCAGAGGAACAATAATAAACGGAAGGAACAGCAGCAGCAGCAGCAGCAGCGTGTGAGAACGATTAGGTTCGTACTTTCCTATATCTGAAATAGAGACGACGAAGAGGACCAGATGGGGAACACAGATGGAAGCTCAACATAATTTCACATTTGACTTATTTACTCTTCGGATTAAAATACAGCCACGTCCGAGTGAGACGGGTTCTCAATTGGCTAACCAGTTGTAGATCAATTAGCTTGACACACTCTAATGATAGTCTACACACAGTTAGACAACTAACTACCTCCTCCTAAGTACGTACGTATATATTTATATATTTATAATGTTTGGCTGCTGGCACAATAAATCCCACGAGGGAGATTCCTTAAGACACAAAGGTACATGTACATACATACAAATAATATATTATATATATTAATACTACAATCTCTGCCCAAGCACATATATTTTTATATTTATACGAATAATACACACGACTATACGAATCAGACGAGACGAAATAATTATACGTGGAGTCAAATTATCAAAGACTATTATGGGCATCATCAGAGTAATAGGTTTTACATGTAAGAAGACAACCGTAGGCACACATACTAAATACTTAAGATATAATAATAATATGACATGTATAATAAGGAGACAATACAGCAAAGGAGAAAGGGAGAGAGAGAGATGGGGAAGTCGTTTCTCGCATATCTTGGGCTACAACTTCCTTCCCGTAAAGAAATAAAGTTCTCTCTCTCACTTGAGACTTAAGTGAGAGACTCTCTTTCTGCCTCTCCATTATTTCATGGGAAGATAAGACGAAAGAGAGAGAGAGAGAGAGAGAGGGTGTCTGAGCTAATAAATAATATACGAAGATAATAATGATAAACGGAGGAGGGGACTACGAGTAAATATTGTGTGTGTGTGATTTGGCAATCTCTGAATTATTCTGTTGGAGGCTTCTTCTTTTCTTCTTTATTCCTTAAGTATGCGTATTATGTGTGAGCTAATGAATAGTAATATCTTGTTTGAGTGTCAGCCTTCTTAGATTAACGATAAAAATAAACTGTCTCTCAAAAATTGCACTTGGTTCAGTCGAGAAGGAGGAGGGGAGATGATGAGAGAGTGGAAAGGCGTTGGAGGGGATAATTTGATCATAGGAAGAAGGAAGGAAGGAAGGAAGAGGAAGTTTATAGGGAGAAAGTGCCAACAAGTGAGTTGGCGGCTGGTGAGTTATGGATTGCTGGGGACGCTTGATTGCACAAAGACGGATGAAGTGTATATATGATGATGAGGTTGACATCATCACCATCATCATCTCACGTTTGTGTGTGTGTGTGGTGTGTGTGTATCCGAAGAAGGAAGTTCCGAAGGAATGCAGCAGCAGTAGCAGCAGCAGCAGGGAAGACACAATAATGCGTGAGTGAGGTTGGGGGTGTGGTTGCTGTGGGGGTGGTGGTGTGGTTTAAGGACAACAGGGGTACACGTACACACACACGGCTCAACTTTTAGTATCCACCAGAGTAGCCTTGAGAGACAAAACAGACAAAGAGGCACGGATATACATAGGATACAGGGCAAGGGATACATTGACATATATATTTTATCTGGGTAGGTGTAAGTGGTGAAAGGTAGGGTGAGAGGTAGTGAGACGCATTTTACCTGATCTCCCGTTGTCCGTCACGGAATAGTCCTGCAAGAGTGAAAGAGAGAATGTTGTTATTACGGAGAAAGTAATCGGTGAGGTAACTGCGGACTGTTGTTATTACCTGAGGGTACTCGCTCAAGGGAGAGACGATGGTGTGTGGCACATGGGCAATCTGTCCTTTCCAATTACGAGCTCTCCACCACTTCTTCGTGTCATCCAGCACCTGAAAAGTAGACGAGGTTAATCTCTTTCTCTCTCTCTCTCTCTCTCTTTCCCGAGTAATTAAGACGCTCTTAATGACCATGATCATTAACACAAGCCGGGGTTTTAAGTATAATTGCTTTGCTTTCTTATCCACCGTACCTCGAGGTACTCTCCACGGACGACCGTCAGTTCTTTATGATTGTTCGCAGTTCTGGGATGAGTTACAACGACAACTCGACCCCCACGGGACCTGATCGTGTCTAGGAATGCCCTCTGACCTGCTCCAAAATCATCTCCAGGCATCTCAACTGGAGAAATTGATCTCTCTCGGTCGGCTGCTGCAGCGGCTGCAACTGCCACAGCTCGTCTGTGCTCAGCCTGTAGGAAACAGAAACCACAACAGAAATCTCAATCAAAGAAGCTTTATCATCATTATTGCCATCCCAGACTTTCTTCGTCCAACTTTCTCTCTCATGATTAACTTCTCTTTCTCTCTCTCTCTCTCTCTCTCTCTGTTTATTTGCACACACACACACGTATACATATAAATACAAATATACACTTAAGCTCTCTCTCTCTCTCCGTACACACAAAGTGGGAGAGAGTGAAGACAGAAATAAGAGGAAGCAAACAACAGAGGAGTCCATTAGTCATTTGGTTTGGAAGAGAGAGAGAGCGAGAGAGAGAGAGGCTGGAGATATTCATGGTCGCTTATGTAAAGAAGGATTGTTCTTCGTCTTATTATACTTACCTCTTGCTGTGAGGCTTGCTGCATCCGTTCTTGCATTCTTCGTTGGGCCTCGGAGGCAGCGACTGCCCCAATGCTCGAGTTCATGTCGGGAATTGTTGGGGACCATCCATCCATGAAGACGGGCTGATAAGGAGACACGTACCCTTTCCAACTGTCCCTGCAGAGGGAAGAAGAACGAGAGAGAAATTAATGAGAGTGTGGGAAGGAATTTAATAAAAATGACCACATGCAGGTGAAACGTGCGTGGTATGCAAATCTCCCTTGACGGAATCCTCTAATTTATTAAATTAATCTCCTGATGAGGAGAAAACCCTGGCTCAGCTAGAGAGATGGAAATAAGGCTACCATCACCACCACCAGCCTTCCTTTCTTTATTTCTTTCACCCTCCTTCCTCTTCATCGTCGCCGTCTCTTTCTCTCTCTCTCTCTCTCGTCTCCACTTTTACATGTCCCGAATGTTCACACCAAAAGTGGAGAAAAAACTCATTAATGATCCCACAAACTTGTTGTTGTGCTTGCCTTGTCAACTGTTCCAAGTTTCTGGCTGGTATGGTGGTGGTGGTGGTGGTCGTATAACTAAGTTTGAGGATAAAATGTCGTGTTGTCGTGTACACACGGACTATAAAAGAAGTTGGAGGATAAAAGGGAAAGTTTAGGCATCCTGCAAATGTCAGGGGGTGTTGGACAATTGAAATGTCATGTGTGAAAGTATGAGATCGAAAGTGTGAGTGTGTGGAGGAGTTATTATTTTCGTACCTTGTTTTCTGCCAGGCTTCCCCGAGAGAATGCCACAGTTCGGTTTCCTTGGAGGTCATGCAGTTGGAGAGGAGTTCCACAGCTTCCCACGTAAGAAGGGGGGAGATGACCCGGGAGGCGAGGCCTGGGGTGTGGGCATCTCGTGAAGCATCCACAATCAAAGCCAGCGGGGTGAAGAGAAAGTGAACGAGTTCTGGAGCATTTGGGTCGTGAATGTGAGCCTTAAGTCGAGCCTGTGTAATTTATTCAGGGAGAATGTGATGAGAGAGAGACAATAGGAGGGAGTGTGTATTGATTGGTGTCCAGATTATGAGGAGAGATGAGGAAGGAACTTTGGGGAAAGGAACTGGGAAGGAAGGAAGGAAGGAAGGAAGGCGAAGGAAGGTGTGTGTGAGGGAGGGAAGGTATCGCTGTACCATCAAGGACAGTTGGAAGGAAGTTTGCATGTCGGAGTAACATCAGCTGAAGGTTAAGTGTGTGTTGTGTATATATCAGAGATTCATGGGAATCAGCAGCTGGATGACTTACCAAAAGGTTAAATGACAACTTGAACTTTTGGAGGATGTCGATAAATTCCCGTTCGTGCGGTGGCCGAGCTCGCATCGACAACAGACCTTCGCCATGGTCTTTCTTCTTGCTCTTTTTCGACCTGAATGAACACAAAAAGTGGAGTATAAGCATCGAGGAGACTCTCTCTCTCTCCTCTTCATTTCCATCTCCACACAAAACATCAATTAATTCGATGGCTCCAAAGAACTCTCAACGAGTAGACAGTCAGTCACTCGTCGGGATTCATTTGAAATAATTACTCAATCTAAACACACAGAGAAAAAGCTACTCATCACTCTTTCTCTCGTAAACTACTTTCCCTCGATCTTCCTTCCTCATCTCCATTCTCTCCTATCTTCCCTATCACGAGATAATAATAACGATAATGAGCTCCAGCCAATCTCTCCCTCTCTCTCTCTCCATCTCCTTCGTCTCCGTTACTTCTTCTACTCCTCCAGAATTGGGTGAAGTGTCGTATTAGCGATGATTGTTACTCGTCGTCGGTGACTCTCTTCTCACACAATCTGACTTTATTCTTCTTCCTCTTCTTCTTCCTCCGACTTATTCTTCAAGGTTGGTTGATGATGCCGACGACGGCGGTGGTGGTGTTGAAGGTCCTTGGAGAAAGTCGTCTCTCTCTAATCACTTTGCCGGTTCGACATTCATAACAGGGAATTTCTCTTAAGTAAGGGAAGGTGGATTGGAGGGGGCTTATTAGCCTGATTAATTTTATTGGCTGGCTTCAAGTGGAGAGAGACACAATTAAGGGATAGTGGCGAAGGAGGTGGTGGCGGTCGTGGAGAGAAAACTCTTTAATACTCTTGAAATTGAGAAGTGAATAATTGATTACTCTGTGTGAGGTTGACTGGAGGAGGGAGGACGTAAGGAGCGTGGGATTCTCTGATTCATTGAGACATTTTTGAAAGACTTGTTGACTGACGAGGAGAGTGCGAGTATAAATATCCGTGAGGGAGATGAAGGGAGATATCTTTTGAAGGAGAGAATGATGGAACACGGGATAATTTTTTATTCCGTCACTCACTCCCTTCCTTTCAGCCAACTCTCTCATCTCTCTCTCTCTCTCTCTCTCCTTCATCTTTTGTCCGAAGACCCTTCAGATGATCATCAATTCATGTGGAGAACCAAATCTTGCACACTTACTTTCTCCTTCGCTGGAGTTCCCGGTAAGCTGCTGCAGCGTACTGGAGCCTCGCGATGAACCGTTCAATGTCATCGAAGCATCGGTTTAGAATGGCCACTTCTCTCTCATAACGTCCGTCACTCCCTACGGAACTTGTGTCGTCTCTTCCTCCTCCTCCAGCGTCGAGGTCACCGCCACTGCCTCCTCCTCCCCCTCCTCCTCCACCTCCTCCAGCTCTGGGAGACGGAGGTGGGGGATGGGCATGTAGAAATCCTCCTCCAGGAGGCTCTGGAGGAGGCTGAACTGGCGGTGGAGGAAGGTGGGAGTTGCTATGAGTTGAACTGGCATTACTGGTGTGACGTGTTCGGTTGGGTGGCATTCTCCCGGACAGTGCGGCCTTGACGTCTTCTACGAGTTCGGCTGCTCCAATGTTGAAGCACTGGGTCATAAATATTAATGGGAGATTAGTACAACTCGTGTGTTTAGATTTGAGTATTTGCGTGTGTGGCGCGACTGACTTGGAAGATGTGCATTTCGACAGGCTGGACGATAAAGGCGAAGATGTTGTTGTAGAGTTCGCCAGGGTTGGTGTTGGTGAACGCGGTGGGCTCACGGATCAAGTGAAGGGGAAACCGTTCCATTTCGTCCTGCAACAAATGCCAAAGGTTGTGTAACATTAAGTGCAACTGTGACCAAGGCTCTCGTCCGTCCGTCCCTCTCCACACTAATTATTTATTCCCTATGAACATGACCAATTGAATAGCTGAGGACTGTGGAAGCTTCGAGAAGGAATTCTACCCGTTTTTCCCTAATCCCGTTTTATTCCAAAATGCACGGACTTTCTAATAATATAGACTCTCGCAACCCACCAGTCCACTTTCCCCATTATCATCCATATCCATTACTTTCACAAACCCATTTGTTCTTCTCTCTGGCGGATAATATTTTCAGAATGAAGCCACAGGCCCATTTCTCTCTCGGCCTTCCCACCCTCCACCACTGCCACCCCCACCCCCAGTTTACTCTGAAGCAGCCAAAGAGATAATTAAAAACTTCAACCTCCTCAGCGTTTTTTGACAACTCACCACCATACAGCAGCGTTTTTTGAGCTCCCACTGGTTTTACACTAGTTTCTTATTCTATTAGTCAGATATGTGCTGGTGATGCAGGGCACAGGTAGGCAGGCCATTGCCTCTATGTATAATTCATCGAGGAGATAATTCGAGAGGCTGGCAGGGTTTTCATTCAGCTCGATTGTTGTAATGATGTAGTTTGTGTAGAGGAGTGTGAAGAAGGGATTTGCTGGCCAAGTAAGTCAGGAGAGTTGAGACGAGAGTGAAGGTGCTGAGGTAAGTGAGTGTGGAATGTGGAGTGGAAACGAACGGTGGATTGGTTGTCGTCAGTGTGGTAGCCAAGAAGAATGCCTATCATCATCAGAGACACTGTTGGAGATATGTACTTAAGGAAGGAAGGAAGGAATATATAGGATGGAGGAATGGAGGCTGTAGAGGTGGAGAAGATAAGCCAATTAATTAGTACAAAGTGCGGAAACAAAAGGAGTGAGTGTGAGTGAGTCAAGGAATATGGCGATTAGAGATTACAATGGGAACAAAGATATGAGCTCTTGATAAGTCATAAAGGAAGTGACAGATTGTGCAATTGTGAGGAGACTATGCAAAGGTGGTTGTAATACATTCAGAAATCGACGAGGAAGACTTTAGATTATTAGCTAATCCTCCCAACCATGCGTAACGACAACATCCACACTTTCACTTTTAATCACCTTCGTCTGGCAACCTTTACTTTATTATTATTATACACAGTCTCACTACACTACTACTATACTACTACGTCTACTACTACGTGAGTGTAGCCAGCATGATGATAAACTTCTAGCTCTCTACTCTACTACAGAGTACATATAGTAATATTATGCGCTTCTACTGCTTCCCAATCAATTTCTCATGTATGTATGAACTAGAGGTCTGGTGCAGAGACAGTTAGGAAGTGTCGCTGATGGTGAACTAGTGACTGACTGACTAAGTACTGGTGAGGGACTGCGACACAGCGTAGAGAGACAAAAATTGGCCGAAGGAGACGTTTGACGGATTTACATATTCCGTTCACACTTGGCGGTCGGTGGTTTGATCCTCTTGTGCCCTCAGACCAATAATCCGAGTAATTTAAATATTCGACAAATTGTATTATGCAAATGGAATTAAGGGCCATATGGCGTGAGTGTGTGTGTGAAGGAATTCATATTGGAGGAGGTTTTGCGAATTCCTTTCCAAATGAATTCCCCTGGAGTAGTAAAAATGAGTTCACTTACGCCATTCTCAAAGTCGAGGATGACAATGTATCTGTTTTCGAGGCGAAGTCGCATCTTTTGGCTCCAAATGCCAAAGCCATTCTTCTCCATGTGGAGGAGACGCTTCATGCCGTCAGAAGGGACGTTTAGATCCTCCGACAGTTGGAATGTGGCGAGGTGCTCCACTTCGTACACATTTCCTTGGCCACTTCCATTTTGACCCGAGGAGCCAGCCATGTGGTGATGGCCTACGAGACTTCCTTCCATGTCTGACGACGAGAACATGCTTTGCTCATCTGAAACAGAAAGACGGGATGATGTCAACATTTCGGATTCTCATTAAATGTTCCGGGTGATGGGAGCTTTTATCTTTAAAGTGGAACCAATCTCCGGTCGTCTTCCCATTCTATTAGCCCCCCTGAGAACCCCCCGATAAAAGATCCGGTTGATACTCTTTTCACATTATTCCAGATTGAAACCCGGCACACATTGTGTGATGTGTGTAGTGGAAACATAACCGAGGGTGGCTCATTGTGGGATAATAAATGTATGGAAACACGTTCCCGTTTCGAAAGATGAGATGCGAGTCTCATGAAAAGGTGTTCTGGGGCCAAAATAAGTTAAAGTGGGGGAGAAGGGGCCTTAAGTCTGCATACACACATAGTTTAAGTAGCATTGTCGTCGTGGGTAGGAGGCCTAATACTACAGTGTTACCATGAGTGTGTGTGTGTGTAGTACAGAAGACACACAACTCTTTTTTATCCGTCCATAAGCCTATCCTTTGTAAAGGATTTAATTGAGCTGAAAGTGAATTATGATTCGGATCTGAGGAAAAGGAAGCCTCCAGGAGAGACCGGCCGTCTCAATTCCTCTCGGATAAAAAAAATGAAGGAAATGAATTGTTACCCAGTTGTGTATACCCGACAACCCCGAGACAGTTGTCATAAATTCTCTCTTTCAAATAGAACGGAGGGGCTAAACAATTGTGTGTTGCGTTCCTCACACGATGAATCAAACTGCAACTATACAATACAAAATAACCACACGCGTTGACTACTCAGACTACTAAAGACTCCCTTCGGCTCTTCAATTAATGTCTGTTTCCAACTAATCCCTCAAATCCTGGAGAGATTCTTCTTTCTCTCTCTCTCCCTCCTCTGCTTTCTCTTCCCTCAGTCTTTTACCTTTCTGCCTCAAAAAATTCACAGAGAGAGAAGAAGGAGATCAAAGCTCAAGTGATATCAAAAAAATTAAGCCCTCAACTTTCATTCTGCTTGGCTTGGGCTTTCTTCCCACTGCTTGCTCCGCCAGTCTTTCTATCCACACAAACTCCTCCCTGAAGTATTAACCAACTGGCTGAAATGCTTTCCTTGCCAATCATCCCATGTGAACTGCAAAACCTACGGCCGCGTGCCTCCGAGTACAACTAAGGCTTCCAGATTTTGATACAATATGACGTGAGGGAGATGGAGGAAGCCAAGAGAAAAGGAATCATTCCACTTTTACGCTTATTACCACCGGCGAAGGATGAAAAGACGGAGAGCAAAATGAGTTAACAATTAGTTTTTTTCGTTATCAGCCTCGTGAACTTGTGTCTAGTCTCGTGTGTGTGTGTAGTAGTAGACTTGTGGAGCAACGAATTGATTAGGTTTCTAGAGGCGTCCGAGAATAACTACTACTGATTGTAAGAGAGGTAGTTTGTAGTGGATGAGTGTGTGTGTAGATCGATAATTATCGCAGTGTATGTGTCAATTACTGGTGCTGTGAGGTCCAACTCGCAGTTGGTGCTAACAGTTTAAAAGGTCTTTTGTTAGGAGAGAGAGAGAGACGTGTAAGACTCTATATATTTATAAAGCCCGTTGGGGTATTTGTGTGTGAGAGATACTGCGTGGATGGATGATATTACGGGTTGGATGGGTTCTCCTCTTTGGTTCTCCGCGGATGATAAGGTAGAATGGAATGAGGGACGAGGATGATAAGGGAAGAAGAGTCGGTGGATGGTGGAAAAATGGTTGGGAAATAATAATGACAGGGACTATAAATAAGGGTGAGGTAATGCAGAGGGATCGGAATGGGTTTCGGTACAACAGGGTTTTGCAATAAAACACACACCTTGATAAGACACAATGTCACGTAATACTTTAGATAAGCTCTGACCATGAAATTAAATCTAAATCTCTGACTCCGGGCTTCTCTTTTTACTCTTTTGGATTGGACGGATTGGCAAAAACTCTGGCTAGCTAACTCCAACTCTCTCTCTCTCTCTGCTCCCTTCATGTATGAAGAAACGTGGAAGGTGGAAATACGTAAAAAACAAAGAGAAAAGAAATGTTGGCAATCCTTAGGATCTGTTAAAGTATCTCGTAAAAATTCTCTCAAGCGTTTTGTCTGAATCTAACAGTCTGCTGGAGAGGTTTTTGTTCTTGGGAAAAAAATGAAATGTTTCAATGTTTGTACTCGGGTGGTTCTTTTTGTATGCCATGCCACATTTGATTCGTGAATGTGATTTAATGGAAGTGTAAGAACTGTGAACTGGGAACAAACTCTCTCTCTCTCTCTCTTGTGTTGGCTTATTTTTGCAGGGAGTGGCTCAGGAGCAAAAGAAACTGACCCGCAGTCTCCTCTCAAGACTTTTCAGCTTCCTTCGGAGAGAGAAGTAGAAATTTGTGCAGCTTACGAATATATTTATATACTCAAGGTCCCTTCTGAGACTTCAGAGGAAGTGACACACAAAATTCCAAATTCACGTTTCACAGGAGCACAAGACAGAAATTTGTTGGAGAATGTTGGTGGTTGCTCGTAGGTTGAGAAATCTCTGGGAGAGAGTCCGAGTTGGAACTGGCGAGAGAGAGAGGAATGTTCCTTTAACATTCGTTGGCGTGTGTGTGTGTGTGTGTGTGTGTGCAATCACCTTATCATGGCCGTGTGTAGAAGATAAGGTAGTAGTTTTTGGTTGGGTTGTCTGTACATGGATTTGTCACTTTATGACATGAGGCACCAAAGGTGTGTGGGAGTGATGGTCACTTGTTGTTGTGGCACTGAGATTCGCACTGGAGAGGAAGGAATGGCGAGGAAGGAAGGGAAACTGAGACACTTACCGTAGTGGGACTCGTTGATGCCCCTCATGACCTGGAAGGGCTGTGAGCTCAGAAGGTCTTGGCACTTTTTTGGGGAGACAGAGGAACGTGGACTGGAGACCTGACTGCGTCGACTGCTGAGGAATTACAGAATGAAAGTGGGTCTGGCTGACGAGAAAATGGCAGCTCCACCTGTCCCTCTCTGTATTATTGTGTATGGCCAGGTGAGTTTACAATAAAGTGGAGGTGAGCATACCTTTGCTGAGAGAGAGAGAGAGATGAGGAAGGAGCCCCTCAGGCTTAAAAATTCCTCAACGATCCCCACAACAACAATAACAATCAACAGAGAGAGAGAGAGAGATTGTTGGTGGTAGTGGTGGTGGTGGTGGTGAACGGGAATATGCCTCAAGGATGATGGGACCTTGAAGGTCTTCGGGAGATGATGATAAGAGCGAGCAGGCGACCCTTCGTGGGACTTATCTTGAGAGGAATCTTGTGTGTCGTACATTGGCAATTGATCTGTGACAAGTGAACAATGCGGGGGAACTAACTACAAATTCTACGACGCTTGATGGAACTCCATTATGTGCTATGGCCGTGGATTGGTAAATGGTAGAGGTGAGGTTTTGATAGTTTGATACTCATTGAGATGCAGAACACAATGCAAAATATGCAAATGCCTTCGCCACCACCACCGCAGGAGATGAATAAAGAGAGTCTTAAAAAACTTGGAAGAAAACCTTTCATAAATCATTTAAGGATGGAGAAGAGCTAACATTACCAGTGACTAAGTTGCCATTAAGCTTTTAGACTTGGAAGAAGAAGTTGGAGAGGAATTCGAGGAGATTGAAGATGATGACGGTGAGAGACTCACTTTAAGTCTTCAGCTTAGAGAACCAATGCGTGTGCAAATTCAATCGCTCTTCGGTTCAATGAAACTTGCTCGATGATGATGAGACTTTTATTCAAATAGGTCTTTTAATCTTTATTATTCAAACTGTTTTATTCTTTAATAATGATTGTGTTACTCTTAGAGGCTAAACGTTAATTATTATACGGTAGAAGTAAGTTATCATACATTGTATATGTTGTTGTTCGAGGGTAGCTATTTATTTGTAACCATTTGGATGTTGTAATTGTAACTACAACTGGGAAATAACTTTTTTTAGAGTGACACATCATAAAGAAAAGCAATATATTTATTGTAAGTGTAATTGTGTGTGTGTGTGTGTGTGTGAAACTACCAAAAGGTATTTTCATTAAGTCAGGAGTAGGAAGAATTATTAAAACCTTTTAGCGATACATGAGAATGATAAGAAGTCAAAGGTTGTAAGTTTGTAAGTGAGATGTTAATTCTGTTGCACTTGCAGAAGGAGATAATTAATAATTGTTAAGTTTCTGTGTGTGAATGTGTTTCTAGTCGAGAGTTGAATCGTTGAATGGTATAACATTTTATAGCAGTGTGTCAGTATGTGGTGTATTGCTAAATCCGTGTTGATCAGGAGCGAGAGTAAGTTGCACATGTACCGTGTGCAGTACTCCTTTTCTTGATAAATGACTGCTGACCGTTCACAGTTAGTTATGTTTAGCAGTGACTTGATTGCTTCACTCATTGATTAATATGTATGTGACATAAAAATGTATTGAGTTGAAAATAAATGAAATGATGAGTCATATAATAATAATACAATAAGTGTATTTTTATTTGTGTGCAACGGAGGTGATGTAAGAAGAAGGGAATTTTTAAGAATTCATAATGATGAATGACACTCGACTGGGAATAAAAAACTTTATGGCTTTTTGTTTAGTAAAGCGAAGGTAATTTTTTGTTAAATAGCGAGAGGCATTTTATTTGTTTTCCTATTTTGAGTAGATCTGATGCTTCTAATTGTAAGTATTGCGTTTGCAGTTAGTTAGTTAATAGTTGGTGAATGTAGTTTTGGGTAGATGAATATTTAGTAAATTTAATGTCTGATGAGGATATTATTGATAGAGCTAAGTTAGTTATTTCTTATAGAATGTGTAACGATACATATTAGATACGATATACCTGGCTAATTTAAAAGGCGTGTGTGTATAATGTGTGTTTTAAAGACATTATTAAGTATTAATGACTTATCCAACTGAGGATTTGACTAATGTGGTATTTCGATTAATAATGTAATTAAGAATTAATTAAGCAAGTTGTTTTGCAGGGGAAGGTAATAAAATTTTAATCAAATTGTGAAAGTTAGTCTCGGTGAGGATATATAATACGGGTAACGGCTACCCGGGTTAACTTGGAGCCTGGGAGGATGAGGAGCGAATGAAGTAGTAGACAGCATTTATTAAGGTGAGTGAACAAAGTTATGAAAGTTTTGCTGTGTGCGAAACCTTCTTGGAAGTGTGTGTATAATTTGTGTGTGAGAGAGAATTTGATTGGGATTCCAGAACGGAGAATAATAACGCTGTGTGGGCAATTAAAATTTGTGGAGGAAGTCAATTGTGTGAGAAGGAAGACGAAGAAGAAGAAGAAGTGTAGACGAAGTAGAAGAAGGGTTTGAAAAATCTCTCGTTTCATGGGTGGTGGCATGTCGATGAATGAGTTAAAGTTGGGAAAGTTTCCACATGAAGTTGTTGGATGCATAACGAGAAGGCTTTTTATGTTTTCATGGGACCAGTTGGATTTTGGAAAGTCAGAGTAAGTAGAGAAGCCAGTCGATTTTACTTATCGGACTTTTAGCTCACTCTCTCCGCCTCATTCTTTCACTCTATTCTCTCTGTAATATATGTGTTACTATAGATGTACTTATTGATTGATTCAAAATGTAAAAAGTTTTCCACAACTTTGCATCTTTGCTTAAATGTGCACCTCGCTCTCTTGTGTCCCTCCACGCACACTTACTTCAAGTCTAAACTTATTAATACTAACTAAGTGCCTTTTAAACTAAAGTCCAAAAACACATGATTAATTACTAGAGACCAAGTAAATATTTTACTATTCATCCACCACCCGCAGTCCCCTCAGTGAGTTAATTATAGAAAACCTACTCTACACTTTCATCTGTACAACATAAGAGTCATTGTAGCAGTGTGAATTTATGTATCTAACATTTCTCTCTTATTATCATCGTCGTTAAATCACTCTGGTTTAATAGCAGCAGCAGACTAACTTGTCATAATTAAGACTGAATATTAACACACTAACTAATTGTAATATAAGTAAGACTTCTCGCAGTTTTTAATACGTTTGTTACAGCACTAACGGCTAGCGGAAATGAGTAAAGTTACTAGAGAGACTTTTCTGTTACAACCTGCTAATTTATTTATGTACATATATATTTATAGCAGTTGCTGCTGCAACTCAGTACGAAGCTAATTTATGAATCTGCTGCTGTAACACATACAGATGAAATATATATATGCATACTTAGATTTACTCACTCTAGAGCTCTAGAACTCTAAGAGATTCTAGACTCTAGACTCTTTGTAGGCTACAACTGTGTAGTGGTGTAATTTTAATAGAGAGAGTAATATGAGAGAGGCTGCTGCTTAGTTATGAAGTATTCGAGAGGCCACTGTAAATCATTGTTCATTCATTTTCCCATTTACACAGCATTTAACTTTGGTGGGTTAACTATTATCAAATAGCGGTTTCTGCAGAGAGTGTAATTAATAGCAATTAACTTGTTTGTGTGCCTTCCTTTCATCTTTTCTTTCATTCATTGTTTCATCGGTAAACTACTGCACTCCGTCTACAACCACCACCGCCACTACACACTGAGCTCCTGCCCTTTAAGTCGTTTAAATAAGTGAGTTAGTTAGTTACTTTGGAAGTTGTTCGGTAGGAATGAAAGAAGAGTTGGTGGAAAGGAAGGAAGAAGTAACTTTGTGCAACAACATACGTGTTTATTTAGCTGGTTGTGAACTAAAAGAGATGATGATGAGACAGAATACAGAATAGGAGTAGTAGCAGCAGTGGTGATGATGGTGGCTCATGATGATGATCCTTTACAATTTCTCTTGGAAGAATTAAGTGTCATGATGATTATACCTACGCTCTACACATACATACATACATGGCTATTTTATTGCGTTGCCTGTGGAAATCGAAAGGATTTTGTGTTTAAATTCCTACGTGTTTAATTAATAGGATGATGTCTAGAGGAGAGAGACACAGTAATTGCAAATTGTAAAGAGAGCAGGTTTTGTGGTTGTGTGTGCATGTATCAAGTTCAAAGAGTTCTTCTTGAAGGGTTGAAGGATTGGAAACCAATTTAAAGTGTATCATCAACTTGAGGTGGATTAGTAGGAAGTTAGCAGTGACTGCACACACCATTTATTCATGTTATCTGTAAGTATATATGCCTGTATGTGTATTTATATACTTTCGATTTAACAAGTTGCACTCTCATTGCGTTCACCTTTAAGTTGATACCTAAATTTGCATAATAACAACTGGAGTAAGTAGCTTACTCCGTAGCAGCACCAAATTCGAGGAGGAAATGATGAAAGTTTTAATTTCAGGATTAATTGAAACCGTGTGTAGTAGAACTGGAGAATAGAGATGATGGTTGAAAATTGAAATGTCTGAAGTCGTTGATGAATGTGGGGGTGGGGTGGTGTGGGTGGGAGCTTGTGGGGGTTTAGAAGGAAAGCGAGTAAAATCATCATGGAAAAGTCTACATTTATTAGTATGCGAAGAATATGGTGTATGTGTGTTTATTTCTGGTAAAATGTGCAACTGAATGTGTGAGATGTGTCAGAGAATTCAGTTCAATGGTGGGACTTGTCATAGTGTCACTCTGTCAGTGTCACTCTTCCATTTATTGCTCACTCAAAAAATTAAGGGTTAGTTGTGTGGGAATGAAAGAGTAGATGACGAGAGAATGCGGTCGCTTCCTAAAATAGAAGTGTCTGTGTGTAATTGAAATGGTGATGAGATGTTTTGAGGAGATTTATGTGCATCGTATGAATTGAGCTTATCTGTAGGAATAGAAGAGGAAGAAGAAGTTGGTGAAGTGGAAGCGACTGGAGGAGAGACTGAAGAAGATGAATAATCGTTTGTGAAGGAAGAAGAAAGCGAGAAGAGGTGAAAGGTGACGATGTCGACGAGGGTGTTGGGGCTGGTGATGATGGTTGGTTGTTGGTGGCTCGATTAGAGTCGAAGGGAACTTGTCGAAGAAGTGAACGACGCTGTGAGGCTGAGCGTGGCACTCAGGAGGACTCCCAGCACAAGAAGTGCGGAACTGCTTTTTCGAACGACTCCCTCAACTCCATTGCATCTGTCTTCATTACAGCAATGGATCTCGAAGGAATTTTGAACTGCAAAGAAAACACACGTATATACTCACACACACACACATATCACATATCTCAGAAGTTTCTTCCGTCTTAAACGCTGTGGATGCGGGGTTTTATGGGTTAGTCTTTATTACACACGAGGTTTTATGCGTTGTAAGGAGAAGACATAAAATTTGTAGTTGAGATGAAGTGTGTAACTATGAAGCAGAGAGTTGAGTTTAAGCAGGGACCTTTGGTGCTTGGTGCGGTTTGAAAAGAAAATAAAGGAAAGTTTTCATGAAATTTTGAACGAGGAAAGATGAGTCTTTTTTGTGTGGGATGCAACGCATATGTTGGAGAGAGGATAAGCCGAGGAGAAGGGGAGGAGGAAATGTGGAATGTAAAAGGCTCATAAATTTAGAAGTAAAAATGGAAAAGAGAGATTTTTGGATAGGTTGGGAAATAACGCGGTGGATCGGTGGATTTGATACGGAGAAAGATGAAAGATCACTAAAAGGAGAGTGAAAGAGAGATTTCGTGTGTGTGTTTTGTTCGCGTGTATCTTTTTTTGGTGTGTTGAGTCACACGGAGTGTTGTTGTTGCTTCACTTCCGTCAAATGTTTTAAGGCAAAATGTAAAAGCTTCTTGGGTAACAATGATTTGAGTTGTGAAAGGAGAGCAGGTTGTTATTACGGGGATGTTCATGCATACGCAGATGAGGATATTAGGGATGATGGGAAATGAGTGTAGAGTTGTAATTTGAAGGAATGTGTGACTGAAGAGAGGAGTCTTGACAGGAAAGTATGAATGTGTGAGTAGTAGTAGTTTAAGGAGGGAGGGAGGGAGGGAGGCCGTAAAGGTAACGATGATATTTGGCGAATATGCGAGTGTTAAGACGGGAATTGGGTCGTGTAGGTCGGGAATGAGGTTAATATTGACGAACCTTTCTCCTCGCAGTTCTTTTCACAGCCGTAGACTTCCATGGCGGGTCCGGAGTACTTGGAGCAGTGGGTACTTTCGGCAGGACACTCGTTGAGGGTCGCAATGGTGAGGTTACGACACGGAGTGACAGATGTGATGATGTAAGTGCCACATTGGAAGCATCGGATGCCCTGGACGACACTCAGAGTGCCGGCTGCAAAGACAGAGAAAATGATCATTTGAAGTAGGTGGAAAGTCTGAAGTGGTCTCATGAAAGTCAACGAAGTTTGGAGGAGGATGTGTAATCATCGCTGCAAAGGTCCACCACTGAGAAGGACCACACAACCACAGCTCCGTCCTCACACCTTTTCTCCAGAGAAAGTTCTCAGGAGTTGCTAAATGGTTTCACACTCCTCGCTACATAGAGAGTAGTTCTGTAGGCATAGGGGACATTTTATACGGAGCGTAGGTGGGCAGGCAGACCTTGGCTATTCTTTTTGAAAGTATTATTAGTAGGCGAATGAAGGGAATGGATTTATTGAAGTCCACACGACCATCAGTTAGTTCTGATGGATGCGGAACATAATGGGCGTCGGTGGAGAAAGAATCCCGACGTTTTATTTGTCCTCGGACAATTAATAAAAATTCTTTTGAGGAAAGTTGTAATTGAATAGTTCTTTTAAGAGTCATTCTTTTGAATGGGGTGGGTGGCATTAGGAAAAGGAGAGGCAAGCAGGCAGGCAGGCAGGCTTTTACTTCTTTATTGCTTTTGATCGGAAGCGGTGCATTATTATTGGTCTCTCTGGGTAGACTTTCGAATGCATGAGGAATGAGATCGAGTGAGTGGAGGTTGGTTGGTTGGTGGTCGTCGTCGTGTGGTGGTGGTGGTCTCTGCTCAGTCTTCTGATGTTCATGCATGAGATGGGAAACCAATATTGGAGTTGGATCTCCATTTAGATGGAAGCAACAAATCCTTCTTCGCTTCTTTGGATTCTTGGACTAATTGTGTGGATCAACCGGGACTCTCTCTCTCTCTATCTCTGTGTGGTGGTGTGTACTGGCATAAGGCCAGAAAACCGACTTTTAGGGGTTACATTTATATACTTAAAGAAGCGTGAGGTAAGGTCAAAGGGCAGATGAAGAGGTCTTGAGTCTTTTTTTCTTGCTTGTAGAGGTTTATAGTGTGTCATGTGTATTGAGAGAGAGAGAGACGGAGACGCAATAAGTATGAATGAAAAGGAAAGTTATAATATGGTTGATAACCGGATCTGTTAGTGTGTCACAGACGAGGAATAAAAGCACCTGGCTGACGAGATGGATGCGAGCGTACGTGGTGATGAAGTGAGGGTAATAATTCAGTACGTAAGAAGAAGAAGTTCATTCATTGATTGCACAATTGAAGAAAGTGAGGGAACACCTGCGTGAGATTGCTGCATATCACATAATAAGGAGTGTAATGCCCTTGTGGCAGATCTGGTTTTGGGAGTAAATTGCTGTTGAGAGGGAAATTAATGTAGCGTGTGTCATGATTAATGACGATCATAATGAGGATGGGTCCAGACAATTAGATGAGACGGCAAGCAAGCAAGTGGTCCAGTTCCCACAAGCGTTTCCGGACTTTTGACAATACTTCGTGTGTGTCTGTGGGTTGGTCATTAGGTTTGGAAGTGGTCACTTCTTTCTCGTCTTTGTTCCTTGAGTGGTGGTCCTTTGGAAGAAGGACTCGCTGTCTCCTCCGAGGGCAGCAGGAGATGAGGTGGATTTGATCGGAGAACGAGAACGACCACGAAGAAGAAGAGTATAGAAGATGATAGAGAAGATCATCTTTATTGTGAGAGAGTCTCATGACTTCCAATGTGGAAATGATTGGGCGAGACGAGATTCAATTTGTGACTGAAGTCGGTGGAAAGAGTCGACTCGGTGGATTAAGGATTATTGTTGTGTTCCTCCCGACTCTCCTTCTTCTTCTTCTTCTTCTTGAAGAGATCTTCTGTGAAAGTAGAAGCCTTAATCATCATCAATTGCAAATTGAGTCCCGTCACATCCACCTGCTCACTTTGGAGAGAGTTTGTATAGTTTGCATAGAGAGAGACCAAGTGGGAGACTTCAGAGAGGTCCATTGTTCGGTGAAGAGAGAGAGAGTACACTAATTAAGAAATGAATTAGCTAACAACTTTGTTTCCTTTGTTGAGTAAGTAAAGTTTGGAAAGCAGGAAAGGAGACCTCTGTGCTACCCTTTCATTTATTAACTCCACCCAACACACTTCTTCTTCGTCTTCGTCTTCTCCAGTCCAGAAGAACCCACTTTCTTTCTTTTTATCCGTACTTTCTCCAGATGCTAGAAAAATGGGTCTTTTATCTGAGAGCTTCTTTCCTTGGAGCGGCGAGACGAGTCACAAGCTCGAAAAAGACTTCCACCAGGAAGGGTTTCATTTTTCTCTGAGGAGGACGAAGTAGAAGAAGAAGAAGACCCCACTCTCCCAGAATTAAGTTGTAATTTGGAGATTTAATATGAATTTATTTTGTCCTGGGTTGAATGGGTAATCTGAGTTGAGCGTGGACAAAGTAGGGAAACGAGAGAGAAGAACATTTGCTCCCGAACCGATTTACTCTGCCCTAATGCTCCGACTATTCATTTTTCTAAGCCCGAAAGGAGTCAGAACTATAGCCGCCATTATAAAGTGTATCTCTCGCTGTCTGTACAAACGATTCCTTAAAATCTCAGGGACACAGAGGAAATGAAGGTCTTCTTATCCAGGCAGTCTTCTTTGGACATACACACAGATTGCAAATGAAGGAAGCGAGTGGATTTTCATAAAGCTGATGTTGATGATGTTGGATGGAGATACTCTTTATTCTCGTACTTAATAATGAAATTATTGCAACCAGAAAAAATAAATTGAGAACCCTGTATAACTCTATTCGTCTCTCTCTCTCCTGTGTTTGTGGGAAAGGATTCACGGAAATGTGATACGCTACCAACCAGTCTGCATGACTGCGTTTGTCTATGTAGTGGAAAATCATTAAAAATGCAAATTATTCCTCTCCTGAGTCAGGAGAACTTTCTTTCAAACATGTCTTTTTTGACTTTGAAGAATTTATGAAATTTTAAATCTCTACTATAAAGCAACTCCAAACTGTGTGCGTGTAACCATACATGTATATGAGGTAATTGGTAGACTCTTTTTTCTAAAAACTAAAGTCTGGCACACAGTTACTGTTCTACTCTCTCAAGAAACTACCTTCACCCCTAAATAAGACTTCATAGTAACTCGGAGATTCATCAAAGACCTCAAGAAGTGTGTGTGTGTGTCAGTTTAAAACAGCCAACAGCGAAGAAAATGAAGTCTGTTCATCTTACACGAACGCTTAATATTCTGTGGTTGTGTGGTAAGTTTTGAAGGAAATACGAGTTTACTGGTGAACGAAACCTTCATTTATCTTTGCAAATGTGTGTGTGTGTGTGTGTGTGTGTGTGTATGTGTGTGATGATAAGCCTGACTTGGGTTTAAAATCTTCCCACAAAGGGAAATATTGCAAAGTTCTTCCCATTTCCTTCCGTTTAAGAAAGCATCAAGCAACTAAACTGAGAACCACTTGGAATTTCGAGTTGTTGAATGTTACAGGGATGCAAAAAGTTGATGGGTGTTTTGCGTGTTTTAAGATGTAGTGCAATAGTGTGTAGCGTTGTGTATGGCTGTGGTGCTTGGAGGGATAATGATGGGGTAGTCTCTACTAGCTTCTTCTTCTTCTTCTATTGACCCAGACACAACAAAGTGACCCACTTGACCACTCCACCACTTGAGTGTGTTTAGCAATCAAATATGCAAATATGTAGGCATGCACTGTGAGGCTTTCACTTTCATGCAGAGAGTGGGGAGGGTGGGGGTTGTTGCTAACTAAGTAAGTAAAGAGGCGGACAAAAGGGCAAAGACCAAAAGATGAACTTTCTTATTATTATTGTTGGTGATCCCCTGAGACTCGTACATCAAGTGGAATAGTATTCTCTGTTGAAACTCCTATGTATGTATCCTATCATGCGATTATGTGACTGTGTGTGTGTGTGTGACTGTGTGACTATGAGTGAAATGACAATTTTGTTCTTGTGTCGGGGGGTGCACTTGTGGCATTTTAATATGTCAACGGGAACTCGTGTACGTCGTTTGCAGAGAGTGAATTATGAAGGGGGGTATTGATTTCAGGGAGTTTGTTAAAGTCGGTTGGAAGTCGGGAAATGTTTTTTGGCGGAGTGAAAGTAAGTAAGTGAGTAAGTATGAGGAGGAGAGGTATAAGAGAGATTTGTATGGGAAGTAAATAAAAAGGGTAGTTGAGCAGCGGAGAGGATACAAACGACGACGACGGAAGAACGGAGGAGAGTCAGAGTTCGTGAGTTGGGAGGAGAAATAATAAAACAAGTTTTGTCAGTTTAATTGGATTGTAAGATGGAGTGAAATGTGTCTCTGGTGGGACGTGGACGATGGACAACCGTCGTTGTCTCTCCCATCACGATGATGATGATCTCGTTGAGAATAATGGGAGACTTTTTTATTCCCACCGCATTTACTTGACTTTCTTCGAGAGAGAGAGAGAGACTTCTTCTTCTTGGGGACTTCAAATCGAGCTGAGAGTTGAAACTTTATCTCTGGTGGCGATTTAGTCTGACCTCGTCGTCCTGATTTATCTTCCACAGTTAGAAGAAGAAGAAGTAGTAGTAAGAAGAAGAAGAACAAGAAGAAGACGGTGGTGGTGTCATTAGAGGAGGTGTGAGAGGGTCTAATGGACCACAACAAACAAGGGGAGTGGGAATCAAGTGAGTGAGACGTCGTCGTAGGGAAGGAAGGTGTCTTGGAAGAAGAAGAAGAAGTTTGGTTGGGTGGAGACAAGTGGCCAGGTTCCCAGGCGGTTGTTGTGTGTGTTCCTCCAACAGTTCGTCATGGAACTCTTCCTCTCCTGTCTGTCACTCTGGTGTCAAAAAACAAGTCCCCAGGGAGTCTCTCTCTCTCTCCTCCGAGTACAGAGGAGTAAATATTTAGACGCTTTCTTCATTTCCTTTTTAATTCCATCTCTTAAATTGAGTTGTTCTCACGGATGGTTGGAGTTGTTGGAGTTGGAGGAGAAGGTTCTCGGACCGTGAACACACCGTCGTTGTGTGTAGATGACAACGAGAAGTATGAATAGGAGAGGGTGAGTGACGAGTCAAGGACAAAACGAAGGATGTGAAAGTCAGTGAGGAAGAAAGACCACTTTCTCCAGTTTGGGACAGCGATAAATGAGTCATTTGGAGGTTTGGTGGTGTGGGGAGAAGAGAGATTTGCTTACCAAGTCCGAGGAGAATGACGGAGAGATTGAAGAACGAACTGGAGGATGCCATGAGAGCTGAGATCGAAGATAGACACACACACACTTTTACGTCTTTTACTTTCGTGGCTTCGAAGCTTCTTCGCCTCGGAGAGGTTGGAGAGATTGGAGACGGAGAGAGTTGGAAAGAGAGAGAAAGTGAGTCGACTGATGAAGTCTCTACTTGGCAGAACGGCACGGGAGATCGAACTGACTGTGAAATCGGGTTGGAAGCTCCTTTTTCACTTTCTCCGTGATGATGATGATGATCCTTCCAGGGAGGGAAGGCCGACACGTCACGCCTTCTCACAGTGAAATGAAATGATCTCTCTTCCACTTGAGTGCAAATCGGTGCAGCAGTATAGAAGCCCACTACCATCAGCAAAAGTAGGAGAGGACACACACTCCGCTTACACCACCGTCGTTTCATCAGCCTTCGTCTTCCCTAAAGAGAAGCGGAGAACGCGTAGTTTTAGCGAACAATCAAGAAGTGAGATGCTAAATTTAGATTTCGAATCACACGGGGACTTACCGCTTGCTGTCATCTTAGACTTAATACCGTTCAGATTGTAGTCTCCGGTGTTCATGCTAATAAAGCGTATGGCGTTTTAAAATATGCAATTGAATTTTAAGCAGGAGGAGCAGCAGTGTGAGTAACGGGGAAGAAGGAAGATGCAAGCAAATTTAAGCGAAAGCAAAGAGAAGCTCAAGGCTCACTCAGGAGGGGTAGTAGGGGAGAGAAAGATAAGACGAGAGATGTTCTCTCTGTTCTGTGTCATCTGTACGCGGGACAAAATGTGTGGCAGGTCAGAATGTCAAGACTGTGTCATTTTTTCTTCCACGGGTTTTTACTATTTTTTACTCCAAAGATGATCTGCTGGGTGGTGATGGTTTGGATCTTTTGTGGAAGATATGCTCTTTTTTGGCCGAGTTTGACATCATTAGAAGTAACCAATGGATTTTTTTGGCCTTCAGGCTGTGGAGGAAATAGAAAGTTGTGGTAGTTGGTTCTGTGTGTTATGGCGATAGTCCCTCCCGTGACACGCGAGGAAGAAGGAGAAGGAAATAGAAAGCGATATTATTATGATGGGGACGAGGAGAGACATTTAGATTCAATTCTCATTTGAAGGAAATGGATTCCAAAATGAAATGGATCCTTTGATGGTGTAATGAGACTCGGGAAATGTATAATATTGATATGGGACTCGTTTGATTTTACGGAGAAACATTTGGAGAAGTACGGACACAAATCACGGCTGAGTTTGGCCACTGGTGCCTGTTTATTATTACTTTGTACACAACCACGTTTGTTTCTTACCAGGTGAGTCTCTCTCTCTCTTCTCCCTTTCTCCATCCTCTTATGGACTTTGACTTCAGGAAAGGGAAGCAACAGCGGGGATTTATGGTTAAGACGTGGATGGAATGTCCATACTCATTCATTCATATACACACGCAGCAGGTACACAACCAACAACTTCGTGGGCATAAGGTGGAGAGAGTAATTTAAAAAATTATCCAGTCAAAAGAGTGGAAAGGAGAGATTCTTTAGTTTCCTTGTCTCGTTCTTTTTATTCCCTCTCTCTCTCTCTCTCTCTCTTTGGGCAAATATGGATATTTGGGTATTATTTGTGGACACACATTTTTTGTCCTTTCTTTGTGCTTTGGAGGAAAAGTTGGTCACTACCGGAGAGAGAGGAAAGAAAGAAAGAAAGGGAAAGTGTGTGTGTGTGTGTGGTAGCCTTTCATTTTTTGTGTGAAGCATATGTTGCACGGAGGGAAGAAGGAGAGAAAGAGAGAAATGGGAAGAGGGCAATATCTGGCAAGTGGAGGAAAAAGTGGAAAGAAATGTTTAAACAAGGAGAAACAATTTTGAGATGAAAAGAGGAATGTTCATGGCTCATAAAGCGACCACACCCACAGGCCTCCTCACGTCACTGCCAGGTTACGATGACGATGGTCGTAGGCCGGAAAGCCCCGTGTGGAGTCTCTCTGCAGAAACTAGAGGACTGATGATGATCAACGTCTGCACTGTACTGCTACACACAGTACTACAAATAATGTAGAGAGAGAGAGATGATTGTTGGGGAACGTATTGGCTGTGACAGGAGTTATCTCACATCGATCACGAAACTTTGAGGACCACACCCCCTGGCATCGTCCCAGTAATTCTGTGTAATTAGACTCATTTCCTGTCCACACCACTCGGCTCAGCCTCGTAATGGATGAGACAATAAAAAGGAAGTGGCTGTGTGCGGTTGGTTGTCTTGAGAATGGCCCCATACGGTCATTCCTCAATTACCTGACGATCATCATTTTCTCTTCATTTATTCTATGAAATATACACCTTCCTCTCACGACACCCTAATGTGGTTTCCCCGATTAAATACATACATACACCCCCATTTAATCAGACTGAGAACTTTCCTCTCCCCTTTCTTCTCCTCTCCTCTGTTTCTTATTGCATTTTGGAACGGGACAGGTGTGGCGTGGTGGTGTGGTGTGGGCCTGCCTTCTCTAAGTCTCTCTGTGGAGGAGTTTTTGGCAAAAATGATCCGGTGGGGAGCAACCACAGAGAGACTTGCGGGTAATTTAGAGAGACTAACGGGGGAATGCTATTAATCTCACTCCTCTCTTGATTTTACCATTTTACGTGATGTGTGTGAACTCCGTCTTGAATCCATTAGGGTGGCCATTACTTTCTCCCAGTCTCTCAATTGCTTTCCTCCGCACATCTACGCAGCCAGCACTTCAACTAACTAACTGACACCTTTTCAAAAGAGGAAAATGAGTAACGTGGTGGTGGTCGCTCACTTGTGGATGATCTCTTTCGCAGGATGAGGAAGGAAGGAAGTTGGGACGACGTGTGTTGGTGGCTGTGTTATTCATGAGGGTGAGTGCGAAGAAAGTAAATGTTCCTCGGCGTACTCCTTCTTCTTCTTCTTCTTCTTCTTCTCCTTCTTGCTGACAAAGTAAGGAAGGAAGGAATTGTTTCGGTGGTAATGCATGGTGAAAGTTTCCTGGCCCTCGTCCAACCCAAAGCCACCACACCGACGTGTATTTAAACATGTTTAGCACTTCATGACTACAAACCTCCTCTCTCTCTCTCTCTCTCTCCTATTTACTATCTCTCTCTCTCTTCTATTCTCTTCTAGCCTCTCCTATTTACGTCTATTTACTAGACACCACAGCTACTAGGGTCCTCATGAATTCCTATTTACTTCTACCGTTTAATTGAGGAATTGCATGGATTCGCTCCTGCGCCGCCATTTATTCCCATGAAAGTAAAAAGACTCATGATGATGGAACTTTATGAGAGAGAGGAGCTCTTTGTGTGTCTCTCATATAAAGATGATGATGATGATGATGTTCCGTGTGATTTGGCAAAAGGGCTTTCTCCTACCCGTTTCTCCCGGTGTATATTCCAATTGTGAGTGTGTGTGTGTGTATGTGCCTGAGACATTAAGTGGCTTATTTACGTGCGGACTCGGGAGAGAAAGAATCGGAGTCTCACCTTGTTCCACCTTTTATTGCAGTGTGAAGTCGTAAAAGAAAGAAAGGGAGGGGAAATGCTCTTTGAATAAACTCAATTACACGGAGATCGGATGCCATTTCAGTCATTTTAATGATACAAAAATATTGGAGTCGCAACTCACACGGACTAAATTGAACTTTCTCCTCCAGAAGAAGGAGGAAGGTAGGAAGGTAGGAAGGAAGGAAGGCTAAGAAGAAAAAAGTCTATACGATGGAGGGGTGGGGGCAGTTGCTATTGCTGCTGCTGCTGCTGCTGTTTCTTCTTCTGGTTACGCTGGACGCAGAGGAGAAGGCTTCCCATCACGATCTACAAGACGAGAAGAGATAACATAAATACTCGCTTTACACGAATAATTTGTTGATCCGGTAAGATTTACGAGACACGTACGACAAGAAGGCAGAGTGTGAGGATGAATAAGGATGCTCGTTCGAAGTCAGCGAGGTCGACGAGAGCCCCAGAGACGGCAGGGCCTACGGAATTTCCGAGAGTGAATGTGAGGGTGTACACGCTTCCCAGTAAACTGTGGGTAGACTCCACATCCTCAAAACCGCTGCAACTACAACGGATAACGGGCATTAGGCACGAGAAGAATGTCTTGGGCCGTCGCTTTCTACTTACACGGCAGTTTGGACTGCGTGGGAGAAGGAAGACATGACTGCTCCACCTATGCCAATTCCGTGGAGGAAGAGACCCAGGAGCGTTGCCCACAGTTGCCTGGGCACAGGGAAACGTGTGTTTTACTTTCTCCATACAAATAGGTTATAATGAGAGTGTTAGGTAGGCCTCATCAGGTGGAGAAAGTCTTACGGGGCAGACTGGAGGAAGGCCATTTGTCCGAGGAAGGAGAAGCCGAGGAAGATGAGACTCGAGCCGAGGAAGATGATGAGGAACTTGGAGTGTTGCAGGGTGTCCGTGAGGTATCCCCAGGCAGGACTGAGGAGCGTGTAGACTCCGTTGGACACGATGAACACAGCGCTTATTTGGAATCCTGACAGTTCGAACTAATTAATGAATGAGTGTAAGACTTTAATTAGTCTGAGGCAGTTACATCGTAATGGAATATTTGATTTATGACTCTCATTTATTTCATCCTCCTCTAATTTGTTGTTGAGTAGGTGACGTACCACTGCGAGTCTCTTTTCCAGCGTCGCGGTAATGAAGCCTATGCTTGCGGCGGCTGTGAACAAGTTTGCAACCACCAGCCACAGCATAGGGAGCCTCAGAAGGGTCCACCACGGCGGAGATGAGGAGAGCTGACCTAATCCTTCAGACTCTTCTTTGTCCAGCACTTCTGTCGAGATGGACAACGTCTCTTTGGAAGGAATGAAGAAGACTAATATGGCGCTGAGGAGGAGGAGGCCTCCTACGGTTGAGTATACTGCGGCAAATGACATTCCTTTCTGAGGACAAGGGATGAGTGTGTGTGTGATAGATGGGTAAAGTGTGAAATCACAGAGAAGAACTCACATCCATCAAAGCTCCAAAGACGAGAGGACCAGCGATGGCACCGATTCCGAAGAGGAATTCAAAGAGTCCCTGTTTATTTATACGGGTGGAATGAGTTTAAACAGCTTAGAGACAATTAATTGAGTACTCGTTCATTTAACATACGATGGATGTTGAGACATGACGAGGAATTTCTTGAGCAAAAATGACAAAAGCTGAGGGACCCATGCCAGCATCTCCGATTCCTGCGATGATTCGGATAACGAAGGACCCGTAGAGGAACAGAGAGTAGTCTTCCTTCCTTAGCAGGCCTAAACAGCTTTGAGGGTGGATTTAGCTTTGACTCTGTGGATACTTTAATTAGCTTGTTTTGCTCTCAGTTACCCGAAAAGTATTGTGCAGATTCCGAGGTTGATTGTGCTGAGGAGAAATACTTTTCTTGGGCCTAGTCGGGGAATCTGGGAAAGAGAAGAAAGAGAGAGAGAGAAAGATTGAGTAGAAAGTATACACAGTTAGGGAAACCTGAAACCTTTGGTGTAAGATACAGTTAATTAGCACACTTCATCTGGAGCTAAATAAGTTGCGGTTTACGGTAAAACGAGAGAGAGAGAGATAGAGAGATGGATTTGAATGTTTTGAGTAGCTTTGCAGCCTGGTTATTAGTAGGAAGAAGAGATAAGGCTTTGATGGGGATTGTGAGGGGATTGACGGTTATAAGTAGCTGCATACTTACGATGAAATATCCGAAAGGAATTGCAGCGAGGAAAGTTCCAAAGTCGTATGATCCAAAGATGAAACCGATTTGTGTGCTGCTCAATCCCCTGTCTTCAGCCTGGAATGGAATAACAGGGAAGTGATGTATTATGCATGAATGGAGGGTGCAAGGGAGTTCTTTGCGACATAACTTACTTCGGGAGGATAGAACGGACCTCCTATAAGGATTGTAATGGCTCGGAAGACATTTGCCAATCCGAGGATTCCAAACACAGTCCATTGTCGTCGAGTGAAAGTGAATAATGTCGTGAGCCACGTTGTAGCTGGAGGAGAACTGGGGCCTGTGACAGGTGATGTAGGACTTGTACTGTCCCCTTTTACTTCTGATGACACCCGAATTATTACTCCAGAGTCTCCCATGATTAAGATGTACCAGAATCAGCCCCGCTTTTTGTAAGACCACTAGTATTACGTAACTGTAGATATGTTGATGGTGAACTATTTAAAGCTTCAACCGTTGCATATTTATCCGTAAGTAAATAGAGACAGAAAGATATGTATACAGTTATTACTTTTATTATTGTAACCCTACCAGTTGAATTCAGCACCGTGTGTTACTCTAAACTCTCTACTTCTTCCTAAGATAAAACAATCTTGTTGATGATATTCTTCATATGATTTTGCTTTGTGTTTGAGCACACTTGTGTGTAACGTGTTATATGGGCGTAGAGAGTTATTTAGCAGATTCTGAGGAGAGAGAAGATTGCAAGGGAAGTCTCAAGTTGACATGCAGATGCGAATGAACAATACAATAAAAGTGTAAGAGTACAGTTTCAATCGGCAGACAGCCATTTGACGGTGCTTTATCATTTTTACATCCATTCAGCTCTGCAGAATTTTAAGTAGGTAGGTATACTTGTGGATTACCCGGTGTGCTTCTACGGGGAAATCAATCACACCTTCATCATCACGTACTTACGTGTCATCATAAATACGTTACGTAGTGTTTGCCTTGTGTGCAACTATGTAACTTTTGCGTGTAAAACATGCACGAATGTATGCGAGGAATGGTTATTGGCAATATTATTATTGCTTTGTGACTTCAGGATCTCAAGTTCAATATACATGAGCCGCATACTGCTCAGTGAGCGTGAGTACTTTGAATTTTGAACTTGATGGGGAAGCCAGGGTTGTGTAACAATTATCTGACTGCCTTGTTTTTACGGAGCAGTAAAAAGATATAAATTCAATGAATTATTTTCCGAATTGGTATTCTCTGAATCTATGAATGCAGAAGGAGATATGAGACTTCGGAATGACACACCAACAGCATATGAATGAATCAAGGATATGTAGTCAATGGAAATTTCTAAACATTTAAACATTTATTTTGTTTATTTTTATTTATTTCTCATTCTGCGCACATTCAACATTTGCTGTTTCATCACTTCACAAAGGACGAAAGACTCAGGAAACAAATTCCAAGTTTTATTCTGCACTCTCTCTAAATACTCTAGCTACAGACGTACAATAGATCACCACCACGTTAGTTGTTTTCTAATAATGAAATATACACTGAATTTTGTTTGTAGATTTTCAAAAAAAAAATAGTCTAGAAAATAGACATGTTTTAACATTTGGAAAATATAAATAATCTAAAATGTATAGACGGGTAGAGTTACAATGAATAGTTATTTGGTTTTAAATAGATATTTCGTAAACTTTTCTTTCTAAATTTTTAATAATTAGCTGAGAGTCAAAGAGTAGAATAATTCTGTAAATCGAATTCTGTTAAACTTTCTTAACTGCCTCTCCACAGCAATCAGACCAAACCTCACTTTTGCTTCCAGTCTTTTCATTAGTAACGATCCATATTTTTCTGGTAAATAGTTAAATTCCTCTAGATTGAATATCAACTGTAATGCTACAACAATTTTTTGTAGGTTTGTCTACTTATTATCGGTTTGTTAGGTTCCCGTTACAACATTACGTTCCAAAAGAATAAGCCTCGCGAGAAAATCCTTTTATGCAGACGAGTAACTCTGGTAAAATACAATTTTTCACAATCCTAGAAGTAGTGAGATTACACGATTGAGACTCAAAGAAAAAGCTACAAGAGGATAAACAGAAAAGTTGATTGTTAAGCTGTCAGCGACAAAAATACTGAGCTCCATTAATATATTAGTTCAACAGAAAAAAATGCATAAATAAAAAACTTATTTTGCAATCTAAAAATAAAATCTGCTCTACAAAGTCTTCTGAATTCAAATGGCACAACAACATTAATAAGCAGAAACACCTAGTTTGTGTGTAAATATGGCAACTAAATGATTAACATTAGCAAACATTAAATTACTATACGGTAAACAGTAAACAGTAATAGCTACATTTATATAAATCCTTCTATTTCTTCTTCTTCTGGCAAGTGAGGTTAAATTTATTAATTGTCTCACTTTCATTCATTATTATTCATGGAAGGGTGGAATCGATTTTCCTGATTAGTTTCAACATTAATACTACGCGTCTTCCACATTACATTCTTTGTGATTGAATAAGTAGTACTAACAAATAGTGGTAATGGAATACATTTGATTTTGAATTACAACATCTCTCATCTTCTTTCACTACTAATTTGTAATTAAAATATAGGTTATATCTACTCGGTACTATTTGGTCTCTTCATCTGAACTCTTTCTGATTAAATCCTAGCTTCCTATACTTTCTCTGGTAAAACACAATTGTACTGAAATCTAATGTTGCCTAAAATACCTCTTTGCTCTTCATACTTTGTGATCTGCAGAAAGGAATGATGTGTCTCTATCAAGGTAATTTAGACAATGGTTGTGGGAGAACAAAACAACAACAATGGTTGTGGTTGTTGTTTAAAACAACCATTGTCTAAATTACCTTGGTCTCTATAGTCCGTTTCGTGTGTGTACTTCTTCCGTTTTCTAATTTTACGTCGCGTACTACATATAACCTACAATCACTTATGTTTCTAATCCTTTCTGCCCACCGTAAACTCAAAATCACTTCAGTTTTAGTTTTTATATGGTGTCGATTTAAATAATATTATACAAGTGAACATATAAAAATATACAAATCATGAAAACTACTCACTTAAATCACAGGGTTCGTGTAGTTGCCTAAAAAACGTTGTATAAGTCCAAAACACTGTACAGGAATATATTTATACATCCCTTACACTAGACGCCTACGTTGCGTTACGAAATACGATTAGACGGATAAAACGAAATACTATTAAAGCTTATAACTCTTTTGATACACGAGAAAGCTATTGCTGACACCATCGTGGCTACTAATGAATTTACTAAACCGGGGTTGAGATTGAATTACTCGAATGATTATGATCATCATGAATATTGAGACCAGAAAGTGGTGTGGGTGTGACTGGACTTGGTGTTTTGATTTTGATTGATTTTGGTGGCTCAACTGATGGCGGACGAGGACCCTCTGAGTCAGAGCAAACTGAGTTTGGTCCGGTAGTCAGTTCACGGTTTCCATTTGAACTTAGACCATCTGTTGATGACATGCATTCTGCTCCTAAACTTAGGAGGTTTCGTCCACCAACCAAGCTGTCAGCGTTGCTAGATATGACGCTTTCTGTTCGTTCTTGGTCAAATTTTCTATAAAAAAATAAAAATACAAGTCAGCTATTAGTGTGAATGAGACAGCTGCGTTGAGCTTACTCTAGATTGTTCGAAGGCCTATTTCCATCACGACCGCTATTGACTGCACCTCCACCAAGACTACTGTAACCGGAACTGCTTGAACTGCTTCCAAAGCCTGGCCCGTTGCCCTCCAATTTGGGACCCAAAAGCGAGACAAACGGAGGTGGGACTGGCATTGGAACCTTCCTTGGCATTGTTAAAAACTCTCTTCCCGGCGGATGAGCCAAACTGATGACATCACAAGAAGGGCGATCAGTTCCTCCACCACTAGGCCCTTTATTGTTTAATTGACTTAGACGAAATCTGCTCCCAACTGTTCCTCTTCCACTTCCACCTCCAAATGTTGAAAATGTTTCCAGTTCTGGCTTCCTCCACGACCGTCTCATAAGAGATTCTACAGAATGAACCAGGTATTTAAAAAACCTGCTTTTGTACAAATAAATGTCCACAGGTAATCTTCAACAATACCTTGCTCGAGTTCAAGCCCTCCTACGTTATCCAAATCTGGTGGAAGATCTTCACCAGTTCCACTATCTTTACCACTGCTTGACTGACTTCCAGAATCTCCAATTCCACTGGATGCATTTAAATGAGCCACCGAATGGACACCTAAAGTTGGAGTCAGAGCGCGATTATGTGCAAGAGAAGAGTCTTCCAATAGGTCTTCGTATCGCAAAATGGAATGTCTCCTAGGAGTCATTGTTCCTCCACCACCGCTTGTGTCATCACATCCACCACCGTTTCCCCGGACACCCCCTCCGTGACCTCTTTTTCGCCTATCCTTACATATGACTACGATCCAAGCCACAATTGTGGCAATCACACACAAAGCTGCTACTACAACCAGTGCATAAATCATTCCCGGCGAAGTCCAATCACTTAACGTTGAAGAGTCGCCTGAAAATAACCATCGAATTGAGAGTGCTGAGTAATCACAGTAAATAGCAGCTCTAGTATCATGGGAAGAATTAGCTTACTTGGAATGACAGTTAGAGACAGAAAATCTCTTGCAGTTCCTACAGCATTACTAAGCAAGCACTCGTAGCGTCCAGCATCTTCTAAGCTAACATCCTTGATTATCAGGAATGAACCATGGTCCTTGATTCGGATTCGAGATTGTTCATCGCCTTCTCGAATCAAGACGCTATCCTTGCTCCATGAAATATGTGGTTTCGGTGAACCTGTCGATTCACACTCCAGGACAGTATTGCTTCCTTCCACAACTCGCTCGTCCTCCATTCGACTCGAGAAACTTGGAGTTTCTATGAGAAAATTATGCAACATTTCATTAGCAAGTTGGAATACTGACACACAGACAATGAGTGGGCACTTGCACTAATAATTGTATGCTTACCGTATACAGTGACAGAAGCACAAGCCCGAATTTCTCCGGCTTCGTTTCTAGCAGTACAACAGTATTCTCCCATGTCAATGAGCTTGATGTCCATGATGATGAAGGAGTCGTCATTCGGCATTACATGAAATCTTCTGTCTAGTGCAGCAGGGACATTTTCTCCGCCATCCTTTTGAAATGCGATTTCTGGGGGTGGGTAACCTTTAGCCCCACATTCCAACTTGGCCATACTTCCTAGCCTAACGGTGACATTAGATGGCTTCTTCACAAAGCTGGGGTAAACTGAGAAAAATGGAGTTCATAAATGTTACAGGCGATCGGAGATTCGATTCTCATCCACCTCAATTACAGTTTACAACAATGTAACTTACTATGTACTGTAACGTTGGCTTTAGCTGAATAAACGATTCCTAAGTGATTTTGTGCTACGCATTGATATCTCCCCACATCTTGCCATGTTACATTAATTAAATGCAGATTGGAATTTACTTCAACTGTATCATTTGGTGTCAGAATTCTTTCAAAATTTGAAACTTGAGATATCATGTGGTTAGGAAGACTTTGATAATCCTTGGTCCAGTAAATCTGAATAGCATTATGTGAGTTTGATGCTGTTGCTCCACAAGATAATGAACCATTTCCATCGAGCAACAGAACTTGGGTTTTAGGCTCTATAGTGAACCGTGGGCGAGATTCATGTTTATCTGTAATCAAGCCAATATTATGGATCAGCATTAAGTTCTGTGGAACTTTGAGAAAATTCTTACCAGGACACTTGAGATCCTGAAGCGAAATATCTGTAAGCGTTTTCCCCTCTAAAGCAGATGGATACTGGCAAACAGGAGAATTCTTTGACTTGGGTAGGTTGAGTAACGATTTCGGAGAATCCCTATGTCTTGACTTAGGCTTCGTTGCATGAGAATTGGTAAGGGAATGCTGGTGCGTGTTGAGTTTTGACTGTAGCCAAGTGGATTCACAGTCGCAAACGAAAGTTTGAACAGCATGGAGGTGGAGTGTTAGATATGGAAATTCTTCAAATGTTAACGGAGAAAGCCATTTCAACGGATTCGAACTAAGATTGAGTGTCTTCAGGGATAATAGACCCTTTAAAGCTGTTGGATGAAGTGTTTGTAGTCGGTTAGAAGCTAAACTAAGACTTGTGCAGTCCTTTAAGCCATTAAATGGAGATTCCATGTCTTCCAGAGCCCATGACAAGTTGTTCCAGCTCAAATCGAGACTCTCCAACTTGTCTGTACTAAGGAATGACTCAAGTTCGATGGCTGTAATATGGTTGTGGCTCAGATCTAAGTGACGTAGTCTGCTTAATCCCTTAAGGGATCCTGTTTTGACTCCCCCCAGTTTATTGAAGCTAAGATCTCTGTAAAAACACAAAAGTAAACATTAATGATCAGTACTTGTAGTTGTATTTAAAATAAACTCTTCAGAAACTATGACATTATGTGGTGCACAGAGTGCACACTTCAGCTTCAGCACTTATAGGCCAATACTAAACTGAATAAGAATAGTTGACAACTCCATTTTGCATATCAAGCAATCTTCATGAAACATGGTTGTGATGAAAGACTTACAGTGTTGTTAGTTCGTCCATATACTCCCAAGAGTCATCTTCAATTTTCTCTACTTCGTTTCGACTTAGATTCAACGTCCGAAGTGACCGCAATCCATACAACCATCGTTTTTCCACGACTCGAATTCCATTTCCGTCCAAGAACCTGGTATAATTGGGGCATGAAATCGCTTGGTTTAAGAAACCTAAGTTGTTAGTAGCGTTATTGCAAAATAATCTTAGTCCACCAGAACTTACAGAGCATGGAGTTTGTCCAACCCATAAAATGTGGCGTCAGACAAATTGGTAATGTGATTCCTTCTTAAGTTGAGACTCTGCAATTTCTTCAGCTCCTGGAATCTCAAACTGTCTAGCACCTCGAGCTTATTCCGACTCAAATCCCTTTGGAAAGATATTTAATCAAGAACTCTTAATGGAGTTTCTCGTAAATTACACTTAATTGACAATTAAACGACTCCACTTACAGTCGTTCTAGATTCTTAGTAAAAGAGAATAACTCTTTTGGAATGGATTTGATGCGATTTCTACTCAAATTCAATTCTTCTAAAAAGACTAGTCCAGCCAGACATCCTGACTCCAAAACTTCGATTTGGTTTGCTGCCAAACTTCTGCAAAAGTTTAGTCAAAATGTTCTGGTTCATTACAGCTGAATCACACACACACATAAAAAGTTATTAAACTCCAATTCATACATAATATGCAGGGATGAATTCTGTGGGAATGATCCGTTACTCAACCCCTCAATCCGATTGCGACTAACATCTAACTCTTGCAGCGATTTGAATGATCCCAACTCCTGTGCTTTAACTTCAAAAACTCCATTTCGCGAACTACTCAGTATATTTATTTAATGGTTATTAATTTTCAGATCATTTATACATTATAGAAAATCATAAATAATCACGTCTCACGTACAGACTGAGATAGACGAGATCCTTTAGTTGAGCCGGAGAGAATGGGATAGCAGTCAAGTTATTTCCATCCAGTGACCTAAATGAAAACATAAGGCATTGAAAAATCAATTCGCGCAAAAAGAAGACTAAAGTCTAAAGTGTCATTTTCATTTTTGTCCCATAGTATTTTTCATTGCATTCCAGGACACTATAAAAGACCGACCTTTCTCACCCCATTAAATTTTCCATTTAATTGAAATTACAAAACCTCCGTCTCATCCTCGTCCATTTATCTTTTGAAAAGAAAACTTTTGCTGTTACAAAGAAAGGCTTACAAACTGGTAATCTTTCTCTCTCTGAACAATTCAACTCCATTCGATCCTACAATCTCCGGATTCACGCTTGACAATGAAAAGTTCTTTTCTAAAATGTTCCTTAGCCTCTTGAATAATATTGTTAAGTATCCTACAGAAGGACGAGTAGAAAGATTTCAACATTGAATTGCCTGGAGTTTAGTAGAAAAGAAGAGTCTTTGCAGGTGTGAGGGAGATGACACCTGTTCAGTACGGTCACTTTGAGCTTAGACTCCCTACGGTCTCGTCTATTCCAATTTTCCATCGAACCCACATTCAACATCTTTTGAGGCACACCCAACAAAGGATACACAGAGCCTCTTCAAAAATAATAATAAGATGAAGACGAGAACGGAGAAGGAATAGAAGGTGAAGTTTTCTTAACAACGAATGCATCGATACACGGCAGTCATTTCACATTTCATTTCACATTTTATTATTATTGGAACGAGAGCTAAAAAAAGCTCTACGCTTCAAAAGAAAACCTTCTCTTCTTCCAAGCTTTACTATTCAGGACCGAATCACAATCATCATCATTTTTTTATCTTTGTACACTATAGAATTTCTCATCCTTGCAAGTTCCTTACAGTGATCGAAGTTTCGTAAGTCGAGACAGAGCTGCGGGTTGAACATTCCGTATTTCGTTGTTACTTATGTTCCTAAAGGCCGAACACAAAAAATTAAAAAAACAATAAATAAAAGCTTACAATGCAGAACTCATCATCAAATTATGTGGAGATGAAACTTGAGCTTAATATCTTTAGTTCGAAATTAGATCAGAAGTGCCCACTGACACGAAAGATACGCAATATAAGCTGAGAGGAACAAATGAGCTTAGAGAGAAGCAATAAAAAATTGAAGCCAATTTCATTTCAAGCAGTTTTATGAATATGAATTTTACGAGAGTGTCCGAGCCTACTGATCTCTCTTTCGTAATGTGCATATGAAATGTACTCAACCGAAAGAGTAGTATTACGATAACGATAACTCTCAGTTTAAGCAATAAGCTGAGAAAGGTTGTTGTATGTTACGTTCGCCTTCGAATATGCCGATAGGAGCTAGTTGTGGGGATTTGTGGCATTAATATTAATATAAGGATGTTTTTGTGGTTCCAGGACATACATGTGAAGATATTGGGAAGGTGAATAAGGGTAAGTGGCTGATTTTAGTGTGGGTGGTGGTGGGCAACATGTGTCCTACATGAACACTACATGTGTACCCTTTATCGTCTTTGAAGATTATTAAAACGAAGCACAAGACTCTCTCATCCAGCTCCATAGCCCTCGAGGGTGAGCAAGTTGTCCTGGACGAAGGAAAAGAAGCCATTCCTCTCTACCTTGAGAAGAATCAACAGAGCAACCACTTGTGCATTGTACTGCTTCGTTCTTCGTACCTTTCTCGTTGAAGAAATGAAAAGACTCGTACTCAACAGAGACCTAAGCTCCGCTTTAGTTGTACCTCATTATTGCATTACACATATATATTTAAGTATACATATATATATATCCATCCTTCCTCCGTTTCTTATTATTCTAATCACTTGCTTGCTTCCTTATCCCAACTTCTTGTACTTACAACATTTTTCTCACTTCTTCGCATCATGTCCACCCAATCAAAAATTTACATGACATGAGATTATGAAGATGATGAGGCGAACTTAACCTCGCCTTCTTGCTCAGCGTTTCCCTGCCAGCATATTTATGTCCCTGAACTGAAATATTTACTCATAGAGTATTTTAGATGCGTATGCTGGCTTCTAATTCTTAGAATCATCAAATTATACTAATGCTCGTACAAGCTTTGCTTTAAGTGCATGATCTGACTATAGCATGTAATTAAAGGGTAGGATTAACATAATCAAGGATTTTATTAGGGAGGAAGAGACGTGGTCCCCTAAGGATAAGCCTATCTGCTACCAAGTCACTGAGAATTTAATTCGAATTACTTTCTTACATGCAAAATAATTAATAAGCGGACCCTGGTGAGTTGTTGCACAACGCATAATGGTGTAAAATAATTTTAGAGTGCCTGCCTAAACTTAGCAACATTTTGACATAACTTCACAGAGATAAACTCATTGTACGTTCGCACGAGAGTTACGATTCAAATATCAAGTAATCGGGTTAAATGCAATAACAATCAAACAGCATGTTTATAGACTTTTAGTATAATAGGTTTAATCTTTCGATTGGTAATAATACCCTAGCTAATGTCCACACAGTATTTGAAGCTCAGAAGCATCATAAAATGAGTAATTACACTTTATCTTTAGTACCAAAAAGTCTTATGTAAAAGTAATTAAGAATAAGAAAAGGCCAGAGGAAGAGATGAGCGAATGATCTTCGCAAACTCCTCTGAAGTTTTTCTTCAACAGTCGATAAACTAAGTTTACTCTTTTGGAGTCTTGGAAAGGAAGGAAATAAGAGAATAAAGGAAGGAAAGAAGCATTCCGAACTGACAAGAATGGACAGATTACTCTCTCACTAACTCTACTACTAAAGTCTAAATGGATTTGTGCTGACACACTGCAAACTCATTTATTCGCTTTTACTGCCTCTCTCGTCTCAAATCATCCTTGCTAAATGTTCCACCGTTTGTCATTACAGGATTCTCCTTTCAACAAATACTTTCTTAAACCCAAAACTCCGAGATGTCTCCTGCCTTCTGCCTTCTAATATTCTCACATTATTATAACATAACAATATAGCACTCCAGACTCTGATCTTGAGCTCCATTCCACGCTCTAATAAATTGAAACAAAGCTATAAAATCTTCACCCAACCTTATGTCTTAAGTCTTGTTTTCCTGCCATTTATTTTTTCTGGAGCAGCAATATTGTCCTCACTCCAAAGGGTCATAGGTTCAATCTTTAATGTTATGTCTCATAGTAAACCTTTAGAGAGCCATACAGCATGTGCGAAATAACCATCTGTCTTCTTATTGTGTCTTGTATCTTGTTAGAAAAGAAGCTAATAGCGATTATGTAACTGTTGAAAAACAACGATTATCTCTCTGAATATGAGATCGTGAAAAAGATGACACACGACACCACTTTTCCTCTTGGCATAAAATGAAACTAAACACCACAGATTACAGAAGACAACTAATGTCTAATGACACTAATGAGGTATGGAATTATGAGACACATAGTCAATGCGTACAGGTGTCAGAGTTCAATCTCATCAAGGCAGTGCCTTATTATTGTAGGTAATAGTAGGTATTCCTTGTAATCTTAAAGGTTGAGGGCATGCATCAGTAATAAATGCTAGAGATGTTAGATGACGTAGGTTGGTAATGCGCTTAATTAAAAAACCTCCAGTATCCTTGTGTGCAAGCTAAGAAGCTTTGCTGTCCAAATTTGCTTCCTAAAATAAATACGCACCTATGCATGACTAAAATCATCGATGGAGCCATTAGTAGCTGCCCGTTGCAACCAACCTATGATGGTGTCATACCGTTCATGATATCATGACATATATGCTCAATGCAGCAATTTTGCAAATGAAAAACACTCAGGCAGAGCTGACTGACAATGAGTACTAGTGCAATCTTTGACATTTGAATCAAGATTTTATCTTCCTAATTTCGCACATCTATCAAATCCAAATTCAGTGTCTTCTTTCTGCTTGTCTAAAACACAGCAAGGCTGTCATTTTTCCAACTAACGTGACAACTTCTTTCTTCATACAGCTTTGAGACATTTGATGAGTAATGTACTTCTGATAGACATTCTTGTGTAAATTGACTCCAAAATGGGCCTCTTTTTCTCCCCATTCAATCTAATTATTTTAATACTTTAATTAAATGGAGGTAAAAGTGCTTTTTCCAGAAATAGCTCATATGTCTTATCCTGCGTTCTAATTCCAGGATGCCAGGATTAAAATGCTTGTGTCAGAGGCATAGGCTTTGTGCAGGTACCAGTTATGTGAACTTGCAGAGCAGAAGGAAATAAGTCGATGTGAAATTACGAAAGCGACAATTATAAATACTCTGCCGTTAGTTCATTCAAAGTACTTATCTACCTCTCATTCATTCAAGTTTATTTATATACTTCATTCTTGCATCCCGCATTTAGACAAGTATGACAGAAGATGCCTTGAATCTGGAACATTTAAGCCACACTTAGGCACACCAACTATGAGCAAAGATGCAGTCGTAGTTATAAGACACAAATTCAATGCCAAATTGATAAGAGCCAGAGATAGTTAATATAGGGAATTGGAAAGCCATTTCAACCTGATTAAAATACGTCCAAGGACTAGATCTCGGATTATTGGAACAGTCAACAGTTACAAGCATTAAGAAATGTCTCATTAGATTAGAGGTCTACGCTAGTTTAAATCCAAACAATTTTTTATTTGCTCTATATGAAGGTATGCCACACTGTCAAAAAGGTGTTAGAAAATGTTAAGTAGATTTCCCAAGTCCCCGAGCATGGAAGCAAAGAAAAAACGGATTAAAAGTGTCACTTAAACTCACAGCTTTTCGACCCAGTAGGGAAAGTCCTGAGGAAAGTAGTCAAGTTCCCTTTTTCGGCAGTCGAAATAAGCGTCGAGACAATCACAAGCAGGGTGACAGATGAGAAGTTGTTCGTCATCAGAAGCGTCCGTTCCCAAGAGAGACGTTGACGTTGACGTGGAGGAGGAGGAGAAGGAGGACGAACTGACGACGAGGAAAGTGAGGAGGACGAAGAAGGCGCAATGAGCCCCCCTCGGTCCTCCCCCTCGGCAGCGCGGGAAATTTGTCATGGCCTCCCCCACCCACAGCCACTTCTCTTCTCCCCACACACACTCATTCTTCCTTCTGACGCAACGGCAACAACAACGACAACGGAACCACAGTCAACATTGCGACACACTAACAAAGTCCTATTGAGTGTCACAAACACCTGCACCGTCTGTTTTCTGCCGTTATCGATTTCTGAATCAATGAAGTTAAATGGTTAATATTTACATTTTCCACACTTTGAACTACTTTGAAGGTTTTTCACGAGATAAGGGAGAAGTGTAAACAAACAATAATAGTTAGATTAGTCGGATGTGGTTGCAGTGACGAGCAACGTGAGACTGCGGGGAAACAGTTTGACACAACACAAGTATATATAGTGGGAGCGACGGTGGTGGTGTGTAAATGTAATTGAGTAAAAGTTAAATAATGTTAATGGAAGGATAAGAGATTATCAAGTTTGTTGATGGTTGATGAGAAGAAGTGGTTTCCTCGGGAAGTCAAGGTGTCTATTGATCGAGAGTGTTTCTTAGGGAGAAAGAAGAATTGAACTTGTTCTTCTTGTACTCAGCCATTGTGGAGAGGGGCAGGGTGGTTGCTGGTGGTGGTGGTGGTGGTTCTGGTGGGGCGAAGAGGTCCATTCTTCTTCTTCTTCTTCTTCTTGGAGATGTTCGTCTTCTTGGTTTGGTTCCTTAGGCGAAGAATTCCTTGGAGGGACCCTGCTGAGCTCAGCTAATCCCTTCAGAGGCATCCCTTACGCATGTACTCATGAGTGTTACGTGTGTGTGTGTGTATATGTATGCATGCATGTACGTATGCATGTAGGAGCATCAGACAAGTTGTGGACTGTTGAGGAACTTTTACTTGTGGTGTAAGAAGGACCACTTTACCACAAACCATATAATAACAATAATTTGTTCGGTGGTAATGATATTATGAGGAGGATGTGTGGGTACGCACACAACAATCTTTCAGCCTGCCCTATTGATTTATTAAATTATGGATGATGCGTATGGATGTAGACTTGTGGGTATTTATGTGAATGTGAAATGCATGGATATGTACGATGGTCGGTGGTGGTGGTGGTTGAACGCTTTACACCTTGTCTATGAAGGAGGAGAGATCAATTTATAACACAAATTGGAAGATGATGAACTATCATTAAGTCTAAGTCGAATCATGCGAAATTGGAGGATTCTTAAGTGCTTCATTATTACATGCTATTATCCTAGAAGGGTTGGTTAGTATATATTGCATGATTCTTGCACACTTATTATCCACACATATAAGCAGAAAGCAACTTAGGTGCTCAAGCTAACAGACATTTTTGGACTTATCAAGTCACAAGGATAGGTGATGCAGTGATGCTGTAGCAGGTGCATTTTGTGTGGCACATGTATCATAATATGTATTACTTATTGAGAATTACTTTGGATACTCCGCATTTGGTATTGTATTGTTACTTTGTACTGTTTGTACGGATGTTGTGGATAGTGGGGAAAACAATTCAATTCAATCATAAATTGCATTATGATTGTTAGGACACAACATGCTTGATCTTAATTGTGTGTACAACTGAAAATAAACTAAACTGTTATTAATCCTTTATCTGCATTGTAAAAACCATAGAAGTAGATAAATAAGACATATGAAATCAGATTATGATCATAAAGACTGGTGATTCAATTTGGGCTGAAATCGTCAATTTCGAGCCGTAGCAAATGGCATAATATTATTATGTCACAAATAGCGTGGAACTGTGGAAAGTGTGGCATATTGGCATGGCGTATATATCAAAAGTTGATTGGAGATGAGACTTAGACCCGTGTTAGTACAATAAAGGAAGAAAGTCAAACTGGGTAAGCCAGTAAAAAGGACATAATACTGTATTAATATTATCCCTAACGTTTCGAAAACCTCTACTACTACTACTACTACTACTACTACTACTCATAAAATTAACATTGCTCAACTTTTTGGATGTATGGAAACTGGTTCGTTGTGTGTAACTGAAAATATATGATTTTTATGAATGGTGATTGAAGCTGTTATGACGCCAGGCATTGAGACGTCAGTTTCTAGGAAGTATTGAATACACCTTTTCGGATTCGGAGTCTCAGTTAAGAATGATGCAATGCCATTGTTTGGATATATTATTATTCTGTCAATAGGAATGCAATAAAGTGCAATCTGCCACAGTGATCATATCCATTCATGTGGTTGTATAGTCTTGTGTAGTAGTTGAGGCAAGGTGAGACATTCGTCAGCGGTGATGATGCGATTCACGGCGTGACGTCACGCCCAGACTATCCTAACGTGGCAAATCTCTCGTTCGTAAAGAAAACACTCCTTGCAGCCTCTTTTCTCCATCAAATCTCACGTAGAACTGAGAGAACATTCTCCGCCATTCGACCAGAAGACGTCGACGAGCTGTACCTTTAGCTAACTGTTTGCACTTAAATTATTTAAGAGTCTCTGTCTGTAATCTCAATTAAAACCAGCTTTCCAACAATCAGAGCTATGTCCAAGTCGGAAGGGTTTCTTTTTGTGTTGGTGACAGTGGGACTGATTTTGATCCCTTCATCATGTGTTGAGGCCTGGGGTAAGTTAAATCTCTTATTTGAAAGCAAAGGGGTAGCGTCTAATGTTACTTATTTTTTTCGACATTTAGGGTCGAATTCGGAGAAAGTGAAGCTGAGCGATATCACTGTCCTGACGTTGTATAACGGCCGGATGACGACAGGGAGGAGGTCAGTTGGAGTTCCGCAATTGAAATGTGTAGGTGGAGATGCTGGATGCACGGCTTTTGTACCACAAGTTGTTCAGTGTTACAATCGAGGCTTTGATGGATATGATTATCAAGTAATAAATAATAATACACACATACATAATTGATAAATATGACTTGCTGAAGGAGAAAATTATCGTTGAATTGGTGTTTGTAGTGGGAGTGCAAGACTGACATGGACAACGCTTTCAGGTTTGGAAAGATATCGGTCACTTGTGAAGGTTATGATTATCCTGACGATCCGTACATCCTCAAGGGGTCTTGTGGGGTAAGACTTTTAGTTGATACGGGGGTTTCAGTATGCTGGTCAGTTGTTTCTAATGCGGTTGTTGTTTTTTGGATTTTGAATAGCTGGAGTACACACTTGACTTGACGAAAGAAGGTCACGCTCAGCAAGGAAGTCAACACAATTACTACGGAGGCGGACAAAATCAGCACCAACACCAACAGTCGGCTTATGGATGGAATCCCAATTTGTACAAGACAAAAAGTGGCAATGGCATCACCAATATAGCGTGCATTATTGTGGTTATAATCATTGTGTATGCAATTTATAAAACATGCATATCTTCATCATTCGAGGAACGTCGCCAGCAGAGAAGGTAGACGGTTACCCGTTGTTAACTGTCTTGTTCTGATAGATCTTAAGAGTGTTTTTGCTTTTTAGTAATACGAATGACGACTATCCTGATCCGCAAGGACCCCGATCTCGACCTCCACCTCCAGGATTCCGTCCGGGATATAATGACTCGGGATCAGGATTTTATGGCGGATCTGATTCGTGTGGAGGATCAGCTGGAGCTGGCACTTCTTCAGGCTCTGGTAGTGGTGCCGGAGGCTTCTGGACTGGAGCTGCTACAGGAGGACTTCTCGGCTATTTGTTCGGACAACGGAAGTAAGTCTACGTTAATATATATGCTATGTCTGCCTGTTTTGTCAAACTGTATTAGAATATATATTCTAATCTATAATAATTCGAATATTTGTTTTATAGCAATACGGCTTATCAACGGCATGCTCCTGGCTACGGTTTTACTTCTGGACCTTCTACTTCAAGAGGATATGACAGTTGGGGTGGATCCAGTGGAGGTGTTGGAGGTTGGTTCAGCGGTGGCGGTGGTTCCTCCGGTGGTGGTGGAAGTTCGTCTTCATCAGGAACAAGAACTGCGTCAGGTTTCGGAGGAACTTCTAGGCGCTAGTAAGCTTCATGCTGTTAAACGTATTTATTATTTATACTGCGATGTACAAAATGCCGTCTTAACTGTTACCCTTTGTTAACTAATCACAAATTACGCAATAAATTCCCCGTGTATCGATTTTAAACTTAGAATTTATTCTTTCCATTGTTGATTATAAGGCATCTCGGTTTTTAGTTGTTGATAGTTGCTTACTAGGCACTATTAATATGAACAAAATACTATTAAAAAAACTTATAATACGAGAGAAGGGCGATGACTACAATTCCTGTGGCAAACGTGATGACGCCTTTGTCTTGTGGAAACGACGACAAGTGCTGTTGTGGATTGTAAGTAGGAACTACAACTTCAGGCTTCAGACTGTTACCGGCGTTGCTTGCTAATGCAGAAATTGTTACTATCAGGTACTTCACTTGACTCTCTAAGGCACTGGTGGCCTTCATAATTTCGTCCGTTCGTTTAGTCACCGTTATCTCATGTTCCTGTGTAAGAGAAATATTCAAAGTTATACTGATGCATTTCAAAATGATTCGAAGCTTAAGTGTCAAGTGTGGAGGTCAGTAAGTAACCTGTAGTCTATCAGTCAAAGAAACAGCTTGTTCGGCCCCAATAGCACTATTCAACTTCGTGGCTAACTCCTGCACTGATTTATCCATCTGATTGACTTGAGCAGCAGTTTCTGATAAAATTGCTCGTGTTTGCTGCTGCTTCATACGAGAATTAACAGTGGTACCAACGATTCCCAAAACTGCTCCCGTTACAGAACCGATGACGGACCAGTACTTCGTCTTCTCATTTTGAGCGCGTTCTTTTTCATGACTAAATCTGAAAGCATTTGACAACGCTGCAAACGATTCACGTTCTACTTTCTCCAAATCTTCAAACTGCCTTCGTAGAAGTCGCTCTTCTTTGATAATATCAATTTCCTGGAACAAGAAAGATTGAAATTGAAATATTTTTATGCTTGACTTCGTTCTATCGAAGCATTAGAACGTACCTTCTTGATAAGCTCTAAATATCGATCATCCCCTCGTGCAGTCCGATCAATATCTGCTCGCAGCAATCTGAGAGCGTTTTGTACCTCTGTAAGTTGTCTTTGAGCTTCTCTTCTCGAGTTTTGGCTGTCAATGAATCTAACCTCTGACTGTAATCAATCCGAAACTCATATATACTGATATATCTATGATCAATAATGATAAATAAACTATAATGATTATTTGAAGCCAAACTACCTCCAAAACTCTGTCGTGTGCTTCTCTCACTTGTCGAATTCCGATGAAGTCTTCATATGCAGTCATTCCCGACTGAACTTTATCTTTGGCCTTGTTCATCAATTGACTTGTGGAAGCCGAAACACGAGTTCCTACTCCACCAGCGGAAGTTGTAGAGAGAGTGGGAAACCTATCGAATACTGTCGACTTGTGAGAAACAGCAGCATCCTTAAGTTTCTGTGTATGTTTTGCTAAACTGGTCTTCGGTGAGTTTTCCCAGGTAATTTTTCCTTTCTTCACGACTTGATTCCACAGTCGAGTCAACTCTTCGACGACCACTTTTCCTTGCGGTTGACTCATGATGGTCGACTGCAAATAGGAAACAGTCGAAAAATTGTCTCCCACGTGGAGTCAGCTGAGCTGGTGCAGCCGGTGATGAAACTGCTCTGAGAAAATCCACTTCCTTTCTCCTCTCCGCAAGAAGAAACGAGTGGAGTCCAAATAGGAGTTTTTTGTATGACAGTCCCTCCTGTGCTTAAGAATAACATTGTTCAATGCGCATTAAGGTATGATACAGATGATGAGAATGATGGGATCTCGATGCTTATTTAGATTTAACTCATTAAAAATCTTAATGCTCTCTTTAATGATGATGAGCTGTCTTTAAATATGGATAGTTTAATAAATATAGAAGATTGTTATTCGCTTCTCACGAGCCACGAGACATACGAGTTGCTTGTTTTGAGATTATTGCTAAATACATATAGTATTGGAATTATAGATTTTGAACATTTTGAGCTATTAGTACAAGACATTATTTTATACGTAACAACCTTGGCACGTTTGTGTTTGTTAGTAGGTATATATATGTACTAACAATAGTAATTTTTAGCTATGTAGTGGCCATGTTAAGAGATTCGTGAACACGTGACCCTACGGTCTATGAAACTATATCGGAGTTTACTATTTTTACCACTACATATTTTACGTAGTTTTACATGTTTGGTCATAGTGTTCATATTTAGCTAGCTTTTTCCTTAATGACTAAGGTTTAGATCAGTTCGATTTGAGGTGCGTTTTGTTCATTGATTCTGCTTGATATTCCGGGTGTTTAATTATGCTTGGGTTTTAAATGTTTTCATTGCGTGCTATAACTCTGCTAATATACTTAATATAATTACATCTTTGGCTTGTTAGCTGACTGACTGACTACACATTTGATTGAGGACGAGGTAATACTATAACATAACTCAGATTTTAGAGTTCGGATTTCGGAAGGCGTTGGAGCAAAAGGGGGAAGGAAGATTTTGGTTACAGCTCTTTTTTGTAGCGAATATGAGTCACTGATCTAGATGTTCGAGAATATTGCAGTTGACGAGGTGAGTTCATTTGTCGACGGGCATCTGTTACGGATTCTGACTTTGATAGTTTGTTAGTATTTGAACGGTCTTCCACAGAACGGTTGAAGAAAAAAGTCCAAACGGTCCAGATTGCTAAAATCATCAAGCCGATTGTCCAGAATAAAGATATATGGCTGAAAGTAAAACATTTTTTAAATTTGAACGGTTCAGCTGGTAAGTGGACACCGTCGGACAATACATACGAAAACTAATTATGACCTTACCTAGGAATTGGCTTGGTGATAGTTTGAGGGTCAAATTTGCATACAATCAGGAATTCAGTCGAAATTATTGATAGGACAATCCACGACTGTCTGCCAAATGTAGTGCACTCACTAACACAAAAATCATATTCTTAGCCCAATCTTCAACTAAAAATTTAATTTTTGAACTCACGGGTCATCAAGATATTGGAAAGTTTCTCTAAAAGCCACAGCTCCCCATAGCAGAATAGCAAATAATCTGACAAGATTCAAATAATGTCCAGGCGGAACCCATAAGACGAATTTCAAGTAGAATGTGTTCAACTCGGCCAACAGGAACTGGGAAAAAATGATACAATATAAAGAATACTTAAAAATATAAAACTTCCTGGGTACAAGCTTACAAGAAATAAAATTCCCAACACGCTCATCCATCGACCTAATGAAGATGTTGGTTTCCAGTCAAAGTCAATCCACGAATGTGGTCCAAACTGAGCAATGATTCGTTTCAGCTTTCCCCTGTAATAAACAATTTGCAAATATAATTCTCAATTCGAAGCCTCGGAGAATAATATTGCTGCCTTGTAGTGACATACTTGTAGCCTGGAATACTCCACAAGCCTCTCCAGTAATATGTTCTCACTCTAAAATATTTTAGTGTTTGTATTCCAACCCAGATTCCAATTCCATTACATAATAGTGCGTCTAAAATCCACTAAAATATACATTTCAAAAATTCATTGTTAAACGGTTACACAACGTCAAAATTACATTCTAAACGCTAACTTACGTGGTCCCACCAACATTCACTAAAATTAGGCAACTGATGCTCCAAAGTGTACTCCAATATTTCGAACATTATAGAAATAACAGTGCATATCCACCAGTCTCTAAGAACGAGTGTCTTTAGCCACCACCCGAAGAAATGCATTGGGACGAAGAGATCAAATTTATCTTTAACATTGTGAAATGGATCTTCGGGTTTGTCCGGATCATAAATGAGGCAATTGCCTCCATAGCTCTTTTCCTCCATAGGCTCTCCCAGTTTAGAATCGACATGTTTGAGCAAAAGTCGTGCATCGTGTGCACTCTAAGCAATCAAAAAATGTTTTTTTTAAAGTTCCTCTCATTCATAATCCTGTATATTCCGCTCAAAACTTTGATGCAAGTTACCTGGAATAGTAAGAAGATGAGGGCAAGTTGATAAACAATGGAGATACAGAACATAAATCTCCACAGGGCTGGATGGGGGCGAAGAAAAGGTCCGTCTGGAGTGACAGTGACTCCGAGTAAAATAAAGAAAGTTAGACAAGCAAGGACTCCTCGTTTAGTATTGTATTCTGTGTCTACTGTCTCGTCCTCCACCAGCGCGACATAAACCAGAACTCCGATGAGCATAAACAACACTGTTAGTGTATGTGCTCGCCTACGAAGCAGAGACAACAACCAAGGTTAATTAATTTCATTCTATCGGTCAAGTAGATCAATCAATTTTTTACCAGAAATATGACATAGTTCCATCATCGTAAAAATGTAGTTTTTTATGCTTCTCCTTCTCCCAATCGTATCGTTCGGTGGTAACCATTGAATCCTCGTCGACGGATTGTCCATCAAAATCTCCACAACCCCCTCCGACAACCCCCCCGAGGCCATCCAGAAATCCATCTTCGTCATAAAGTGACTCAGAGGTTCTTTCTGGAGAATGACACTCACCATTCGGAGTTCCCATCCCTTGTGGAAAACGACGTAAAAGCACTCTATCCAGCAATTATTCTAATTGAGTAAAGTACTTTAATTACTCAAGAGGTTGCAATATTTTCGTCCAATATCAAAATTAAAACAAAGGGATCACTACACAATTTTTAGACGGATTTTACACTGATTATTTATTGTCTCTAGTCTATGTTATGCGCTATGCGCAATTAGTAACTAAAAAAGTGAAAGAATTGAGTGTGAGGAAATCATGATCAGTATAACTTTCCCGCGGGAGCAAATTAAACGGGGCACTCAAAGACACCCAATTTATTTTACACGTGGGAAAAATACTTATTAGGCATGGAATTTTTGATGCTTTTATGAAAATATTTGTTTTTCGATTATGACTGTAATGCAGGGGAAGATTTTTCTTCAACGATTAGAAAACAAATGACTTGTGGAGGATTGAAGTTTAGGTTTAGAAAATGAAAAACAAGGATCAGGTTATCTCCACATCCGGGAGCAACAGATTGCCCTAATGGTTGGTGCTGGTGGTTTGCTTAAAAGTCAGTTTAACTTCGTAAGAAACTTCAAAGACGTCGACAAGGACTTCATTCATATATCAGAAGTATTGAGGATGATAATGCTGAGGTTTTAGTTTTGCGAGACACAGCTGAATAGTGTGTGAGCACTTGGTATTTCTTGGTACTTGAAAAGCTGGAAGGAGATAAGGATGAGATGCATGGAAAGATGGAATTGTATAATATTATCAATATGGAGCGAGTAAGGATGAATTTACGTTAATCCGATTGAGTAAGGTTAATGGAGAAAAAGCAGAGAGGGTGAGGAAGGATGACTGTGACATGTATGAATTCTATTAAGACATGATGAATAGTATTAAAGAAAGAGTACACATTCGAGTGCATAAAATGTTTCACGGATGTTTCTTCTCGTTGGTGTATACATTATACATATACAATATAATATTTATTCATCATCATCACATAAATAATTCATACAGATAATATATTTGTAATCCTAATAAGAAGGTATGATGTGTTGTACGAGTTTCATAATCTCAAAGTAAAAGAAGGTGTAACTCTTCCTTCTGTTGCATTTATTTCTAAAAGTAGAAGCTGAGAAACTAGGATACTACTTATACACGTAGTGACGCATAAATTCATGTAACTCTGTCCATAAAGCAAAGATAACCTGAGGAACGAGTGGGTGGCAGGATAAGAAGAAACTGGATTTCATGTAATGCCACATTCAGCAGCAGAGGTTCTTAGAGAAAGAATGGATTCAACTAGCGAAAAGTCATTCCTGAAGGTTATCTTAGTTTTATGGGTGGATTTACAAAATGTTTTATAGTAGGCCAATCCAGAGCACTCCGTGTCACATATTATCAACATCTCATCTATCATGGATTACAGTTGTGTGGGTGAGACATGTGAATGCAGCTTAACAAAAAGCTGCTGCTGAACGAAGAGAAAATCTTCACGAAGTTGTTTTTCTTTAGACAGATTGAGCAAAAAGGAAATAATAAGGATGAGAAACTCGGCACATAAAAGGGGATATTTCGAAACTAACTGAAGACGACGATGTTGTTGTACACTAACGAAACATCTTTAGTACGTGGAAAAGCCCCCATGAGAGTTGACATCAAAAGGTGAATTTCCTTGGAAGAAAGGAAATCAAATACATACCACCGAGAGCAACCCAATAAAATAATCGACCCGAGATAACCGATCACTACATATAACACCTAGATTCATCCATCTCCATCTTATATTATTGCTTTTATTCCACTCTTTCTCACCTTATTCTGCGTCTAAAGTCTAAAATAGGATCCACCTCTTATGGCATCAACCATGAACGTGCTTCCCCCACGAATGAATGTGTCTGCAATTCAATGCACCACACCATTATATAATAGAAAGGTGCTTTCTCTCCCATGAGACGTGAACTACATTTAACTTCTTCATAGACAAGTCAGAGTAATTGAAATTCTATTCTATTCTTCCTGGAACTATTCAATGAAACGAAACTGTCTCAATAAATACCTACGTATAATATCAAACACTCAAACATGATCGTAAGATGCACTTTGCATGTTCTCAAAAGATCGTAAACAAGAATAACTTAAATGATTAGTAGTTTAAAATAAGTTTCTAGTGTAGCACGAGTGAACTTCTATTCATTGTACGTTTTCTCGTTTAAATTATAGTTGATCAATAATACTTTTTACAACTATTTTAATATGACTCACGATCAAGTAATCTGAACTGAATTGTGCATTTGATTTTTAAGTAAATGGCGATCTTCGTTGAGAAGAACATAAGTTGTGGCTAATGGCCTGCTGTGCAGTTTTAAGCTGCGATATCTAAATACAAAGGTACTCTCATCATTCTTCATCATAAAATTCTGTTGCGTGCAATTACTTATATTTTTATAGTGTAGAGTGATGCTTGACAGCTTCATAGAGTTAGTTACTGCCAATCAGCTAAAACGTGCGTCAACGTGTTTCAGTGCATTGTTTGTTTCAAAGGGTAGAAAAATGAGAGTTGCATTAGATTTGGCAGTTAATTTCTTTTAAATCGACTATTTTCTAAATGTATTGTTTTCTAATTCTAACATACAAAATTAATCATTGTATCATCGTGCATTTCGAATTCACAAACTCAGATTACTGAGTTCAGCAGAAGCGCACGCAAATCAATGATTTATATTTCGACATCTTTGAACTGACTACGTCTTGGCACATGAGATGAATACTCCTACGACTCTGTTGATCAACTAACAATTTTTCTAATATGGCTATATCTAGAACTTAAGTATGCAGAAAGATGAGTGTTTTTAATACTTTCCATCAATTCCAGTTTTCGATTTCATCTAAATTCTAACACAGGATTTAACTAGTTTGAATCAGTTTTGTGTACTAAAGCTACAACGTGTAAAAGTTATCTTGACGAACGAAATTATTCATGTAGCAGAACGTGTATAAATACATCATTATAGAATATTGGATGGAAGGATTAATATATTCCTTATTTCTTGTTAGGTCGGTGCGTTTCCATTTCCCTGAAGAAAGTACCTTTCCTGTATCCATAAGTCATCGGGAATCCCTTCATCTCCATTTACATTAGCCCATTTAGATTGCAAGATCGCTATGTACGAGTCTTTGACTTGGTGTGGCTTTTCTTCGAGTTCTGTGTTGAGTTCGATTAGTTTTCCACCCCCGACTAACGCACGAATAAGGAAGCTTCGGCCACAAGAGGTCTTGATTGTACACAAATGACTTTCTCTGCCCAAACACTGAGCTCCACGTTTCTTCTTTCCTTTCACTACGTTATTCAACCGAGATTCCTAAACATCCGAAAAACGAGCAAAAATGTTATTATAATAATGCGGTGACTTTATTATTATTTTATGAAAGTGGTGCTTTATGTCACACCACCAAATTCCGGCACAATGTCATGCAGATTGTAGTTATGTTGTGCCATCCAATGAATAATTCATATCATTCAGGTCTGAGTGAAAATCAATTCCAAGTGACTTACACTGAATTCTACAGAAGCGATGGAAATCCCCTCGTCCTTTACTATCGGATGAGCTGGGCCCAAACTGATGAAACACATTCCGTTCGAATGGAGATTAAGTCTATAGTAACCTTCTGACCCTTTGTCCTTGTTGCAAAATCTTTTAAATGGCTCTTTCACTTCTGCATGAGAGAATTGCAAATACTCTTCTTCGATATCGAGCACTTCCATTTCCTCAATAAAAGATTTCCTAACCCGTGGTGCAGTGCGTGGGGCAATCTGAATAGGAAGAAAAGGAAGATTAGCCAATTTAATGACGTTCATAAATATTCATCAAGCTTGACTTTGAGCAACTCATGGAGTGAATATCAATTTGGATGGAAAAGTGCAAGAAAAGGAAGAAGCCGACAGGAGAAAACTCAAATCACGTCGATACTCTTCTTCATCTTATTGCAAACGTAAGTAGAGCAATGGGGGCTTTCATGAGGAGAAAGTTCAGACAGAAAGAAAAGCCGTTTAGTGAAAAATATGACGTCTTACCAGCCTACTAGAGACGGCTCGCTGATGAATTATGATTTTTTTGCGAGGGACGATGATGATGATGATGGAGAGACAGGAAAGAAGATTAGTTTGAAGATTGAGACTTGGACGAAGCGGTAGAGTCACCTCTAAGTTTCTGCTGAAGAGCTTGTGATTTTTCGTAATTTGCTTTTCTCCTTGATTCTCTCTGTGATGAAGAATCAGAAACAAATTAAATTATTATTGCTTACTCAGAAAAACAGATCAGAAAGGAATGAAAGAGATATTATTTTACAATAAGCACAGTAAGAACTAAATAATATTCTCATATCTACATCTCCCACGTGGGTGTAGCTTTTTGCTTTCACTCATGTGTATCACAAAATACGGTGAAAGGGAGATTACTTTCTGAGCCAACAACATTATTCACAGAATAACTAAATCCGCTTAGAAAAGACATAATAACATTACATATGTGAAGTTCACTTAAGAAGATTGCTTGGAGCTGACTCACCTCTTTTTTGAGACACTTCAGCATAGCAGTGTTGATCTCATTGCATTGACCCAAAAACCTCCCGAATTTTTTCTGTCGTTTGTAAGAAGGTGAAAATGAAATTGTCAGAAACTTCAAGCAAGGATTAGGATGTTGTTTGAGTAGAGCTTACAGTTTGATGACAATCTTTGAGTGCTTGGATAAGCTCGTTGCACTCGGATGAGTGGAGATGGGTGGCCAAGTCAGGATGCATTCAGAAGAAGAGACGAGGAAGACTTAAGTAAAGAATCCCTCACGTTGCTGAACCGTGGGGAGTGTGACTGGTGACGGTGGAGACGGTTCTCTATAAACAGAAGGAGGCGGAGGAGGTGACGGTGAAGAAGCAAGTGCTCGAATTGCTACGATGCGACTTTTTTCAGTGACCTCACGGGCCAAGTACTGCTGCAGATGGAGCAGATCTTCACGGTCAGTTGAAGCTGATGAACGTCCACTCGAAGACGACTGCGAAGATGAGCGACTCGGGTGGTTGTGAAGGACGGATGAGGCTGCCTTGAAATAGTCTACTTTGGATCCTCCAATTACCACCCCCTTCTCGTAAGGAATAGGAGAATGCTCGCCGATTCCAAATGCTGGAGGCACAGGTGCTCCAAAAAGACGTTCGGAAGCGGAAATACTAGAGGACGAAGAGGATGAGTGACCACCACTTGAGTCTCGAGACCACGAAGACCTGCAAAAATCAAAACTTAATACTCATTTCAAAAATTTTTTAAAGACTGCACGCTTATGCAACGATGTTACTAAGCTTCCAAATATTACTCTAGTCAATCTATTGTATCTCACAAGCTCTACTTTTCAGAAAATGTGTGGATATTTTCCTAAAAAGTCTATAATTGGAGACTTGATTTTCCCAAGAAGATAATTTCACTTGGGCAATTAAATGTGCTCAAGTGTACTCAACTGCTTGGGGGGAGAGGGTGGGTACCTGCGAGTGCTTAAATTTAACTTTACCTGATATATTTACCCTCTGACCTTTGAAAAGTAGCAACCACACAGTTTCTTCAAGTTTGCTCGGCGGTGCGGTGTTTTGCAAACTTGGGAGTGAGGGCGAGGAGCAAGTGACAAACCGCAGGATGAATTTAAATAGCGCGCGCTGAGTGAATTTGATTTTCAATGAGTGCGAACAAAGCAAAGGGATAATGCAGAGGGACGCGCTGATGATGAGCGTACAATTGAGACTTACTGAGGAGGAAGGACTCCTGCAAGAGACCAGTCACACAACGACGAAGAACTGCTGTTGGGACGCTTGTTCTTGAGTGACGAAGGAACTGAATTCTTCTTGACAGAAACGATGCGTCTGACAGGACTTGAGGGGACACTGGAGGATGAGGGTTGAATTAAGTGGTGGTGGTGACCTTTGACTAACTCGTGGTGTCCATTGCGAAGTCCGAGGGATGAACGATTGAGTGCTGCTGCTGTGTCTGAATTAGGCCGCTGAAGTTTCTTATGTCCATGAGTTCCTCCAGCAACAGCTGAAGGCGGAGGTGGGAGAACTAAGGGAAGGTTTCCTCCATTCGACTTGGAGAGGAGTCGACAAATTCGCTCGGCCTTTTGTGACCGAAGTTTCTCTTCCTCTGGGGGAAGCTCTGGTTCTTGTTCAGGGATGTATCTCTCAGGAATCTGGATTTTCTCGGGAGTTCCTAATATCTTGTCGATGAGACCTTCACTGAAGTCCAATTCATTGGTGGTTGTGGATGACCTGACCACTGGCAGGGGGTGGCGAAGACACATCAAGTCAAATGGATCCATTCGTCCATCTTCTGTCTACACCGGAGAAACCAACATGTTGTGTGGTTGATGGAGTGAGTTCCAATTTGGTTTGGGGGATTCCGTGTGAGTTCGGTGGTGAGAGAAGTACTGCTTGTTTCTTACGCGAGATTGTAAAGCCGGAGGAGGCAGGAGAGAAGTCAGAGTAAGTGGATCAGGGTATTAACTGACGAAGAATTGAAAATACAAAAGGACCTGATGTGCTCGATGATGAAAGACGTCCTTTCCTGCATAATGAAAAAATAAGCACACGTTCAAAGATGGGAATAGAAGAACATGAAAGTCAAAAGTAGTGGGGGCTCAGCTGAGAGCCTTTTGAAGATGAAAGAAGTCGTGAGGGAGCATTTATTATTCGTTTTGGTTGCCTGAAACAATCTTAAATAAAACTATTTTTGCATCATTAAAATCGAGACTGAGTTTCACAAGTTGCGAAAAGAACTTTCACGACTTAAACGAGCAAACGGGGATGTTAGTTGGACTAAAGAGAGTGTTGCCTTGCTTTAGTTAGATGAATTATTACGGGTGTACGGTCTATAAAATTCTCTACTTGCTTAATAGTTACCTATTCCACACCTTCTTTAGTAGTTCGTCGCGTATTTGCAAAAAAACAGACTCATTTCCTTTGTGAAGGTGCAACTTGCAAAGTCAAAAGTCAGGTCTGGATTTTTTCTTCCTTCTTTCTATCCCCCGTATTATAATGTGTCTGCATGATATCCCCATCCATGTGGCATGTACACAACAGAAGAATATCTGCCTGATAGACTTTTAATGTGCTTGCTAAACAGCATGAAGTGCTTAAATTCGTTCGTACTATTTGTTCCTGTGTTTTAAACTTTTGTATGTGTGTGGATAGTTCAACACTTAAATTTGAGGAGAATGAAGTCAGACCAGACTGAATAAAATATGCAAATGCATTTATATGTCTCTAAAACATTTGAAAGGAGATTTTAGGTAGGACGAGTGTTGAAGCAAGTTTCTTGGTTTCATGACATAACGGATATTTTAGCCACTTGATGATGATGAAGATTTTGATGGCTCGAGGCAGCCAATATTTAAGTGATGAACTCATCGCATAAAGTCCCTGAGTTACTTGATGATGATGTGTATTCAATTCATCGATAATAATAATTACATTCTTGTTCACAATTGCTCTCCCTCATTCATGGTCCAATTATGTGTAGTTTTCTGTGTTCAAAATCAAGTGCACGAGGAATCCCATACTTAATACAAATGAGACTTATGCACGAAGGCGGAGGAGGATGATGATAAGAGATATCTGTTTCCTACCCAGACAACAGAGCAGCTTTGCCCATTCATCGTCCCACTTCCTTTTCACCATTCCTCGTGAAGTTTCATGTGATTTTGTGATCTCCAAGACGAATCCACTTTACCAAATGAATGTTTAAACAACTCTAAAGACTCTAAGCTCAAAGTCTAAAGCTTGATTTCAATTAGACCAATTGAAGGTTTGTAGTTTGTAGGATGATGTCTGGTATTTCGGAATATATAGGATGACGGCATAATGGGCGAACTTATCAGTTTACGGGTGGATGTTTGCTGAAGAATGTTCGCTGCTAGAACTCTCGGATGTTTATCTTTCTAGCTGATGGTGTGTTGTTAAAATATAGGAGAGAGATGATTTTTTCCGAGTGAAACCCTCATGAAGTTTTTGACGAGTTTGTGCTAAGAGAAGTTTCGACAAGAGTGATAAATTCAGATTGAATGGAGTCATTATATTCAAGGGAGATTTGAAGTCTTGACACTGATCCAAGATTCATTAGTCATTCATAACATGCCAAGTATCGGGTGCAATTAGAATTAGGAGTCTTAGGGGCATTAGGTTGTTCTAGTGTAAACAAATTGGTTGAAACTGACTAACTAAGCACGAAGAGTAGTGCAACCGGTAAGAGAGATCAAGAGTCTTATGAAAAGTGTATCTCCTCTTTGAATCACGCTAAACCTGAAGTGTGCAATAGATCGTTGTGATTTTTTCTATTAGGATTCCATTTGAACATTTTGAACCTGCATTCTGCATACAAACTTCCGCATTCTTGAAAAAGTGCTTAGAGCTAAATGCCCAAATGCTTGCGTGGTGTGTTCACACTAAATGTCTTCATTTATTAGAGATTCAAAGGCGAAAAGTCATTTAAAAGTGAGTTTTTTGTGTATGACACATGTGTGTGTGTCCTTGTTGACGGTGTGAGATGCTTTACGTGTGTCAGTTTCATGTACATTGTGCCAGCAAAAGTAACAAGTGAGACGAATGGTTGTCTGAAGGGATCCAAACAGGGTGAAAAAATTTTGAGTCGTGTGTGTTAACTTTTAAGAGCGTTTTTCTAAGAAAGCCTAAACAAAAGGAGAGGAATGGAAGCACCGAAGGAGGAAATTGGGAAGACGATGGTGGCAAAATACCTTTCAATCAATAAGAGATTGAGGGAAAACTTTTGCCTTAGAGACCACAAGAAGTCAGAAGACTTGGTGGGTTACGCAACGAGCGTGGAATTGGCTCAAATTGAGAAATAGATGGATTATGGATGCGATGCTCTCTGAGGATCACGAAAGGCGGAGATGAAAGTGTTTTTATGAGAAAGAAGACAAAACAGCCGGTGGCATTTGTCTTTTATCCCTTTCCTTTGACGAAATTAGACTTCACTGCGGAAACAAAGGACGTGTTTGTTGTTCTTGTCGTTCTGTGTCTAACCATCATTAGGATAAACAGTAGAGTGCACAAATTAGTTGTAATCTAAACTGCATGGGGTGTCGGGAAGAACATTAAAATGCGTGTGCAAAAAACAGCTCGTGTCTTGGAGTAATTTGAACGCTTCGGGAGATTCATGAGATGATGATGGGATCAGAGATGCTTCCAAAAAGAGATGTATTGCTAATGGGTGTGACTCTCTCTCTATATATATATCCATATATCCTGGGCTATTCCATAAAACACAACCTGTACTTTCACACCCAAACCTTTCATCAATGGAGCTCGATGCAATTACCCAGGATACAACTGCAACCTACACAGTGGCACAAGAAACGGCTGAGACGAAAGAGAGTAACCATAAAAATGGAAATTAGAATTAATGGACGCCGGACGGATTGATTCTCTCTCAATGAAGTTCTTTGCAAAAAGGGAAGAAGATATAATCAAGTCGGAAAGTCGGAAGAGGCTTCTCATCCACCAAATCAGACTGGAGAGAAGCAGCAATCAAATCAAATCTCTCTCCCTTCAATCAATTACTCCATCTCCGAATACCGGAATGACGATGATCATAAATCTGAGAAAGTTTTATTCATGTCTAACGAATTGCAGATAGGGTAGTCGTCAAATGTCACCTGATGGAGTTTGCCTTTTATTATTATACTTCTATTTCCTTCACCCAGACAAACTATTCAAAAGAAACCCTTGAATTCCTCTGGCAACTGGAGTCGAATGCTTGCTTTCTCCTGTCTACTGTCAGGCTTTGGTTCATGGGAATGGTCAACAGTCACATTTCTCTAGAACCCAAACAGAAAATACAGAGGAGCTGGAAACAGGCACGACAAAAAGAAAACACAGTCTTCCTATGAAATGCATGATGATTTCTGCTGGAACTTATTTTATGTGATTGGCTTGATTAAGCCCATAAAGAGTCTTTAATAATGTAAGAATTGGTAAAGAAAAATAACAAACGTATTCTATCATGACATTGCGTATTGGATGAAATTCCATGCATCTTCATTTGCTCGATATAAAAAAGTTAAGGAAGCACGAATGAAATAGCGAAAGAGTGTAGCTCTCCTATATCTTGGAAGCAAAGAAAGACGACGTTTTTGTGTCAAGTATCCAATTTCAGAAGGAATCATTACAGATGATGATTTAGTATAGGTGGCTGTAATCTCGGTGGCTACATATTATGTTGGGTTTGAGTAAGCTTCACAAAGTAGCCGGATGGAAATGGAACTGCCCTATGGGTGTCCGTTCTTACTTTGTTACTGCCATCATAATTCATCTCTGAGGATATATACATCACATGGCAATTATAGTGAAAGATAAGCTCAAGTTACGATGAATAATTAAGTCACATGCACTAATATCCTGGGCGATGATTCGTTTTTCATGTAGAAGGGAAGTGACTACGAACAAATTATGAGTCAAGTATAATGACTCCATGGCATCCCTTCACTATTCTTGTGAATTTGATCTTCAACAAAATTACTTTTGGAATTATGATGATTACTATCTGAGGAAATAACTAACTAACTAAGTGATTATACCTTGTTAAATTACACCTTCAAACGCAAATCTTAAAGCGCTGTGGTTTCTTGCTATTTAATTCGCTAAAATTGGGCAATTTCACAGATTTAATGAACCCTAAGAGTAAACAGAAGTTGTGTAAAATGATTCTTACACATTATTCCATATAGTTACGCATTACCCAACCCATTAGATAAATGCATGTCAGATTACCTCTGGTGATTCATGAATTTAATAAGAATCATCACTTATCATCAGGCAATGGTGGCTCGAGTGAGACCATTGAGACCTCTAAACTTTATAATTTGTGTGCAATTAACAACTTGTGGGGGCATGTGATCAAACTGACCACAGCGTGGCCATGATATACTTTCGGATAAAGAGTAAATTTAATACTCATAATCACAAATGCTGATACGATGGTGACGATACCTCTACAAATATGCAATATTATGCTTTTTATTTTTCAGTTTAATAGAAACAATCCATCCGGGTAGATTGCCATCCTATTGAGTATCAAAGTATTAAATGACTGTCTGAATGTCCTGCACAACTGTCAACTCTAGTCTTCGGTAATGCAATGCCGCACATTCCTTCAATTCTTCATTTACATTTGATTTACATTGATACACAAACATCGTAAGCATATGAACTCGCGAACTGCTATTGTCTACGCGAATGTATATCTGTGTGTATTGATCTGATTTAAATTACGTTATGTAATTTAGCAAATGATGGAATGGTGCGATACGGACTACGACAAAAGCCCCAGAGAGAGAAAGAGAACAACAACAAAGCATTCCATTCTTACAAATCACTTCAATTTCAACTCATTTGGTAACCGTCGACTAATTTGAATGGACTCTCACAATGGAAAATAGGAATGTAAATTGTAAATTGTAATGTATTCAAAGCACAAACTACTGTAGCTTGTTTGCTACAAGAGATTGTGTGTGTGTTGTGTGTTTGTGTGTGAAATAATATTATTTCCATTTCTGTTGACTCCCACACAGATTAAATGTAGTTTATTCTACAGTGTGAGTGGAGATATGCGACCAAGTGACAAAACCCTGGAAAAAGAACCCATGAAGCTTTCAAGTGCAGATGCTTTTGAAGTTTTTGATGTTTCCAGTTTCAGAACTAGACCTTCTTAGAATGTTTGGATGGTGAGTGACAAAATACAGTACACACATACCCACAAACACGGTTGTAGTACGAAAGATGACAGTTTATGATCGATGGAGTGAAAGAAAGTCGTCTTACCTGTGACAAGCAGAATTTTGGAATTAAATACAACAGTTTTGGAGTGTAAAACAAGAAAACAAGCACTCAGACACAATCACAAATTTGACAGTTGGAAGTAAGTCGGTTGTTTCGGATGGTGTAGTAGCCGAGACTGACACTGGCTCAGTCCCGGATTCGGTGTGAGTTTTTCCCGAACAGTGGTTGTGTGTGGTATCTATCTACTACACCAACAGTAAATAGTAACACACACGTTAGTATGCAATGGAGAGAGAGAGAGAGATGCGTTTGGTGGACTAACTAACAAAGTTCCACAGACGTGTGTTACAAGATGACTTAAAATTTAAAAAGACTCTTTGTTTCATCATTAAGATTGGCACTGGCTCCTCCGGATGATATTATTGAGATGAGGTTGGTTGGCAGGTAGAAGGGAGGTGAACTGAAAGATCATATTGGAAGTCGTAGCATTGGTTGTAAGGATGTTGTTGGTCGATACAACAAGTATGACTCCTCTGGGGATTCCGTTGAGGAGAAAGAGATGTGGGGTTGTTATAAGAGTCTCTCTACCTTTTTAGGCTTATGGCTTATTCTACCTTTCGGTGATCTTGGAAGGAGAGATCTGATCTGTGTGCTTGCTTGAAGTGTCGTAGTTTTGTAGGGGAAGAATGGAAGAAGCCGGGTGACCGTTCTACGGCACCCGGTTCACCACCAACCTCCTCATAGATAGAGCTCCCTGTCTCTCATCCAACTTATCGAAGTCATCTCCATTCATCTCTTAAAGGACTTCTCAAAAGTCTCTCTTTACTTTAGACGAGTCCTTGCATCAGCATGATGATCCTTCTCGGAAGAAGACAGAGTCAGAGAGAGAGAGAGAGAGTCCCACAGGGAATCATTTCATCCTCTCGTATCGTCATCATCATAGCCAAAGACTTCAGCTCAGTCTCACTGCCACTAGCAGCACAGAGGGAGTTGAGATTTTAGGTCATTCAAGTCATCGTAATGTGCGGAAAGATGACCAGAAGGAAAAAATACTTTAAGACTTTAAAACAAAATGGGATTTTTGGTTGGATGTAATTTGGTAGCATCAGTGGGGGTTGGTAGTTGGTACTTATGACCCCGACTGCCATCATCACACCAGAGCCCGTTGTTCTTCATACATACACGACCACCACCAACACCTACACCAACGAAGAAGAAGCTATTGTTTCTTTTTGGGAGAGTGCCAAGCGAGCACTTTTGCTACTTTCTCCAAGGATTCTTTCTCTGGATGAAAGTCCGCAGTGGAATTGCTGGGAATTCTGCGACGCGACAAGAGGACTCCATTCAGTTTGCAGTAGCACCCACAATAAACCGCCTACGCTTTCTCACGCATAAAGTGGAGGAATGAACATCATCATCATCAGCAGCAGACTCTCAGTTGATTCTTATGCTTGAGAGAAGACTTCTCGGGTGTATTTGACACACACACCCAGTTTCCAACAAATAAGTCTCTCCTGCTCCATTTCATTTGAGCACTGAACATAGAACACATCTTCTCTCATGACTCTTGGAGACCAGAGAGTAATGTCGTGACATCTGACCTTTCTGGAGGAGGCAATAAAGAGTAATCTTGTGTGAAAGAACCAAAGAGGATTAACTCGAGACATGGGTGGTGAGTTGTAGTTTGTACTTTCTGCTCGATGCATGCGAACAAATACGATGAGAGCCTTATTGGTGAATGCTGGAAACAATGTTGGCTAAAAATACAACCGCTCGTCATCCTGTAGCGTTGCTAGTTTCAGAATGACCTCATGCAACTGCCGAGTAGAATAGAAGTGTGAGCTGGGAAGCGTATCTTCTTGTACGATGCTAGGGTTGTTGTATATACAACAGAAGTCCACACCCATCCCCGACATGTGTGGAGAGTGGGTGGTGGTCGTTGTAAGTTTCTTCTGCCTGCTTACCACACTCCTGTCAGTGTGGATGAGATTAATATGTGAGCTTCTTCTTCGTTCGTTCAAAATTTCATTTGCATCAACAACTGCGGATCATTAGTTGAGAGAACGTGTAGTTGAGAGTGTGTCCATTGTGCGTCTCTTATCGTTTCAAAGGTTGATAAGACTTTTTATATTTTAACAAATACACTGTTTCTAGAATAAGCGCTTCCTTCAAGAATTTACGGGTTTGTCAGTCGCAGATCAATGTCACGGGGTTTCGAAATCCATATCTCACGTTTTTTTCAATTTTTTACATTAATATCAGAGTTTTATTCAAGGCATTTACCGACAAGCCCTTACGATTCCATAAGAAGTAGCTTTCTATGCATTTCAGTTGATATTTGGAAAGTATCGTCGTTGTCAGCCGTGAGAGTTTAATGTTTTTTGTTTCATGATACCCCTGATAAGTAGAAAACCATAGTAATTGTAAAGAACATTTGAGCAGGGGTAAAGTGAGACTGGCGGTAGACGTTACTTTTTTCAAATATTCCGATTCGCAGAACTTTTACTTCCCAAGTTCTAATTTTTATTTAACTCATATTTCTGTGTGGATGATACAGCAAGTGATCTTTCGGTGACATTGAAGAAGAATGGCGATCGACAACAAACTGATTCTGGTCATCTTGGCCATCTTCATCCCCCCGTTGGCAGTGTTTCTAAAGAAGGAGACTTGCGACTTTGACGTCATCTTAAATCTCATCCTGACGATTTTTTTCTTCCTGCCCGGAATTCTGCATGCCTTGTGGGTCATTCTCAAGTAAATGTAAGTGGAATAAACTTCGAGAGACTTTTAAGTCTTTAGGGCTCAAAACCAATGATCATATGTGTGCGCCTGTAAAATGCGACGAAGAGTTTTGCGAGCAGATGAGAATAAATAAGACAGAGATTTTGCAGAAACCAACTCCAGATTTATTCTAAAAGGCACACTTTTTTTCTGCAGATGAGGAATAAAGAAGCAACGGTGTGCAGGAGAAGATATGAGCCCAACTCTGACAATCAATTGTGTACTCTACTCTTTATACGATTTTCATGGAGATTCTAGAAAAAAAAGAAAGTCAACCATGCAACCGCATGAGATGAAGAATCCTTGGCTTCACGTACTAATAATATTTTATCCGATTTATGATCAGTCCTCATGATGTTCGTGTACTAAAGAGACTTATTTCATTCAAAAAAGCAGCCTAAAATGTACTCAAATTTAGTTGTATGGGAAGCTTCATGAAAATTCGTGTGTCAAAACCTAATCCTATTATTCCTTCCTGCCATACTGCCTTATAATTCCAGTGTAATTGTTATCTGTGAGGTATATTGTACACTAGTTAACCAAATTTCGTGAGATATTATTATATTCTGGGTTGGTGTTCCAACCACAGATCCTCTCGGTTGAGACTTTCTACCAAAACAAAAGTATAAAATTTTATGTGAATGTGGACCTTTTATACTATAACTGAATATTAATTTTATTACAACGTACAAATAAAATCTTTGTATCTCAACAAATAGTTTTCCAGGGTTTGTCTAAAGTCTAAAGAAGAGAGGGCAAAATCTCTGCGTATGAGTACGGAGATCTGTATTATTTATTATTATGCAATATTATTTAAATCCTACTGGTACATATACATTCATCGAGGAAGATGCAGGAATGGTGGAAGTTTGGGGTGGTGGCTCATTGTTGCATTCCATTTGGGATGATAATCTGGTATAATATTATTATATTGTTACGCAGTAACTTTTTGGCTTTGAGAGAATGAAGCTGCTTGGAAGTTATTACAGGAGAGGATGGTTTGAAAGACTACGCAGAGAGATAGGCATTCACAAAACGAACGGATGGCCGGAGGAACTTGTATACAGAACTTGGTCGGACCGTTCTGTGATTTTGGTCGTGTCGAGAAGTATACCACAGGGGGAAAGAAACTCACTTGGCAAGGATGCAAATGGACGTAAAAAAAGAAGTATTCCAGGCGATAAATAAATCCACAAAAGGGAGGATTATACGAGGAGTGGGTAGGATTATCTGTACATGTATTCCAGATGGGCCTCGAATCTGCCTATGATGTATGAAACTGACTAGATCATTGCTTCTTGACTATCTTGACAGAGCATAGTTTTGTGTATATGTGTTTCTTGATTCGTATAATCTTGTGTAGAAAGTCCAGTCCACTTGAGAAAGACGCTCACACGCACACATACATGCATAAGAGGCATATCTTTGTGTACACAAGAAGAGTAATAATGTAAAATGTAATGCACACATATGTACCAGTCTCAGTTTTTGGGTTGAGACGTGAGACTTGAGATGCATGCGAAATTGTACGCAAACATGTGAGATGCATAATGCTGAATGGCAGAGTTGGAAAACTCTTTCAACTTCTGATTGCACGGGAAGAAGCTTTTTGAACTGTTGGAGAAAGAATATGCATATAGTCAGACATTTTCTAGAAATCCAGAGAGATGTAAATCGTTGAATGAAGGAGTGTATTACACTCTACAATAAAAGGTTGGCATGCAAGAAACATGCACACACACAGCTTTTTATTATGCCTGCACTCCTCGAAAAAACCGGATTACAGATTACCAGCCATATGCAAGAGGTTGATGATGATGAGCAAGTCGAACCTACAAAGTTTGTTGAGATTTTCGTGTTTATTGGCAAAGCGAAGTGATATATTGCCATCACATCAGTCCAGAAGAGACAGCTGAGAGACTCTGCCTCTCTCTCTCTCTTTACTTTTTCGAGTCTCGAATGTCGAAAGTTTCAGATGGTTTGGGTCTTTTTCACGATATGCTGAACAGATTGTCTCAAAAACGAATGGTAGAACTGCTACGGAGCATTTTATAGAGAGAAACAATCTGACTGCGTGTGGGTTTGAGCTAGTAGGAAAGACGGAGAAATTAATATACAAGCTAATTATTAGTAAATGCATTTGCATTACTTTGTTTGGCAGAGGAGAGTGGCTTGAAAAATATTATGGCATTTGGAGATTAGCTCACCCTGAACCTTGAACAGTTTAGAGGAAGAAAAAATAAATTGTGATTTGTGACTGGATGGATGAAAGGCATGCATAACAGTGAGAGAGCCGAAAGCTTACAAAACTTGAGTCGCGCAGAGAGTGCAATTGACCATTGTGCTGGATTCGTAATGGAGGATGACGATGACAGCATCGGAGTTAACTCAATTACCATTCTGCCGAGAGAGATTATATTTTTGTGTACACTCGAAGGTTTACTTGGTTTTATTACTTCTTGTTCCTCACACAATTACGCATAAATAAAAATTAATGTTCTCTGTTTTATCGTATAGCATTAGTCATTCTTAAAGTAAATGGCTTTGTGTTAAAAATACGGTGAAAAATGTTCTCGGTGGAAATACTGAAAGACATTTTTCACTTTTTACACTTCTTTAACTGTAGATTCTCCAGATAGTTTCCAAATAACAGCACATCATTCTGATCCTCTTAAGTTGGATAATATTTATATACGTGTGTACTATATATTATTACTATTATGCTCATGGCTGAAAGAACAATGCCCCACACATAGTTATAATAGTATCAAATCGAAGACTATATATTGTGGTTTACATATTTATATATATATATATAGTATATATTAATCTTTCTCGTATCTTTTGTAGAATTCTTCTTTCTAAAATACTTTTAAATACTTATGGAAATCTACAAATCTACAGTTCTGGGTGTCTGGTAAGACTGAAGCGCAACTTTACGTGTCTACAAGTTTTCGTATAAAGAATGAACGTGTATAAAACATTCAAATAAATTATTACATTGTTAACACTTAAGAACTAAATATATATAACTTAATAACATCGATAACTTGACTTAATATGTTTCATTCATTAAGGTATGCATGTGTGGATTTAACTCAGGGAAAATAAAACAATTGCGTAACAATATAATATTTGGTTGTATAAAAGTAAAATAACATTTAAACTATATAATAAAGGCTTTGGTAAAATGGCATTTTCTGTAAGGTCCTACTAGAATGTGGTTAAGGCTGTTAAAGTGCACTTGAGTTACTAGAGGGGCATATTAGACACACACAGATGTACAACCTAAATGTGGTTTGCAAGCATTGTCAAAAGCAATCTTCTAAAATTCTAAATGCACTTTAGTTTCTTGTCAGTTGTTAGCATAAACATTTTCTAAAAAATTATTACCTAGATTAAATAAAATAAATCTTTACTCTTTTTTACACTCGGAGGTTTGGGGTGTGTGTGGTGTGCTACAGTAGAAGATTTGAGGAGAGTTTTGAATTGGAGGTTAGATTACTTAATTTAATGTGCGTATATAATTTCTTTGTTTCCTGCACCTTCCGATTTCCAACGTTACATGTTACAAATATAATAAGCAATTAGCTTTGATTGTCATCCAGTGATTATATCCACTTGTGTTAAGACTAAAGTGAAATATGTTAACAAGGTACTCGGATTCCGGTTGACTTCCTTACACCTCAAAAACTGAATCATCGGCTCAGCCGAAATGTTGTGTGTATGTATTTGTATTTACATGGGGTTTTGGGAAGAAAATTGATGAGAGAAAGGAGCTACGTGGGAACAAAAGGTGAACGATGTGTGGAAACCCTGCTGCATAACCTTCTTCTTACCTGGCTGACATATGTACATAGAACTGACCCTTCTTCTTACCTAACTAAGCTTTCAGCACTCACCTAGACACATGATCACATTGATTGATTGATATATTGTACTGTATACTGTCACATTATGACGCAATCTCAGAAGGGGAAGGACGGTTGGCGGTGTGTGTGGAGGGACACGACACGGGGGGGGGGGCTCTTTACGAAAGATTTGTACGACAACTGGAGGATGGAAAATGGAAAAGGAAAGAGAGAGAGAGACAGTTCCATTATTCCGTTTCACTGACATTGCTCACATCTGTTTAAAAGACTCAATCTGAATTTTCCTTGACTGCCTACTGGACTTCCTCTTTGCGAAATGACTTTTTCTCTTCTTGTGTAACCTGTCGGAAGTAGGAGAAAGTCTGGGAATGTTTGTGTGCACTCAGAGATCCGTTTGGAAAGTCGTTATTCGAACTTTCTTCACGGAACTCGTTCTGGAGAGAGTTGGAGAGGATCCGCTGAATCCTGGGTTGGGGATGCCGATGATGGAGGAGTCCGGGGTGGCACGGGGCTTCTTCAGACTGGACCTCAACGGTGTTCCTCGTGGAGTCAAAGAAATGGTCGTCGAAATAGTAGAGACTGTAGATCCATTGAGAGTTGAGCCGGGTGGAGAGATCGTCTCGGAATTCACACTGCCATTCCAAGAATCATTATCTCTTGAGAAAGGTCGATCGCGTCCATTACGATTATAATGCACAGAGGGAGAAGGTTTATGGTGTCGATTTTGAAATCGACTGGACGACACATTAGACGACACATAGGGAACACCAGAGGTAGTTGTCATTGAAATACCATTTGTCCCATTTGAATGGGAGGGAAGGACTATTCGCCTTGGACCAGCCTCGACCACATCTCGCGACCCTTGCTCCAACTTCCTCCGACCTGAGATGAACTCCCCCACGGTGAAGAGGACCAGAATCCACGCGAACACCAATACCACCACCTGCGACACACACAAACTCATCATCAGCCCTCACAATCAACTCCAACACAAGAACAGTACTATTTTATGATCAAAGGTTTAAATTAGATTCCCTGCAACCCGTGCAAAACTACTGCTGGTCGTGTGGTTAGCAGTTAATTCCCTGGAGTGGTGCTGCAAGCATGCTTACTACTATATTGCATACGTGAGAGCTGCACAGAAATCCTTCACCCAAGGATGAAAGGCAATTAGCAGGGAAAGTGGGATCATTTGATGGAGCGAGTGGGAGATAAGCGGAAGTAAGTCTTTCGCTCTGTCTCTCTTCCTTTATTACAAACCTCCAAGAAGAAGGAGACGCCGAGAGTGATGATGTATCCGTTTTCGGAGTCATCTCCTTGAGACGCAAAGAGGATGACAGCAGTGGTGGTGGTCAGAGCTGCACAAATTACATTTTAAGAGTGGACACCTCAGTATAAACGATTAACTTGAATTGCACTTGATAATATTGTTGAACCCATTGTGTTCTCTGTACTCACCGGCGACCAAGGAAATGATGAGTTTGGAGATGAGGATGTAGATACGATAGTCGCGACGTCGAGAGGAACTGGGTGGGGGCGGCTTCAGCGAAAGGTAGAGGAGAGAGGTAAGGCCGTAGATGCCCAGGGCAGCCACCCCCACTGCTCCGCAAACTCCGGCCGCAAACACCACAACTGCGGGTCCAACAAGGAGAAAGCTTAATGAGACGAATTCTTGTGCAGAGGAAATGAGGAAGGAATTTATATGAAAGGCAGAGTTGGTGAAAGGTTGGGCTTTGGGTTTGCACGTGAAAATATGATTATTGGGACATAAACGAATAACATACAGGTTGGACGAAACATGACAATCCGAGATCCACACATTTCCCGTCCGTATTGCATGTTCTTGCAGATGGTCCACGGTCCGAATCTCCCCTCTTCCTGCACTGTGTGTGTACAAACAAATAAAAAGATTTAATCTCCTGCCGGATGCAAATTGGTTTATTCAAATCTTCGGATGTGTGAAGAAGACGGTTTGTGGGACTGTCAGATTTACAGGGCTTTTCGCTTTTGTTAAATGCCACCCAACCTGTGAGTCTCAGCGCGTCACTCAGTGTCAACTCTGTTGGAAAAGGGAAACTTTCCCACGCCTTCCTCTATATTTACAAAATTTCGTCCTACCATCCTAAATTCCAAGGTGGGACTTTTTTATATCTGCGAGTCGTAATTCCAACTAAAACAATCTCCCTTTCTCTGGGTGTGGACCTCATGCATTTCATGTGGGGATAAAAAGGACATTTTTATTTTTATTCTTCCACTTACTGACGCGATTCCGAAAGTGTCCCCATTGTGGAATGACGACTGCCACACAACTGAAAATGAAACAGGCAGCTGCGAGGACTACAACGGCAATGGATAAGGCGACACTTTGACCCATTGCATCATCCTCGCCTTTCCACTTTGACTTTTTCACGAGAAGAGAGTCGCTCTTAAATTGGTCTTTCCACAGACCCCAACATACAAACAACGCGAACAGACACACACACACACGCACTTAAGTGTCCCAACTCGTTTTTGAACGTGGATGGATTCACGAAGCACTTGAATCCTTGAAAGTCTGACTGAGAGAGATGTTTGAAATTGAAAGGACTTCTTCTCCTTCTTGGAGACAGTTAACCTCCGCCCCGAAAGTCTCGAGCACCGTAGAAGTATATTGGGATGGTGTTGTAAAGATTATTCACTTCCATACTGGACTGAGTGATGCGATTGATAAGAGATTCGTTCCCGTTCTCGATAAGACTTAAGCACCATGAGGAGGGTTGTGATTATCGATGATGATTCACTAGTTGGATGACTCTTCTCTCCAGAAACTCGGCTTGCCCCAGGAGTGCAAACCAATTCACGTTGACTTTCGCCACTCCCTGAGACCAAACAATGAGAGATGACATTAGAACGACGATGACATAATAAGGTTATCTTATCAAATAGGGCAAATAAGATAAGAGTTCCAAAAAAGGTATGCTCTGCAAACTCCAGGTGAGTCCACCAACACACGTGATGATAACTTTCTCTTCTGGAGAAAGAACGAAGAGTGTGTCAGGTTACCTTGGGAACGAAGGCTAAACATGCCGGAGAAAGGCGAGAAGGACTCCCTGCAACATTGCCTGTCGCGTGTCTATTGGATTCGTATATGCAATTAATTAATCGATTGGTGATGATCCTGTGTGATAGATAGATAGTCGAACTTACACTCAGACTGCCTTAATATTAACAATAAGAAGGAGAGGTGTTCGCAGTTCGTACTGGTCAACTACTGGCGTTTATTCCGAAGAAGACATATTGTTAATAGGTTGATGATAGAGTGGATATATAAAACCAAAGAGGTTGTTTGTGGGGAGAGGATTAAAGGCAAAAGGTGTTTTGTGGAGGGTGCAAAAAGTTGACAAGATGCCTTAGGCAAAGATGGTAAAGCGATATGTATTTCTGCACGACGTGTTATAATAATAAGAGAAACTATAAAGGAGATCTTCTATATATTATGCACAGTTCACAGTTTTTTGTGTACAAGTTTCTAGTTACTGTGTATACGTTAGAAGTTCGGAATTACGTACGATTACACACATTATATATTGTTTAAGCAGGGAGACCACTTGAGAAGATCGAGTTTAGTTTATGTGTTTTTGTGTGTCTGTGTGTGTGTGACTTCCACATTTAATTAGAGAGAAGGTGAACTGGGTTTCTAATTAATGGATACATGTCGGTTTTAATTAGACTCTCTTTTGCATTTACGACCGAGTGTGCATTTCGCATTTACGACTTTTCGAAGATTTGATCTATTTTTGGTTGATTATGATGTTAGATTCAAATGTGTGACACTGTCAAACCACACGACACACGAGTACTCGAGTGCCGTGTGTGTTATTTCATCTTTCCATTTCTATTGTCCCTGACACTACACACAAATGTAGAGTTTTATTTAGGATGCATGGACGGTTGAAGTAACTATTAAATAAACTTCGGGTAGATGTAAAGATGGTTTGTGTTTTACGACTGTTACTGCACGTCATAACTCCATAACTCACTCAGTGGAGTAGTGACTCGTCAATACGATGGGTTTGTTGTGTGGATTAATATTTGAAATATTTCTGTGACATTGCTACTGACCCTTGTGTTAAAGTAAATGTTTCTGTAGCATGGGAATGTGGATGTGGATGTAGAAGTAAACACACATCCTTTTACACAGGAGGAACGTTGGAAGTGTGACTGTGCAACTTTTAATTGAAATGTTGTAATTGAAACTCCGCCACAAAAAGGTTTTAGGAATGTGTATTATATAATACGCATATGTATTTAATGCACGTATATCACAGGGAGATACTGAAAGAGAGCATTTCCTTCTTTCGTGTCAAGTGAATTGGTGAATAGAAGGCAAAATTTACATCATCATATCCTCTGAAAATTAATTCTGCTCTGAGCTTTGCATCAAAATCTTTCAATCATTCATCTATCTACTAGTTGTATCTAAATCTAAAGCTGTTTTGCAACTGGTGACTGGGATGTAATGGGAATATAATGATGCGACCGTTAAAGCTATTTTCGTGGGTTTGCATGCATGTGTGCAATGTAGGAAATACAGGAGAATGATAAAAGGGAAATAAATGGAGCTCAACTGACAGAGATCTTACACCTGGGTTGTATATCTTCTTGAGTAAAGTAGTTGTGCGAAAGATGTTGGGAGTTTGTTGTTGGTATTTGTGAAGCAATTTGTATTTTGAATAAAATATATAAAGAGCTAGAGAGAGACCCATTTGACGTTTCTGTAGAGGATAAAAGGAAATAACGCTACATCTCACTGAGCTATCTTATAATGATGATTCAATTTGCTCGCCCACCTTTCTTTCTCCTCGATTGTTATACGAGGAAATGAAGTTTCCTAAGAGCTAAACGAAAAGTTATATTGTCCCATGTACTTTACACAGGAGGCAACTTATCAACAAGTAACCAGTAACATCCTTCCAATTATGAGTCTCTTTATTATTCCTTTCCTAAGCGAATTACTAAAAGGATAATCTTGGAATCTGAGTTACCTAAAAAGTGACTGATGCTAAGAGATGTGTGGGCATGAATAAGTTAACAGGGCAGACAACTAAATTAGTTACTTTTGAAGATACACTAGAATATAAATTCCCAGTCTCCGAGAGACGATAGGTTAAATATTCACTATTTCTACTGATCGTCTGAGTGAAAGATGTGATTGAATCTCCTAGGGAGAAGAAGATGACGATGCCCTTACTTAGAAATACACTTTTGAGACTTCCTCATTTGTTAGTGAGAATTTGATTTGGTTTATTTATCTACATGTGTGTGGACCTCTTTTGTACTTTCTCGGAGAGCTTTTGCAAATAATGAATAGTGTGCTGTTTATACGTTGCACATATACATACATACTTTATGTGGGTTGTCTCGAGATTGGATGCTTAGAATTTCATAGGAAAGCTCCTTAAGTTCAGTTCGCAACCGCGTTCAACGTTAGATTTACGAAGTCGAAGAAAAGAAATGTGATAGCTTTTAGGAGAAATTCTTATTAGGGAACCAACGAGCCTTTAAACCATCTTCGGTGATAGTCTACGGGTTTGCACACATGTACACACGGATACATATATTCTTTCAACCATTCGAGTGAAAGTAGAGGAACCTCTAATCTGTGAAAAAGCTCGAGATGACATTTTATTTGTTTTTCAAATCTCTGAAAGAGAACCATAAGCACAGAGGCACACACACACACATGTGCACACAAAAACTGACACAAGATTATGTGTATCAACTTTACTCGTTACTTTGGAACTGAAACTCTTATTACTTAAACTCACTGTGACTCACCAAAATACACACTTGTTGGGGTTTTGCAACGAAGAAGAGTGTGGTTCTTATGTTTTTACGGAGAGATGCACTTAGCTTAACACTTTTAGGGGGGATTCATTTACTTTCCGAAGCACATGGAGTTTCTTTCTAAACTCTGGTGGTGTTAAAAGTATGAAAGACTGACAGGATCTGTCTATAGCCCGTGAAGTGGGAATAAACGCGAAGGACACTTACTCTTACATTTCCCCGGTATTTCTGAGGAAACCTGAAGAATAAAATATTTGAAACTTACTTTTTGTTCCGGACTTGATCCTTATTAAGAGGAGGCAATATGTGGCAGGGCAATGACCAAGTTCATCAAGTGGTTGTGTGTATGTGTGTGTGTGCGATTCTCACCTGAGTTCTGGTGGTGGTGATGATGAGAATTCACCTGAGTCCGTTAAAGAAGCGAGGAGTCCCCTCTGCGGAATGCAAAAAACGGCTAATACAGAGTATCATTACTGGGGCAGATAGGATTGTGTGCCATCATCTTAATGCTCACGGCAAGTTTCAGCTTATGCAGGGTGGATTATCATGAAACAGCATTAGAGGATGCTTGTCGTGTAGCAAGGTGTGTGTATACGTACGTTAATGTATGAATGCATAGATGTGCGAATAAAAGCAATAAAGGTGAATCCGGGGCCTCAAATTCATTTAGACTCAAACAGAGTACAGATGGAGAGCCGGTGAGTTGGTGGTTGTAAGACTTGTAAGTTAAAGCGAGGAGTAGGTAGTCGAGGCTTTCATTCATTCGTGCTTAAGTATTTTATTTGAGTGAGCTTTGACGACGAAGGTTCTTCTTCTAGAGAGCTAAGTGTGTAGTGTCCAAGTATATAAGACAGCGTTTTGTTGACTCGGTATTGCTTCGGACAATAAGAAGGATGACGAGATGACGGGCAATCACTCAAGAGTGGTGTGGTGTGCTTTTACTCATCGAAAGCTGGGCATACGGTTGCACCGTGGTTATAACTTATGATGATGACGATGATGGTATTTTGGCTAAAGGAGCAAAGAGACCCGACGACGTCATTGGGTCAATGTATATTTGATTAAGTGTCAACTCAGATGGATATTCTTGGGAGAGAAAATAAGACCAGGATGGAATTTTAAGGCACGAAGGATTGGCTTATGGTGTGTGTCTATCATTATTTCATGCATTAGTTTACCATTCAGTGGGGGGACTCTCTCGGAGGGTGTTTGTTTATCGGGGAATAGGTGAACGGAGAAAGGCATTTTAGATTAGACTAAAATTAGACGAAGAAGAGGGGCCTTAATTGGAGTTAAATAAGAGAGGGTTAGTTAGAGTTGGAATTACACAGAATAATGTCTATGCATGAGTCCATGTTCCGTCGCTGCTCCTCCTGTTTTTCTCCGAATGATTAATCTACTCGTGACTGTTTCCGCGGAGGTGAAAGGTAGGAGAGATTGTTGTTCCTACTGAATTATAATGACGATGACTGTGGTGGTAGTGGGTAAAAGTACGTGTTTAAGTGTGTATGAATACGATGGAAGGTATGAGTGGAGAAGTGGGTGGGTGGATAGCAATTTTATAATAGTCACACAGTTAAGTCGAGTCTTTCCATAATTTATGTGGAAAGGAGCACCTGCCTGGGCAGGACTATTAAAACAATGTTGTGTTCTGTGGCTGCATGTGTACTTGACTGAATTGCTAAGAAGGAGATATTTAGCTTCTTTAGGCGTCCAGGGGAAATTGAGAAAGCCCGGAGAGAGAAAAGTCCAGAGAAATTTAATTACTCCAGGGAAAAATGTTTTTTATCGCGAGGAAAGATTTTGTGTGGAGTTTATTCTGGACGATTAAGTTGGAGCCGAAGGAGTGGATGTGAGTGAGTGTGTGTCTTTAATGTTCTCCTTGGAGAAAGCTAATGAAATGACCGGGGAAAGTGAGAAAGGGATCAGGTTGCCTATTATTCAAAGCAATTCATTCAAGACGAGACCTTCGTGAAATGAAATCCTGCTTAATGCTCTCAGCCTTTAGTAGTTCGAGACGACATAATTTTCTTTGGTTGGTGGGTCACATGTTCGACGAGTGTGAAGGAGGATTGCACAAGAGCACGGATTTGTTTGCCTAAGCACACTGGTAGTCACCAAAGAGAGAGAAGTGTAGTAAATGAATGATCTCGTGTAAATTGATTCCGTGATGTGAATCCCAATGTTGTCAACAACTCGAAATCATCGAAAGGTCACTTGTGCTTGTATACAGGATGTGACATTATTAGAAGGGGCTTTCCAAGACGCTCTGCTGTTGCTTTCGCTTAGAGAGCATCTGACTGAACGTTTATACGTGAATGTATGCTCAAGTGTGGTGTGGGTTTTTACTCGGCGTCGACTAACTTTCTCCTCTCAACTTTACGCAACAGTGAGAGAGTTGGATTTCACTGGTGGAAACACCAGAGACAGAGCAGAAAGTGTCTTTTTATTTCACACTGGAAAAGTTGAGAAGTGTACGTGTGTAGCCTTTGAGGAGACTCGTGTGTGTTATTATGGATGTACACATTTATGGATGCGATCAGGAAGATTGCAGTGTTGGCCATGATGATAAATAAGTGCCATTCGACAAAAAGCCAAGGCGATAAGTCCTGAAAATCTGGATGGATTCCTTAGACTCACCTCCTGCAGCCTCCATTGAAGGAGTTTAATGAAAGAACGACTTCTCAAGAAATGCATTGCAAACACCAATAAACATTTTTAATCAACTTGCATTTAATTAAAGCCAATTAAGAGACAACTGTAAACGGATGAGTGGTGGCTTCTCAGCCCCCATCCGTGTAATTTGAACAAGTAACTTAATATTTGCCCATTCTTAGTAATACTTAGACAATTAAAAATTTAGATAATTACGAACGACACACAGTGTGTAATGATCTACCTAATTCTTGATTGATTACATACACAGATTGTGTGATCCTCGATCCTTTTAGAATTCTTCAGCTCAAAGGCTTTTTAGAGAAGATGTCCCTTCTGTTTGTAGACGAAGCCTTTTTTGGTTAGCTAGTTGTAAGATGTACAGAATATATTTATGTTTATACTTACAGACTCTTAGCTGCTTTTAAGCTTAAGATGATTAGTATGTTAGTACTTATATTTGTAGAACTATGAGACTTAAAAAGATAACGACCCTCAGTTTCACGCTCACTTGACCACATGATGATGTCCTAGTTACTTAGCGTAGTTTCTAGAAGAGTTATAAGTAGTAGTATATAGTTAGTTAAGTTAGTGTCGTCATAATTAAATCTAATTCTGCATTTAAAATTCACAGTCCAATTTTGTCACTTTGGTTGCAAGTTATTCCATAATATAGCACCTCATATATCAACCTTTTCTTTCATACACCTCGAGTGTTTCGTGCACAATTTTAGTTGCAACTTAAAAAGTTGGGCGAGGTATGTTAGTTTAGTGAGGCAAACGGAGGAGACGATGAAGCCCAAAAGGAAATTAAATGTTCATGAAGAAAGCGTCAGAGAAAGTGAAGGGAGATATCCGTGAGGGTCTCTCTCTCCCTCTCGGAGCGAAACAATAGATTAATTAAGTTCTGTACGATGTGACGTACATCTACCAACTTTTTGTAAACTTTGACCTTATTCGTTGAAATAAGATGGTACAATAATAGTGTGTAACTCTTCTATGTAAAATATAAATCTTTCCTCTGAATGAAGCATGTTTTTTTGTGATTTTGATTTATTCATTTGATGTTGTTCTCCTAGTGTTTCTTGATCATGTTCCAGTATTGTCGAATCATTTTTTTCCTCAAAAGTATTTTTGGTTTTTGTATCTCCTCGTGTGTCGAAAGAGTGGAAATGGATTTCGAAAGGGTGAAACCGGCTGGAGAATTTCATCAAAATTCAATTCCACTCTTTGTGGCTGCCACGCTTGTTGACATTGCTTTGGAACTCAAAGTGTAGTGTGTAATAAGAGGTACGCTTTACATGTGAGGTTATTTGTGTGGTTGACGTGTGATTAGATAAGTAATTATATACCAGTACCTGTGTGTATGTAACTGTAAGTGTGTGCATTCAATTTGAGGGTAACAAGTGAGGAATAATTGCATGGGCAGTAGTTGTGTACTAACACAAGGGGGAAATGGTGTGAGAGTTTATTAATAATTACGAGAATTAGTGAGACAAGCTAGAAGAAGTGTTGGTAGGGAAAATGGGTGAAAGTTTTATTGTGTGGTGAACTAAATGGGGAGTCTAACTACACAATTGAACATTTCTCTCTCTCTCTATCGCTGCTACACAGAGATGAATGTGAGTCCTGCACACTACGACAATACTTATGGTTAAATGTCTTTCACTAGAGAACTTTCTTTCGAACGAATTCACAAAAGGGCAGATGAATAATTAAGTGCTAATTCAAGTGCAAGGAAGTTTGATGCAAGTTACGCTTAAGGGTGATGTTTTGGGGTGTCTTAGTCATATCCAGGTATAGGCTCTGGATATGTTCGCTCGGGATAAAAAAGAGTGGGGAAAGTTTTTAATTAAAAAAGTAATTAGGAAGAGTGACAAGAACAGGCTTGGACTGAAAAGGTCCTTGTTTGGTTGGGATCCGGGTGAAGAACCACTTTGATCGTCTAATAATGTAATACTGACTGCGGTAATGAGTCCCTATGCGGAATAAATGAAGTTTAAAGGAGATGATAAAAAAGTACTTTAGCATACACGAAGGATGATGGTGTTGGTTAGATGGTTAACGAAGGAGGAGGAGGAGGTGGTGGGACGAACTGAAAAGTTGTTGCCGTTATAATTGGGGGTGGTGGGTGTAGTTGTTGTTGTGCCTGCTCCATTGTTGTTCATGGTAGCCGCACTTCCTCTTAGTTCTTAGCCCCACTTCTGGAAGATGCCCATCCTCTGACACTGACAGTTGGTTCCCCACAGGTTGCACCGACAAGCACCACCCGAGCAACAGTCATCAGGCCGATGGTCACACCGACCTCCTCGTCGAATGCAGGACCGTCTGTAAAGATAAATCACAGAAGAACGTCTAAACAGATAATTAGAACTCGTTCCATGGCAAAAGGTTGTCTCACTCCCATCCACAAGCGGTTCTACGAAACTACAAGTGCCAATTCTAAGGGGACCACGCATCCGTCGTAATCTAATGAGTCACTTGACATCCTCTCAGCAAATGGCCTGCCCACTTGTATGCTTAGATGAGATGATCCCCCGACCACAGAGAGACGACACAGGGGATAAAAAAGTAAGTGAGAGACTACGCAACGAGGAGTAGGCACTACAGGTGAAAGAAGCACTTGGAGAAAGCCAGCCTGGGGCGAAGTGACACATCTGAAGAGAAGCTACTTTTTAACATGCAGAGTTGCTCCTTTCATCTCCCTTCATGTGTAATAATCCCAGATTGCACACACTTCACTGACTCCATTCCTCATGCTAATTACATGAGGCAAGCTTTCTCCACCTTTCTACCTTTCAAAGAGGATTTCACGCTTCTTATGCCTACCCAATGAAATCCTCTCCTACTTAATGCGAATAATCTTTGATACATTCTGTGAACACGGGCATAAAATATTAGCCAAATTATGGCAATTTCGTCGTAATGCAGTAAGAACGTTCAAGTATGCGAGGTATCGTGTGTGTGTTTAATGTGTATATCTATGGAAGAACCATCTGGAATGATGATGAGATGACATTATTCGGATGGATGTTTGGTTTCATTGAGCGAGTAGTGAGTGGGCGTGACGAAAACCCCGAATAAAGTGACCAAACTACACTTTCACTACTTCATCCTAATTAAGTGTAGTCTACGTGGACTGAGTTAATGAGAACATTATTCACACTCGTGCCTGAATGTGACAGCAGAAGGTGTGAGAATGACGAGGGGAGTGTGAAGTTGGCTAAATAATTTTCCTTGTTTGAACGCAAAATTGGGAAAGTTTTCTCGATCCCCCGTTCAGGTCTCGATGAAATGGGAACTTGCTTTTATGTTGGGTAGATGAAAAGGTTAATAAATGTTGGTAAAATATAAAAATTTGGTGGTCAGTTTGGTAGTTATACAACTGGTTCAAAGTTTGAAGTGGAAGAAGTGTGGCGAGTGATGAAAAGAATTGAGTGATGATGTGAACGATTTCATCTTGAGAATAAGACACACTTTCCTCTTCAAGTATTAAACAGGGTGAATTGCGACTGGGTGTTTTAAAGCTCGCAGGAAGACGTAATAAGAGTCTTCTTTGAAGATTTTAACTACTACTATCATCCTACATAGGTCGAGTTGTACTGGTAGTTCTTCAAATGATGGAAAAAGCTTCTTTGAAGATTAGAGTATAAAAATAGTGCATTGTCATGAGATAATTTTATTAGCCATTTCAACTCACACTAAGGAGAAAAGGGAAGTGAGCCATGTGAATAGGTGGATTGTTGGTTCGTGGAAGATGGCGTAATATCATATTCGTTGTCTCCTTAATCCTTTCTCTCTGCCTTTTAAAGTAAACTGGAACTCTCTCTCTCTCACACACACACACACCACACGACACAACGCAAGGAAAAAAGAAGAATCGGAGCGAATAAAATGTCTCTTTTCCTGAGGTACTTTCACATCTCTAATTACACGGAATCAAACTACCTTCTTCCCATATATAGATATATATCTCTCTCGCTATATATACTTTTTGCACTCTACCGCATTTTGCACTAGTGCGAAAGTGTACTATGGAGACAGATAAATGGAAAGTTTAGAGTTCGAATGATTGAGATGACTTGGACTTTTACTCCTCTTGTGGAATTGTAGTACGGCTGTGTGTGAAAGTTGAATGCATACTAATAAGGAATTTTTAAGTGGAGCTAACTTGGGCCATATTGTGTGCTTTGTAGACGTATTAATAATGATAATTATTTGCGTCATGGAGGATGAAGCCACTTGGAATTCTTCTGGCGTGTGGAAAGTAGAGAGACGGGTTCTTAATCTGGGAGTCCCTCTCAAGAGTGAAAGTCCTAAAAGTCCTTCGTTTAGAGAAGAAATAACGAAGGAAAGAAGAAGCAGAAGAGTCTTCCAATTAGAATCTGAAGAGGAGGAGGAGGAGGGAGTGTGGGCCAAAGTTATTCTTCGTATGGTACAACTAACTGGATCGGATCGATTGTACAAAAGTCGTGGTTCTAGCTACTATATTCACTTCATTGGACCTCTTTCTCCGGGATGCTTGTACACACCATCATACACCCTCACTTGCTTCCCAGGGTCTCCTCTTCTTCAGCTGTGTGTGCCTAACTAATTATTTATTGGTTCCCAGAAGTGGGCTGCCAATGATGGTCATGGTAGTCAGACATGATCAACAATGAATAAAAGGAGATTAACTGATGCTACGCTAACAAGGAGAAAGCTTCTTTTTGAAGGGCTACTTTTCTGTTTGTGGATTCGGTGGTTTGTTCTTATTACCAGAGAGCGGGCGAGAGAACTCAATAAGAGAAATCCGTCCATCCAAACAAATCAATCAAAAGTCAGAGAGAATGAGTGTGGAGACGGACCTCTGTAACTAAAAACTTCTAATCCATAATTCATAATAGGGAACGACGTATTTGGTCTACATGACAAGTAGAAAAGGCCACACTAGCTGAGTTGAATGCTGAATGCATGGAACTGTACATGGAATGAAACTATGAGCTGTGTGGTATTGCTTTCTCTTGCTTTTCCTTGTCATTCTTGTGTGTGTATGTGTAGGATTACAGTTTGTGTAGTGGATGCCTTGTAAAATGTGTCAAAGACGTAGAATGAAATTATGTGACTGCCGTCATCCTTTCCGTAAATCAATACCAAATGAAACTGAAAGATGTGTGAATGATGAATGCCGTACGAGAGAGTTGATTTAGAACTGAGCTTATGCGAATGAATTATTGAGAGAGTAATTTACACAGTTGAGGAGGAGGTGGGGATTGTTATTTTGGGGATGTACTGAAAATGAGGCACATCGGCGGAAGAATATGTGTAGAATATAAAAGAGAGAAAAGAGTGCGAAGAAATTCATGTGAAATGCAATGTTACAGAAAGAGGTGGTGCATGACAAAAAGAATTAAGGTGTGGAAGTGGAAGGAAGAAAGACAAAAAGAGGTTGGAGCGAGACTCACTTGTTTAATCCGTGGAGAAAAGGGTCGAGATTTAAGTCCCCAGGGTCGGCAACGTCTGAAGGACCCTCGATTAAGTCTGTGGAGAAGAATTTGAGATAAGTTAGAAGTTAGATGAGATGAGCACATGCGATGCGATTGGGAATGAATGATGATGACTTGGATTGGGGGAAGGTGAGGAAGAGGATTTGTGAGTCGGATTTGTAGGATTGAGAAGGTAGAAAGGTCAGAGGGTGAGAGAAATGCTGACCTTGAGAAGGGTAACCTCCGTAGAGTTCGTAAGGAGGGATTCCAAGTACTCCAAGTCCCTGGAGGAGGAGCAAGAGGGCTGCAAGATGAACGGTTGGACTCATCTCTCGCTGGGACTTATCCAAACTGCTCGGCTCTACTACTTCACTCGACGTCTCAGGCTCATTCAAGTCTGCTCGGTCACTTCTCCAGGAGGACAGAGCACTCACTGGAAATCTGGACTCAACTAACTCTCCCTGCCTGCCCGAACCACCTCTTTTATCTACAGCACGACCACGATCAAACGAAAGTCGGGGAGAGAGAAAGTTCCCTTCTTCCAGCCCATATGGATCCTTCGACTTTCCCCATCGATCCGCCTCCTCCAACTCGAGGAACCACTTCTACCACCACCACTGCCAATATCAACCACATTTCCTCCCATATGCTCACATCGGAAATGGAAACTCGCAACCTGAACTCTTTTACAATTACCTGTTGCTTGCTCCTACATTTGCTTCCTTTAAAAATTTATATAACCGTTCGATATCCTACAATTCACAAGCTCAACAGGACATGATGCAGCATTTCCTCACCGTCATTTCTTTCAATAACTACGTATTTATTCATCTCAAAATACAAAATAAAATCACATGTGTCGCTTCTAAAATTGTACAATTTTAATCACACAATTCCACAATACACCAAGATAATATTCACAGTCAAAACGTTTGAAATTGTAAAAAGGCACGTCATTTATTTTCAAATACAATCTACCGTTGTCATTTTCATTCAGATACCGACAATCTTGATTCCTATTTAATCTTAAGGATTCATTCTTCTTCCATTCTTTCTGATTTCATATCTTCTAGGGCCAGAGACATCCTGTTTACTGTACTTCTCTGTAAAATTGCTTCTACCATTTCACTGTTCCTTCCAACGCTAGAAATCAGAAAGTAGTTAAAAATTGAACTAAAAGTATAGTTAACTCAACCCGATTTCTCATATTGTGCTTTCTTACAAAGACGTGACATAGTTTTGGACTGATTCCATTCGCTGCCTTAATTTCACAAGCGATGGCTCAATTTCCGGATCTGAGGTGAGTAATCCAGGAAAACTGCTTGAAATACGTTTCAGAACGACTTCTATCCACCGAAGGTAAAATCCCACTCGTTTTGTTCTTATAATTTCTTCATTTAGAAATCGTATTAAAAGCACAATATACTTTTGAGGGAGAGAAGCGACAGTAAGTGTAACTGAAATAGATAAAACCAGCATTTAGAGACAATTTGGTTGATGATGTTTGTATCATCCAGTAGTCTTATCATCATTACTATTCTCAAAGGGAACTGACGATGTGGATTCTCTCAAATGCTCGTCCATATTCAATCGCAGTGACATAGCCAATGCAACATCATATTCTTTGTAGTGAAGAGCCATTTTTATGTTATCTGGAGTTACTTGCACATCTGCCCCGATCGGATCAAAAGTATCAGCAACTTCAGATGAGAATACAAGCAAGCCCTCATTAGTTGCCGCTATCCATCGACCACCAGTAGGTGAAAAGGATATTCCGTTGATTCTAATTTGATTGTAATAGGTGCGAGCAGCCATATCCCCCTTACGAGTTCCAGGCATGGACAACTGGTCGGAATATTCTCCTGCTTGCAGTGCTCCGAAGTCACCAACACTTTTAGGATGAGTGAAAGTCTACACAGAAATAAAATTAGCTCTATACCAATCCAGAAACACATATTTAAGCTGCAATTAATTGGAAAACATGTACCTCTACTCCTTCAAAGGATTTGTTGTTAGTTACATACTGTGTCGCAACTATTCTTTGGTGATCAACATTGTAAAAGCATACAGTTTTGGTTGTACTTGCTGCAGCCAACAATTTTCCACAAGGAGAGTAAGAAATATTCTTAAAATAATGGGTACTCTTTAAGCGTTCGGCCTCTTTCTTGTTCGCCTTTGGAGGAGCTGGGATCATGAAATGTCTACCCCCTTCAGTTTCTCCTGAAGGTGATCCATCTCGGTTATAGAACGATAATTCTCCGTTAGTTGTGGCGACGCAAAAGGACTCCCCATTAGGCTTCCAAGCCACACATATTCCTACAAAATCATGCGTGCGTTAAATTCATGTCCTGTGAGTCTGCGAAAAGTCATCCCTTTCAAACATTACCTTCAGCAGCAAGTAAAATCGGTTCACTTTCACCCGACATCTCAATTGTATCCCAAAGTCGAACTGTTTTGTCCATGCTTGCAGAAGCAACAGTTGCACTTCCAGCAGCAGGAGAAAATGCTACACTTGTCACAGGCCCGGTGTGACCAGTAAGAGTCTGCAAATTTATACATAATTTCAATCAAGCCCAATCAATCAGGTAATATTGGTGACACTTCTGATTTACTATGGGTACCATTAGAAATTGCCCAGTCTTTATGCTCCACAAGTACATGGAAAAGTTATCCTTAGAGCCTGCTACAATCAATTCACCCTTCGGATCGACACTTAAACAACTTAGTTGAGCTACACTAGGAGGAACGAAGACACGGAAAGTTCTTGCACGTGTAATATCAAACGCCCTGGCTGTTCCATCTTCAGAACACGAAAAGAACGCATTGTTTCTCGGGCTAAACACAATCCCAGTAACAGGAGCAGTATGATCAGAGAATGTTAGCAACAATTTTGCATTTGTAGAGTTCCAAACTTTTATCTAAAAGGCACACAAACGAAATCATTCAGAGAACGTAAATTAAAAGTTTTTCGTTTAAGCACAGAACGAATTGTCAACAAACCTTTCCATCGACGCCACCTGAGGCAATAAGTTCTCCGTCGGTTGAGAATGTGAAGCATTCTACGGCATCATAATGAGATTTTTGATCCATGATGAAGTGCTGGCTTTGCCACTCATAAACTACGAGTTGTCCATTGACTTGGCTTCCAAAGGCGACCCATTCAGCCGAAGAATTTATCGTAACAGCAGAAATAGGACATGAAATTCTGCAAACAATTTAAAAACTATGAACAACAATCTAAGTCTTAAAATCACTTTTAACCCAATAATATTCTCATTCTTACTGCAAGTTAGCCAACAACACGAAGTCTGGTAATTCGTGTAAGAATACGACGCTCCCAAAACATGCCACTACAATGCGCCGAGATTTATTGTAAACGGCAGAGGTCATTGGTGGACGCTTTTCCTTTTTTGGAAACAAATCTTTGTAGTAATGGACATCTTTTCTGTTGTACTTTGCTCGAGTAAGATTCTCTGGACCTAAGAGAAGGAGAGAGTAATTGTTAGAAACGGTATTCTAAAATGAAGAAAATAATAATATTAATTGACAAAATCTTCGATGTGCGTAAACTTACCATTACTGGGGTCTTCGTTTTTCGTATCAGTTTTATCAATTTCATTAAGAACTAGCATATCTGCAGTTACAGAGCACTCGTACATTTTCAAGGACCCATCCCTGAAAACCAAACATTATCAAAAAAGGTTGACCTAAGCTTTATCCAAGCAGATGGTAGTTAAAGGAACATACTTTGCTACGGTATAAAAATCGTACGAATTTTCAAGAAAAAAGCTTCGCAAAGTTCCATTAGAATTTCCAGTAACAACAAACGGTCTGAAGTTCCAGTATTTCTGCAACGGGTGAATATCAACTGTCCCTTCTGTTGAGGTAGCTGCTAATAAAACTGAATCGTCTGACCATTCAAGATCCACAGCATCCTTCACAGCGTAGCTTTGCCTCATTTCACAAGGATTAAACTGCAGTGTAGCACAGGGGGCTGCATAAACAAGAATGCTGTCTTTTGTCGCTACAGCAAGCAATTTTCCATCCGGTGAGTATCTCACTATCCTCACACTTCCGGGGACATGCATGAAATGTAAAACTCCGTGTGTTTTTGTACTAATAACATAAACCTCCCCGACTGAAAGAATAATAATTTTTTTATGAAAACTTTTAATTGAAACGCTTCCAAAAAATAAAAGTAAAATTAACAGTGTCGCATTCTTTACTTACTGTCATTAGCCGCGATTAAAACCAATCCATTAGGAGAAAGCGACATACACGTAAAATCCCTTGTAGCTTCGATGGATAAAGTTTTATGCGACAGAGTACTATAAAAACAAATTACAGGTTTCATGAAAATAGTAAAATAGGCGTCCTCAACTGATTTAATTGCAAAATCATCATCATTCAGCACCAACTCAGCTTAAGACCAATTCAACAGTTGAATATAATCTTATACCTAGTATTTCTTACTTTTTTAGTCCAAATTTTGAGATCCGATTCCTCACCGGCGTATAAACTTCAAATCCATCCGAGCTGAACTCCAAATTTCCCTGGGAGTAGACAGGGCCAATTAAATTGGAAAACTGCAAATACAAGAAAAAGAAAGAAGCTATTACACTGAGGCCAACATACTGAATATCTACCATGGATTTACCTTGAACATGGCGAATTTTTCGACCCAAGGCGACAACGCAGGGTGCTTGATCCAATTTCTTGTGCGGACAAGACGAGCGGTGTTGTTGTTGGAAGCATGTGCATGTGGAGGAGTGCATGTGAGAGGGTAGGAGGGAGTTTGAATTTGGCGGGGACTGCGGAGAGACTCGGGTCGGGTGGTGGTGGATAGGGCGGTGGTTCCGTGAGAGGCGCAGATCAATGATCATCTCCTCAACCTCCTTCCACTTCACCACGACTCGCTCACCAGGCAGGACACACATACCAACCACTACCACTGGTCTGACTAAACACGGCTCAACCACCACCAACACCACCACCACCACCTCCTCCTCGTTCAAAATCTTCTCTAGTCGCTTAACGTTTTGAATCACCAAAAACACACACACACCGAAATGGACGCTGAAAAGCCTATTTACGGACCTTTCTTTGGGGTCATGGGGGCAGCCTCCGCAATGATCTTTTCTGGTAAGGATTATCTTTCTTTCATACCCATTCTCGATAAAGATGAGGATGGGCGACCTCAGTTGGGTGTGACAGTGACTCATCCCACAGAATTTGCTTCGGTTTTCGAAACCTCTTGTGGGGTGGGGATGAGCGAGGACTGTAGTTTTTTGTAACATGAATTTTTCACTTTCTCTTTAGGGAGGGCTGTGGATGTAGGCAGTATTACTTAAGTAGGTGTGTATGTGGTATTTATTCAGATGCGTGAGGAGAAAACTGGCTGGGTTTTAGAATTAGGGTGGGGAAAGTCAGGAACAAGTTGGTGGGATGACATGTGAAGATGCAGAAGATTTATTAAGGGTTCTCGTGCTCAGGTCAGATTGTCAGATTGTCAGAAGGCCAAACTTATCTACTTTTAAATTATATGGGTTTTTAAAGGGGCGGAGATGAAGGGAGATTTTGAAGTTTCCAGGTTTAATGGGGAGTCGTAAAAGTTAAGGCAACTGGAGTGGAACGGAGGGATTGAGCCACTCCCATTCTGCTTGGTGGTTAATAGTCAGTTAGGCTTAGTCATCATCGTCATCATGGGGTATGATTAGTGGTTGTGTGTGATGGGGGTTAGCATTTAGTTAATGGAATTGTCCACCGTTAAATATACTTGTTGCATGCTCGAGATTTAATAATACGTAGGTTGGAGTTAGACGACAATAGTTTGGGAAAATGAATGAATGGTCGTGGATATGGAAGGTCGGACCAACAATGACTTTAATTCCCACGTACATGAATAAGTAGATTCAGTAGGCTGCTCTGGTTGTGTTGGGTGACATTTTTCACCAGCCGGAAGATAAATATCATCACTGGTAGGCCCGACATCCGATGGTGCTGAGGTTTGTGGTGTTTTTCTCCTTATGATCTCTTTTCTGTGAGGCCTTTCTTTGAAGAAGAAAGGTTTGCTCTTAGCACGGAGTATGGTGGTTGTTGATGATGATGATCATATGTTTGCTTATCTGTTCATTCATGGGCAGCAAACAATTTAGCCTGACATCTGAACACGATAAGAGCTTGCCTAGTGTACGTCGTATGCCACAGATGTAATACGACTTTTTGTATTTTATTTCGTGGGAGGAACTTTTACTTAGCGACTGGAAGGTGATGAAGAGAGCAATGTCATCATTAATCTGTATGCATGGGGAGTAGTTTATGTTGAGCTAATGTGCAATTTGCTTTGTAGGGATCAAGTGAGAATAGTTGTCCAGAAGGAAGGAGGTATCAGGAGCGTGCGTAAAGTGACTTTTACAGCAGATTAGGAAAAATAATGGATACAGGAGTGCTAAGATTTCGCAACTGATTTGTGAACTAATTGTTAAGAGACGAAGGTTAAAGGGGTGATGCAAGTAAATGCAGTTCGAAGGTGGGCTTAGAAGATACACGGGATGTGCTAATGGATGAAGCAGTTTAAGATCAGGAGAGATCCCTAGGCAGCCAAGGCTAATTATTGACGCAATTAGGCAGAGCGGTCGTGTTGTGAAGATTATGTTCATCGATGGGGAGGAGAAAACGGATTTAGGTAATATTGGTCAGTCAGTGTAAAATGAGAGTATAAGATGATAAGCAGATGGGAGATGTTCTTGATAAAGTAGAGTATTAGAGGCCGCAAGAAACCCTTTAATTACAAATTTGTTGACTGATTCTTAGTGAACAAGGTAGCAACTTTTGGTGAAGTTGGTATTGTGATGAGGATAGCGTATGATAATGTAATATATTGTAAATTTGTAAATGACTGTACTGATGGGGTGTAAAACAGACGACGGAAGAAGAATATCCCTGAGCAAATGAAAATTTGGGCTTGGAGTACAAGAGTACTGTATTAACAGAGCACAAGAAAAGTAATTGGTATTGAAATGAATTCCTTTTGTCATGTTAAGAAGAGTCGATGATGTTTGATGATGAGGATATTCATAAGCTGGGAGAAAACAGACACAACTTTACAGGAGCATTGCCACACACACATGCAGCGACATATCCTAGATTCTAATAAGTTAAGACAGACAGGTTGAGTAGAGACACGTTAGTAGAGTCAAAGTCTAAGCAAAGCGTGGGTAGGTTGTCATACCGAAGAGAGAATTATATTGTTTGCGTAGATCATTGCATATTCAGTGTGATTGTGAAGAGAATGAATGAGGAGCGAGAGAGCATATACTACTTAAAGACTTATTGTGTTAAATGATGGATAAGTATTAACCTGGGTGGGGGGAGATTGAGTGCTAAGTAATAAGTCAAAATGTATGACGAAAAGAAATTAACATGCGTTTGTGTCCTTCTTTTTGAACAGCACTGGGGGCAGCATATGGAACAGCTAAGTCCGGGACTGGAATAGCAGCTATGTCTGTGATGAGACCTGAACTCATCATGAAATCAATCATTCCAGTCGTCATGGCGGGTATCATTGCCATTTACGGTCTAGTAGTGGCAGTACTCATAGCAGGAGCACTGAAGCCTCCTAGCGCGGGATACACCGCGTTTCAGTAAGGCGGAAGAATACATGACAATGACATGACACTAAATGTACTTAGCCTCAGGAATTAACAATGGCTTTCAATTTGTTCAGGGGATTCCTTCATCTGGGTGCAGGGCTCGCTGTGGGTCTGAGCGGTTTAGCTGCAGGCTTCGCAATTGGAATAGTTGGGGATGCCGGAGTTCGTGGAACAGCCCAGCAACCTCGACTCTTCGTCGGAATGATTCTGATTCTCATCTTCGCTGAAGTCTTGGGTCTCTACGGTCTTATTGTGGCAATCTACTTGTACACAAAAGTTTAAACTTAAAAAGCATATTGATCATTATTAATCATATTCTGATAAGACTTAGAAGTAAAAGGATCTTGATTCTTGTCGTGTATAAAGTATAAAATAAGCTACACAGGGAAATGATAACGACGACGATGAGATGATGTTGTAGTTTACAAAATGAAAATGGAGTTCTATAGACAGCGAGAGAGAAAGGTGAACATGTCAATGGAGAAATGAGAAACTTGCTCGTGTTGTAGTTAGTTAGCTGTTAGAGTCAGTGATAGTTAGACAAAAGCGATTTAGTGAAGATGAATTACAAAAATAATCATATTATACACACACAACACACACACACTTGGTGATGAGTGAAAGAGAAAGGATCCACCTATTAATGATGTATTAATTGGGTGAATATAAATGCTGATATGATGATGTACTTTAAAACAAAATATCAAACATTCCTACTCCATTAAATAATATGTTTATGTATCTACTACTGTGTACTGTGGTTGTACTTTAATTTAAATTGAAACTCCATTATATTACGATGAGGATGATGAATAAATGTTGAAAACCATAATGTATAATGTGTTCTATAAACACGCGTTGTATATTTCGTTACACGATAATGATTCAACCAAAAACTGTAGTTGCATTTAGAAATTGTGTGAGCCATAAAGTGACCACTTTTGCAATAATCCTTAAATTTGCACAGTACATATGCGAATTTACTCCAAGTCTGAGTAGGTGGGTGTGTGTTGCAAGAGCAGCAGATGGAGGGATTTGTGATCTTTTCCAGAAGTTGTTCGCATGTTGAGGTGTATGCGTATGCAAATATGGAGTTTAGTTGGTAGCTTGGTAGTTGTTCACGTTCAACGTGGAATCAATGCAGTTGCTGTGTCGGTTTGTGGAAGTAGGAAAGAGCAGTTTGCTCTGAATTTTGCGAGTAGAATTGTAGATTGAGGTGTTTGCGAGAAAAAGTTTCATGGATATGGATAGATAGGGTCAGTTTATTGTCCAGCAGAGGAGAGAGAGAGTCAGAAAAAGTATTTATTGGGGTGAGGTTGGAATTGGGATGAAGAAAGATCCACCGCATAGGCACATACGCAAGGCCTCGGTTGTCTGCTACTTCAGTCAGTCAGTATGTACATGAAAAATTCATTGAGGAAGAAAATGTAGGATGTAGGATGAGAAGCAGTATAAGTGGTGATCATAATAATGACACTTGTCCAGGCATACCCAATATTATACACATCCATCCATACGTGGTGGGTTGTTGTGCTCGTCGTCTGGTGTAATTCCTCGTGCCTGCAGCTGAAGAAGGAGCCTTTTCTTGTGAAGGAAGGAAGGATTATTGGGAAAGCCTTGGTGACCGAAGGAAGAAGCTGGTGAGTCGGCAGTGGTGGTTCTTTTGGATGAGGTCGATTGGCGTCGATTGGGAACGAGTCCCGAACGGACCTGTTGTTCACGCATCCACGGAGCCTCAAATGGAAAGACTTTCTCACTTTCCAAACTCTGACTTATCTCTCCATGAAATCTGACACTTATTCCGATGACGACAAACCCCCACCAGCCACCAACATCATCTCCAACTATTCTCTACCTTTTTAATGTGTGCATTAAATTTTAAATGTCTGATAAGACCCATATCTCGTTGCATGTATTTTTTGCACTTTAATGTCCCCTTCTCATCGTCCGTCCATTCCATGCACCAACCCCCTGATCGACGTACGATGCTTGATACACATACTTATGTTCCTACTTCCATTCCTCAATAATGTTCGAGATTCGAGACATGTATAAATGTAAATCATCAAGAAAACCTCATAATACACAATTCTCTCTCATGTCTTGACAATTGAGTTGCGTATTGAGAGTAATAAAGCATCCGTGAACCTCTGTTGCCTCTGTATCATCATCATCATCATTGAGAACATGAGAAGTATAAAAAGACAGTCAGACACACATACATAACTCCACACACTCACAGAATAGACACTCTCTCGTCTCGTAGAGACGAAGATGACGATGATGATGGAAGAAGAAGAAGAAGAAGAAGAAGAAGACGGAGGGAGGAGGAGGAAAGAGTATATAGTAATAGTAAGTCATCAAGTAAGAATTCGAGAGGATTATTAAAAGGAGTCTTCTTGTTACGGTGGTGTAAAAAGCGTTCGTTCGTGGTGGAGCTCCTCTTCTCTCCTTCTCGTTGTTGATGGATGAACAATCTGGTCGTGGACAAACCCACGAGAAGAAGAATCCGTTATGGTTCCTGCGGGTCATCCACACACTCCACCGATATACATTTATTTACTCCTTTGCTCTTTAATTAATTCACTTTATAATACTACGAACGAGGAGAGAGAGAAGGAAGAGAGTAGCCTGAGCAGAACATACAAACGGGTGTCTGTTCTACTATGTGTGGCTATGTGTGTGTGAAAGGATGACGGTTTGACAGGGTGAGTTACACACACACACACACACACACACACACACAGAGTAACACACAGAGTATAAAGTGTGTTCAGTTCACCTCCACTACCACCACCACCTCTACCACCACCACCACCACCACCACTACCACCTAACCCCAAGACACTGAGGCAATCAGACAGAAAGCACAGTCAGTTGTGTGTGTGTTGACTTCTCATAATAATAATGCGAGGCATTCCTCCTCCTCCTCCATGTCAACCACCAGGACGGTCCATTTAAAAAATATAAACAGAGATCGGGTTGAAAATGAGGGAGGAAGTGATAATCGTGGAAGTGGAAGAGACAGACGGGAACAATAATAACATAGTGATTGTGTTGGAACTCAGGGTGGACGAGTGAAGAAGGAAGACGTGACGACGACAGAGATGCGAGTGAGATGAGTGACATAGCGTTGCCGAAGAACCAGGCGGTGTTGGACCGTCTCCGGCGACGGATCGAGAATTACAGGGGACGACACGAGGAGAGTCTTCCGCGCTTTGAACACACGACGAACGGCCTGAACGAGCAGCAGAAAGCGGACACACTTCTGTTGCGCAACCGTTTTCTCGAGAGCAAGGCGAAGAAGTCGCACAAGAATAAGGACAAAAAGGGCGAGGGAGGATCGGTAAGTAGTTGTGGACTTATTAATTTTGGATAAGGAAGCGGTGGGTGGAGGTTAACGAGGTTGTGTGTGCACCTTTATTTTCTAAAGGGATCGTCGAAGGCAAAGCGGCACTTGGAGGATGGGGAGGGAGCGGAAGGGTTGGATGGGGTTCCGCCGAAGAAGATTTGCGGGGTGGAGGGGAAGAGAGGGACGAAGGTGAAGTTGTTTCCTGGAGTGGGGACAACAACGACGGGAGGGGCGACAGGGACGACGACAGGGAGTGCAGTGGGGGGTAACAAAGGGGTGGGTGGGTTTCTGGACTCGGAGTATGTTGACCTGGAGCAGTTGATGGCGCTAGACGAAGACCCGGCCTCCTCCATGCTCATAGGAGACTCGGAAACGTTTAAGGAGTTGCTCTCTGACTTTGACCCGTATCAGGACATGGATGACTTTGAGTTGGGTGGGTACGAGGACAAAAGTGATAGTGCGACTGCTTCGGGTTCGTCGCATCCTGCGAACAGTACAAATGTCAGTGGGACTGGTGGGAATAACCCTGCGGTGGCTCCGGTGACCCCGGGTCCCACGGTGAAGATAGAGGAGTACATGCTTCACCAACCGTTGTGTGCAGGGCCGAGTCCGGCCCCTGCAGCAACTGCCTCACCACTTGCCTCGCAGCTGGGCTCGTCAGAGCAACACCATTACCACGGCACCTCCTCGCCGCTCAACACGGGCTCGAGTAGTGGAAGTGGGAACTCAAGCAAGAGACTGCCGATGTACTCTGCGTCGCCTGGTAGTTCCTCAGGCCTCTCCATTGATAACTCGGCCGCACAGACATTGAAACACATGGCTGAGCAGAGACAACACAAGACGGGCACGTTTAAGACAAGCCCTGCACGATCTCCATACAGTGATTCGTATCCTCCCCCCAATTCAACGTTTCCTCCGCCTGGTCAAGACTTTGTTGCAGGACTAGTGGGAGGAAGTGGTGGTGCTACTTCTTCCAATGGGGGCAATCCTAGTAGTGGTAGTGGTGGTAGTAGTAATTGTTATGGACCCAGGTTGGGTGAGAGTCCGGATTTGAGCAGTATCAAACAGGAAGTGTACAGTCCCACAACTCAAACCACCTTCTCGCCTGGCTTCATGGATGTTAATAGTGTCAATCAGTCCAAACGAGGCGGTCCTGGAGGAGCTGGAGGCCCCAGCAGAATTCAGCAGCAACAGCAACAAGTTCTGTCTCCTGTAAATAAGTCTTTCAATCATCAAAACTCTGGCATGGATAGCAACATGTCTGGACAATCTTTCATGGGGAGACCTCCCAACATTAGTAATAACAATCCAAGTCCTAGTGGCTGCTATCCAGGTGGTTTCCCAACGAATCCCGTCCCTTCTGGCCCGCAGCAGGTATGAACCTATCTCAGTTATTATTTGCATTGTGCGTTGAACACTGCACAACTAATTTGCTCCATAATTAACAGATGACTGGAAGAGGCTCCCCCATTGACTCCAAGGTACGAAATAGCATACCAAATCTTCAACAACAGCAGCAGCAGCAACATCAGCAGCAGCAGCAGCAATTCTACTCGTACAATGGAATGGGTGGTATGCCGCCTGGAGGAGGGCAGCCTCAACAACAACCGTCTGGTGGCCCAATGGTAGACTCATTCAATCCATCGGGAATGAGTCCAGCAGGACCTCAGCAGCAAACAAATGGGCCACAAGGACAAACTATTAACTTTACACAGCAGCATTTAAGACCTCCAGGACCTCCTCCTGGCCCGAACTTGCCTCCTGCCAGAATGGCAGTTCCTCCTTCGAACCTCAATAGAATGCCTCCCCGCATGTTGACTGCGTCTGATCCCATGAACCCCATGAATAACCCCAGAATGCAGATGCAGCAGCAACAGCAACAGCCTCAGCAACAGCAGCAGCAAATGATGCGCCAACAACAGCAACAATTAGTGCCACAACCTCAACCGCATCCTCAGCAACAACCCCAACAGGGAATGATGATGAATAGGTTTCCCCGTAACGGACCACGCGGTCCTCCTCAAGGCATGATGATGCCTGGAATGGCCCCACAACAAAGACATACTCACATACAGCAGCAGCAACAGCAGCAGATGCAGCAACATCATCAAGCGTACAACGGTCCGCAGCAGCAAATGATGATGAGTGGTGGTGGTCCGTATAATAATGGCAATCATAATCATAATCCAAATAACCCGAGCCACATGCAGCAGTCGTCGAACATGGGTCCCATGAGAGATCAGCAGCAGTGGATGTCCATGCAGCAGCAACATAATCCTCACATGGATGCTAATTCCAGACAGTATCCTAATATGAATGGCATAGTTCACTCACAACAACAGCAAGGAGGCCCTATGAGACATCATGGCCCGGGTCCGATGTCGTATCACTCTGGTAATTTGACAGAATCAGTTGTTCTCTTTTCATCAATGTGAAATATTTAACGAATTAATTTACAATTCTTGGGTGTACAGGTATGAGCATGCCAATTTCACAATCACAACCACACCAGCAGCAATCAATGAATAATGGATTTGGTGGTGGTGGAAGTGGAAGTATGATGAGTTACCCTAACCAGCAGCAGCAGCAGCATCTAAGTGGCTTTAATCAAGCAGGAAATGTAAATAAAGGTCCTCAGACGCACTCAAGTCAAGGCATGTACAACGTGAATCCCAACTACGGAATGAAAGCAACTGGAATGATGACACAACAACAACAACAGCAGCAGCATCCAGGGATGTATGGAGGTGGTGGAAACAATGGTCCAAATGCAAACGCGTCGAAGATGTCAGGATTAAATCCTGATTTACTTAACTTTGAGCAAGTACTTGACAACCTTGTTCAAGGTTGTCCTGTGACAAACGGTGAAGCTGACCCTTCTGGATTCCAATCGGATGACTTCCTCCTAGAATCCAATTATGCTTGAATACGTGAGAGGTGATGAACGATAAAGAAGACAGTTCAAGTGGTCTTGAATTAGTGAAAACTGAAACAAAACAGACACAAGAATCAATTTTTGTACAGACATGGTTATATAAATGTGAACAATGTGGGACATTAATTAATTAGCAGTAGAATAGTAATCGGTGTTGTACTTAAAGGAGGTGGAGATAGGCCAGGAAAATTATCTCACAACATAAGACACATCCAAATTACTGAAAGTACTTAGATATACTTGGTAGATGAAAACAACAGAAGTAGCAGAAGATGCGCATTTTATGATTTAGTAACTGCACGAAGGTTGACAATTGTAAGCAATCATGACAGTAAATACTTTACCTATTCTGTACTGATTTACTATTACTATTACCAGTGCTTCAAAATAATGCCATTCCACATATGAAAAATACTTGCATTTCCAAGAACACGCTCCATCTTCTTATTAGAATCGTGTGAGACAGTATAAATTACCTTTTGCATTGAAGAAAAATATGACACTTTTATAGGAAGTCTTCGGAACCATCATTTTTACAAATTTGAATAACTAAGACACGTGAGAGGTTCAAATATCAGAGAAAAAGTGACATTTTGTCGAAAACAAAACCGGAATCGATACGAGTAGATGCTAAATTCTGTATACGGAGAAGTACTTAGATTATTAAGCAGGTATTTATTAAACTACAATATTACAAAGAATTTAAAAGGAACGAACCACATATTATATCGTATCAGAAGTAATTGAAACGGAAATCGTAATTTTTTAAGTACATCATGTCACATCAACTGTTACAACCTCAAAATACAACCACATTTAAATAGAAATCTGCCATTTAATACCTCTTGAATATTTGAAAAGCGTGTGAACTCATGGCTTGGTTTATTTTTCTAGTCTGTTTTTATTATAATCGCATAATTAAATGAGATGGGTGATTATTTTTGTTTGGTCTCGATTGTATTGTTAATGAAATATGTTTAATAGGTTCATCATAGTTTTAGAAAAATAGGAACTACATTTTATTAAAAAAGAAAGATCTTAGATTGCCAAAAATATTCATCATTCAAACCATGAATTCATTTGATACAATCTCAAACTATCTCTCTATCTCTCTCTTTCCTTAAACTCACAAGAACTGTGTGTAGCGATGAGAATTGTTATTTTTAATGTGTACTACTGTTTGAGATATTACTGTTTGGGTCACTGGTGAACATAAATTGAGGGGTTCATTATATATTGTTATGCAGTAATTATATGTTAATACAGAAAAAGTTTTTCATCGAATTTTATGGTTGTTTTATTTTTATTACAACTGACAGAGTGATAAGTTCTAATTGAATCCCACCATATGAACTTCACCAGGAATTTAAGAACCAGCATTTGCCAGCACGATTAAAATGATTACTTATATGCAAATGATATTGATCTTGATGTTATATCGTTAAGTATATTCTAAAGTCAGATTAGAGTGAATAACTAATGTATGCAAAAGCTGAGAAATCTTGGATGGAAATGATAGCAGGAAGGTCAACCAATGATATGATGTAAAATGACGTATTCATATTTGCTGTTATTATTATTGGTACTATCCAGCATTGAGTTTGGATGCATCATCTTTTATCGTTGTGACGAAGGCAGAGATCCCATGAACAGGATGTGGGTATCGCTGAAAAATATGATAAGTTGGTGGGGAGCAATCAACTGGACACCAAAACTTACACTTAATTGTGAAACATACTCAAAAGAAAGGCAGAAATGTGACTTAACCATTGTACTAGAGAAGTAGGTAATTTGAAACTATATAACATTAGGGAATTAGGGTTTAGGATAGTAAGCTGATTATCTTGTTAGTGAACAATGTAGATTAGAAGTAGAATTAAGCCGTGCCGTGGTTCTCATGTCTCATCCTTTTGTATATTCCATAAATGTGGTGACTGAAGGGTTGTACTACTATTGAATATTACTATTAGTAATTACTGTATTATAATGTATGTACCCGTAAAGATTATAAATGCCTCCATATAAATACTTAATATTTGAAGTACTATTGTGTGTAATAATTAAGCTAAGAAACATACGGAGATGTGAATTATAGACAAATCGGCAGGCACAAACCACACACGCGATTCGATTTCGGCACTCTGTACGTACGCTAATAAGGAATCTATAATAAATGATATTATGCAGAAATCTGTTCAAGAACAATGACTAATTTATTCATTTTTAAGCTTGCTGGAATTTGTTCTGCTGGAGAAGACTCACTTTTTGCTAACTATAGTGGTCAACAACATGACTTGCGTTTAGACTAAGCACATAATGTTACTCCGACAGGATTGTATCAACTATCTAATTATAAATTTTAGTGTGCAACCAGACACTGCATGTCAACATGTTGGTTCTTAGTCTCTATACTGCGAATTTCGGCAAAAGGTGAATCATTCTTTTAATGAACATCAGTTATCTGCGTAATGCAACATGCAACTAACAGAGGCACTTTCTGTAAGTGGAAAGAATATCGGTTGTAAGTCACAATGACGTCTTATTTAGAGACAGAGTTATGTGAATGATGGATCTCTTCAATTCACACAATTATTTCCAGCGAAGGCAGGCTTGCATACAAGCACAGCAAATAGTTAGATGATAACAAGTAATAATATGAGCAACGAAAGAACTAAAACAACTAACAAGCCTGAACTTCGTGTGAACTTATCAAGAAAAGTTGAGTCATTCGTGTACACTTGTCCTCGGTTGATTCTCAAGTGCGATGGTGATTACTTAAAAAGAGCGACATACTGTGTGGTTATCACTAGCCAGAGAGCTGAGGTACATGCAGCAGATAAGCAATTAAATGATTCAATTTTTATGGCAAGCTCAGGTGAATTGCGAGTACTTGTATTGAAGAGACTATCAATCTCTAGCTTTGGTGGTCAGTATGTATGATTAGCTTTCTCACGTGCATTTTAAATTGATAAAAATGAGACTTCAAGCAGAACACGGGTATGGTTAATCGAAATCAGTTATTAGTTAAATTGCTTATCTCAGGTGTTTCGTGATGTCCATGGATAGCGTAATTATAAGTCAACTATGACGCTATTTGCGCAATGAGTAATTGAGTTGTATGAATTGAATATACACTATAATAAGTAATATCAGGGCTGAGTCACGGACTGTTATCATTGTTGTCAATGTAATCTTACTGATACTCATTCAATAGGAATGAAGCGAAATACAATGGAAAGGTCTAAAGGACACTTGAGCACAGACGCACTCAAATTAAAATATCGCATGAATAGTCAATTAGTACGAGTCCTGCAGATTCATTGTTCGGGAACGCACACATTTGTGACCTAATTGAATGAGGTTGAGATAGTGACAGAAGAGCCAATTTGCTTTGCTATTTTCGGTACAAGTTCATACATATACATTCTTTCTTGATTACCGACGAGCTTAGAGCTGGCCTATATAGAATGTGTACTAACAATAAGAGCTAACGATTGTTGTGATTCCAGCGTAAACACCTAGTTTAGAAGTATATTTCTTCATATGGCTGCAGTGGATAATTATTTTATGAACGGTAGCTGAACACAATGCCAAGCGTATAGGTACGAGGAAGCTACAGCAGAAAGCGAACAATTCACAATCCACATTACTTCATGATCAGTTCATTCGCAATAACACAATCATAATAGTGAATGCTAGAAACGCAAGGACTTTCTCCACAAGGCAGAAGAAGGGGAAACAAATAATTTAATAATTTCCTTTTCTGTGTATGAATCGCAACTACGTGTCGATGTCGTGCTCTTCTGATGGCAAGTTGATCACGAATTCTTGAGCTTGTCGTAGAATGTAGTTTTGTTACCGGCTTTTCTACTATCCTGCATGAGTGCATGAGTCTGTGGAAAATGCCCTACTAGTATTCAGAATCAATAGGGTAATAGAGACTTTTTGTTTTATTGGGTGTTGGTTGTATGAATTACAATTTGGGAATTGGGACAATGGGACGCTTAAACTGCGGAAAGGCTTTTATCCTCGTAATCTCAAGCCTTCTCATCACTTCTAATATTCCAAGTTTCATTTCCTCCTAAATCCTCTTTTCTGTAGGACGGAGGCTGGAATACAAGAGTTTATGGATTTTGCACAATATCTTTCAGCAAGTGATGTGCATATCATTACGTGTAATCTACTGCTGTAGAGCGGAAACCACCTCTCTCTATCTATATTGGTTTGGTAAATGTATGTTTAGTACAACAGGACTACAGGACTTAGATTTTTGGATTTCCTCACCTCACACTAGCTAACCTGGTCGCGTCACTTTGATTGCTATATTTATACTAACCATATCACTGGAGAAGTGCATACTACACATTCCAAAGTACTTACAGTTCATACGAACGGTAACGGAATAACTAGCCTTCTCTGTTCCGTGATGACGATGATGTATGCTAAATGGATTATCGATCTGACTCATCTTTTAGTCATAAAACAACCTATGAGGACAAGGACTTTGGCACATTCAAGTTGATTTTATTTCAGCGAAGTTCTTGCGTGTACAGTAATTCCGTGAAATACAACCGAGTACGGAGTACGTCGTACTGCATGTTTTTATGTCGTCGCATGCAACCATCACGACTAAGACTTTCCCTGAGCTTCTTTCTTCACATTTACGAGTTCTTTTAATTCAACCTTCGTTTTCCAAGTATTCAAATTCAGCTTTCTCAGCTATCCTTTTCCTATTCCTACTATCACTATTCCTGTTTCTGTATCCTGTACTACACATCCTTCTCCAAAAGCATGAATTAAAGTTGCAGAAGTTCCTGAGGAAACACCTACTTAAGTGTGTTCATGCAAAATACCCTACTCTTGTATTTCCCTATAAGCCCTTGGAAATCCAACAATATTTTTAAGTATTTAAGTGAGGCCTACTTCCACTTCATGTTTCATCATTGACCGTGTTGGTGGTGGTGGTGGTGTGGTGTCAGAACTAGGCTTTTCCTTCACACAAGACAAGTGGTGTATTGAGTGGTAGTGACACTTGGACTGGACAACTCGGTTCTCCTCCTGCTTGCTTAGTGAGAACGAGAGGGTCGTCCACAGAGAACTCCGTCCAAACGAGGAAAGGGGGTGTGGAATCCCGTGGGGGTGTGGGGAAGGGGGCCTGAAGACACTTCTCACCTTGCCCCACGCAGAAAAGAAGGGGGTGTGGCAGAATTGGAGACGTGACGCAGGTTGTGGACGTTACGCGGGAGTCTTCTTGACACTCTCTGCCTACCAAATTCAAACAGCGATCAGTCTCTGCTCCACCACGGAACGGGATGGATGGGTCACCGCCGTCTATCAACTTTAACAACTAATTGATTCTCGTTTCCAACAGTGATTTAATTAAATTATTTGTGAGAGGATTTTGAAAATCGAGTGCCATCCATCCTCCTGTCCAAAGACAATTGTAGCGGTGTCTTTTTTCGTCAGCGATCGGTGGTAGTTTGTAACTTTAAGATTTGGAGTGAAAATTAGTGATCTGAGAAAATGAGAGCGGCGATTGTGTGGTCCAGCAGGACGAAGCACTTGGCACATTGTTGCCTGCTGACGGGACTTGTGTTGTCATTTGAAGTTGGGACTGGTGCTTTAAGAAATGTGTTCGGTGGGGGTGATCCTGAAGCAAAGGTTGGGGATGAAATCGACCCGTGGGAACGGTATGGGTGGTTGTGCACACCGATACTCTACTTTCTGCGGTTTTTGACGTTTCTTGCACTTCCACAAGTGATCTTTAATGCTCTGGGACTCATTCTCTTCAACGCGTTCCCTGAAAAAGTCATACTTAAAGGATCTCCTCTTCTGGCCCCTTTTATCTGCATTCGTGTGGTGACAAGAGGCGACTATCCTGAGCTGGTGAAGAAAAATGTCACTCGAAATTTAAACTTGTGTCTGGATGTGGGGCTGGAGAATTTCATCGTGGAGGTCGCGACAGATCGACACATTCCAGGGTTGAGTGAATTCGCCAGGGTGAGAGAGGTTGTGGTTCCCCCGACCTATGTGACCAAGAGTGGTGCCTTGTTCAAAGCACGGGCACTTCAATACTGCCTCGAAGAAGATGTCAACATTCTTTCTGATAACGACTGGATAGTTCACCTCGACGAAGAAACCATTCTTACTGATAACGCCATCAGGGGCATCCTTAACTTTGTGTACGATGGGAAGCATCAGTTTGGCCAAGGGGTTATCACCTATGCAAACGATACGGTGAGACATTTAATTATTCATTTTTTGAATGTGGTTGTAAATTCAGGAAAGAAGAAGACTTTTTACACGTGACAATTTGTGTTTTAGGTTGTTAATTGGTTCACCACACTTGCGGACAGTTTTAGGGTTGCTGATGACATGGGCAAACTACGGGCTCAATTGAAGATCTTCCACAAACCATATTTTTCTTGGAAGGGTTCTTACGTTGTGACTCAGGTCAGTGAAATTGGAATAGAAAGATCATTGGAGATATTTTATGTGGATTTTCAGTAATATTTAGGATATTTGGATCTTTCATGGATGTTTGTTATTTACTGTTTATAGGCTGCTGCTGAAAGGAAGATTAGTTTTGACAATGGACCAGATGGTTCAATTGCTGAGGACTGTTTCTTTGGGATGAAGGCGTATTCGAATGGCTACTCTTTTAACTTTATTGAGGGAGAGATGTGGGAGAAATCGCCGTTTACTATGTGGGACTTCTTGCAACAACGTAAACGGTGGATGCAGGTCAGTTTGTTTAAAGTTTAGCCATAGACTATTGGCACATATTGTGCATTAAATTGAGATAGTGCAAACAAAACTGATAATACTGTGGTTTGTTTGCGTAGGGCATCTTTTTGGTCGTGCATTCCACAGCATTGCACTGGAAGAAAAAGATCTTGTTAACCATTTCCCTGTATTCTTGGGTAACGCTGCCACTTACGACCTCCAACATTGTCCTGGCGGTTATTGCTCCAATTCCATGTCCTGTTTTTATCGACGTCATTTGTGCATTTGTGGGGGCCATGAACATTTATATGTATATCTTCGGAGTCATCAAGTCATTTTCGTTACACCGCATGGGAGTAGGAAAATCAATTCTGGTTTTGGTCGGCGCACTCTTGACCATACCGTTCAACATCATCGTGGAAAACGTCGCTGTAATTTGGGGACTCTTTGGCAATAAGTACCGATTCTACGTAGTCAACAAAGAAGTGAAGACCACGACAACTGTTTAATTTAAATTTCGAATATTATCCGTAAAGAAATAACTCACGAATCACATAAGACTCATCAACAATTACCAAATTATGAAACACTTACTGTAGGTAAATTCCTTTGCACCGTTTTAATATTGATGCTACAAGAACTACTACACTTGATTTTTTATTACGTAAGCAATACTTCCTCAAACTGCGTGGTATTAATGTAAAAATAAATACTTAAAAACAACCCACAATATCATGTACAAGAAATTTAAGTATAACAATTGTCTTCTTCGTGGTAACTACAAGTGAGATATGAGAAAGAGCACTGGCTGCTTTGTACTCTTTGAAGATATTGTAAAATAAGGAGGATTAGTGTTCTTCAAAGCTAGATTGGAATTTGTAAATTCTTAAGAAAGGGAAAGTCTGTCTAGCATTTATTAGCGATCTGCTGTGCTTCAGAGATGCATTGTAATAATAGTGTCGAAATTTTGATAAGGTGGATTGAACTACTTGAGTAATATGGATGTATATACTAAAAGATGGTATTTCAGGTCAAATGTAGTGTAAGTTACGCTGTCGCAAGCTGTCTAGATATTAACGGGTCTGGGGAAAGATTCGGACTTGATTGACTATTAATTGACTATTATGTAAATGATTTATTAGCCTCAATTCTCGTGTACAAGGTACACAACCTTTACTCAGAATACAGTTTAAATGCGCTGCCCAACTATGCAGGCAGCAGGTGATGGACGCAAAAATTTCATTTTTAGACTGAAGTCTACACATTATACAAGGGCAATGGTTAAGTGGAAGAAAATCAGTCGAAAGGTAATTTTGTTAGTTGCTTTAGCCCTGTACACGTTGAAACATTGATGCAATTTATTATACTTATTATCAAATATTACCACGATATCAACCAATATAGTCGCAAAGAGTTTTAAGATTTTCAAGGGAACTTGGGTACTTAAATGACGATGAAAGTAACGAGGAGTTGAGAAGTAGAGTGTTCACTCAGTAATTCAGTATTTAAGTTTGACCATTATTATTATTTAATTATTATGACCGTATCAATGCAAGTGTATGTAATTGTATTAGTAATCGCCACCACCGCTGCTCTATGAAAGCAAGAGTTCAGAAGTATTCCATGTCAAAGAATAGTTAAATACAACACTTCGTACTATCGATTACTGTATTGCATCTTATAGCTGTATTGCTTGGTTTCGCATGAAAATATTCATCTAATGTCGTAATTTATGATATAGCTAATAGAAAAGAAACACCGGCTGATGTACACAAATGTGCTTGCGACGCGAGTTTTATACCCAACGTATGATATTATTTCTTCAGAACGCTTTAATATACAAGATTACAGAGAGTACTTTATTGTTGTAAGTTGATACGTCTTCACTTGTCCGCATGTATTGTTATGTCGCTGATTCGAAGGGGTAAGTGCCCCCCGCTGGATAGCCAATATGCAGTAGTCACTTTCAATACTTACCTGTATCAATTGTTTGTATGTACCCGTGACGAAATGCGTAAGCTATTGTTGATTATATTCGAAAGTATATTAATTGCGATTATTAATTATCACTGATTATCTTTATCAGGAAGAAAAACCGAAATAAATCAGCAGTAAACTTGCTAAAATTTAATTATGCAAAAGTAAAAATGGTTTATGGCAATTTTGCTGCAGACATTTTTGGACAAGAAACTGTTTCTACAATAGTGGTTCCAGTTTCGATATTTGCTACTGCGTAAGGAAATTCCTCAAGATTGTGGCATGCTGCTCCATATTCACCCTGAATATTTACTGCAACCAAGGCCCCTTGGTAGTCAGGATAGAAGCGAGCTATTTTACTCATCGCTTCACGTGCTGCTTCGGTTGGACTGAGTCCCCTGGACATTTTTTCAACAGCAAGAAGACTGGAAACAAATTAGTGTGCATTGGTATTCGATTCAATAGATAGATAAGAAGTTTAATACACTCTGTAATTTGAAGGTACCTTGGAAGGAACCGCACCATAATGTCTCCATCTCCAGTGGCAGCAGCTCCACCCACATCTTTTTCTACGTAGTTTCCTGCGCCAACAATTGGAGCATCCCCAACGCGTCTGAAATACAATAAAGTAAAAAGTAAGTTAGTCTCATGCAGAACTTTTTTTAAGCATATATAGGTTCGAAGCACAATATTGTATAAGTTTGTATTAGACAGCTACCCAGCAATTTTATGACGGGCTCCATTGGAGGATGTTGCAGCAGCAATTTTTCCATCGGAATCAATGGCAACCATTCCGATGGTATCGTGGTTGAACTGATCGATTGCTCTAGTGCTTGTAACTGATAGTTTAACTGTCTTGGAAGGATTAATATGGTACGGACCACAAGACACTGTAGGATCCGGATACACGTTTCGCCAAAAATTAGGTTGACAGTTTTGACTAGTCCAATTTTGATGCATTCCAATGGACACGTCTGAAGTTAGATTCTCTTCGGGAAATCCCATCTTGAGAGCAAAATCTGTAGCCAGTTCGCCTACTAGAAGAGTATGCTTCGTATGCTCCATCACTTTTCTGGCAACTCCCACAGCATTCTTAATCCGCCGCAGACATCCAACTGCTCCAACACTATGAGTTTCCCTACATCAAAACGTAGTTTCATTACTTTCATTTACTTTCCAAAATAGCTAATTGAAAAAGGCTGTGATCTGCAGTACCCATCCATTATCATAGCGTCCAGCGTAGTTTCGCCATTCTCGTCAGGACTTCCTCCATAACCAACGGTTGTTCCACACTGAAGCATCTCGCATTCCGTGGCTCCTGCTTCCACAGAATCGAGGGCAGAACCACCCGCGGAAAGTACTTCCCATGCTGTCAAATATATGGAAATTCAGTGGAATGAATTATCAGTGTGCATTGATTTGGCCAGACATAAGGTATCGAGTGGCTTATCAAGTTACCTTTGGCATTGGCTTCAGTAAAATTCCATGTATTGATGACAATGGGAGTATGAGGACCTTGTCTCATGTTCCGCTTTACAGATTCAACTGCGTCTGTATCGTCTACTACAGAGTTGTCTGTATCCTCAGAAAAACTTACCACATAAGGTGAGTTCTTTCTGAGTTTGTCCGAAGTTAAACTTTGAGTTTTCCCAGGAATTGAGGACAGACTAATAACAATGAGAAGAAACAGACGCGTTGCCCATGAATTCATTCTATTGTCTTTTGATGGATGACAGTGTTTCTTAATTGAATATCAGAGGATGTGTTTGAGTATTGGATCTAAAGTTGAGTTTGGGCCTCGAAATTTTCGGATAATCCCGTTCCAACCCGAAATCTGACGAATCGTTGGGCTTTTGAATATGAAATTGGTAAGTAATTGTCTATCCATCCATAGTTTTGGGTTTTTAGTGAAAAGGGACAACGAAACACCGAATAAGATTGCCAAATTTTATCTACACTAAAGATAATATGTACAGATTGACTTTTACAAATATGCTTTGGAGGGTTGGGTCTGCTGGGTTTCGAGTTACTTGTTAGTTTCTGAAGTGACTGGATTTGGTCTTTATTGAGGATTAGAGCTATTAAAACCTAAACAGATTCTAATTTTCGAGGTCCGAACTCATCTTTACTAGAGTCTCAGCTGATGCTCGATTTACTGTGGATATGTAACTGGACAGGTCAATGATTGTAGATTGAATGAGAACGACTGGTGGACTGGTGCTTATGTGCCGTGAACAGTTGGGGATGCAGAGGGTAAATGTGAGATACACGATACCATAACTGTGATTGATAAATAAGACTGATTACGAGTGATACAGAACGAATAATAAATATGTAATTTATGCGCGATAATAAAGATATGCTAAGGTATGGAAATATGCCATCAGTTTTTCATAATTAAATCAACTAACTGTTTAAAAACTTCTGAATAGAGTAAGCCCATTGTAAAATTGTTCTCAAGCTCGAAGGGTTACAATTTATGGTTATTTATAATTTGAAGAGATCTAATTTGGAATTGATGGTATAAATCGTAGTTGATGCGAAAATACAGATTCTATCATCTTTTTAATTCCATATGGTTAAAATTATTCCTAGATACAAAATACAAATCACTCTCATGCAATCAACTTGCATGCAAAGGTTCCGATTTTCATTGCATAGAACGTTTGAATACTCTGCAGTCTCTCTCTGGAGGAGGTAAGAGTAAGAAGGTCGTAGGACACACAGTTTCGAATCGGTAAGTACAATAATGCATGTAGAAAGTAATAAATAATGGAGGATATTTTATCATTTGAATTATTGAATAGCCAACAAATTGCTTACCATCGCATCATCAATTTGATTGACCCGTGGTAGTGTAATGGTGAGATTGCAATGGAGGAAAGGCAGATAGCAAGAGCAGGCGAGAAATAGGACTGAGTATCGTGCGTGGGTAGCAGTAGAAGCAATCAGTCACACAGGGTGACAACAAAAACCTCGAAGAAGTAGACGATTCTCTCATTGTGGTCAACACCTCCCTGCACAAAATAAACGCGCGGAATTTAAAAAGTGCGTAGAAACTTGATTTTACTCAGTTTTCTATAATTAATCCGAATAACTTCAAGTGACCTTTTGACCTTTCTTAAAATGCACTGAAATAAGGAAAATCAAACAAACTAGAAGAAACAATGGGTTTTGTGGGCGTAAAAATCACAGGTAAAGCAGCGTTTTAGGGGAAAATAAGTGGTGATTTTGACCAGAAGAGGGTTATTTTGTGGGCCTTTTGGCTAAGAGAGTAGTGTAGTATCGCTTCTCGGCCTTTTGGCTAAGATCAAAGTGTAGTATCTGTTCTTATCAGCTTAATCTCTGATACGGCCCTCATTGAGGGCCCAGTTGATTAAACTGATTTTTGGAATCGGGACGGGGTCGTGAAGCTTGCTTCCGCCTGTCCACGGGTTGGCCTGGCATTGCAGTACCGCCAGGATCGGCCCACACAATAAACCAAAGATAACTCTGCCTTTTGGCTGTAATGCGTGTGTAACATTCACTTAGTACTACTCATCTGTGAGTATAGATCTATGCGCAGTGGGAATATTGTAACCGATGAATTTCTACCGAGGTGCGATTATTGCTAGTCCTTCCTCCTCCCCCTCTAGAGAGAGACTGAGCTCCCCCATCCTTCCTCCTCCCCCTCTAGAGAGAGACTGAGCTCCCCCATCCTTCCTCCTCCCTCTCTAGAGAGAGCATAAATCGCAATGCTACTAAAGAATATATAATATACAGAGCAGAATGCATTCAAAATAATGGAATATGACAAGAAATGATCAACACACTATTATATTTCAGACGCAAAAGTTGTTTCCTTTTTATTGTCTGGTAAGACATGAAGTTTGGGCTTGGGCTTTTATAATTTTCAGGCAAGTCCGATACCGCTGTCAACCGCCAAAACTTGCCCAGTAATTTGTTCAGCAGCGTCACTCAAAAGAAACAGAACGGGCCCAACAATATCCTTAGCCGTGAGAATGCGTCCCATTGGAATTCGATTTAAATAAGCCTGATACACTTCTGGGAATTTTTTCATTTCATTTCCCATATCTGTTGCAACGAGTGCTGGAGCAACACAATTAGCTCGAATAGATTTAGGAGCCCATTCAAGAGCCATCGACTTAGTGAGACGGTCAAGTGCAGCTTTGGTCGATGAATATAGTCCCAGGGTGTTAGCTCCATGATTGTGAGCTACCAGCTACAATAAGCACATCATTCATTTATTTCAAGTTTTTTAAGACCCAATGTTACACGAGTCACTCACATTTGATGAAATATTAACAATGGAGCCTCCTTTTCCAGCAGCTATCATCGCTTTTGCTACCACTTGACTTATGTTCAATACTGCAGCGACATTTGCCTTGAATTGTCTGAAAAAACCACAAAGGATCGTTTCAGTTCAGTACTAATCATTCTGTCCCAATCCTTTTTACTTGTCGTAGTCCTCGGGACACGCTTGAATAAGAGGAACATGACTCAATATAGCTGCATTATTAACAACTCCATCAACAAGTCCGATCTCTTCGACTGCTTTCCTTGTCTCATTCCAATTGGAGATGTCCAAAGGAATTATTTGGACGCTGGGAAATTTAGACTTGAGATCATCCAAAGGACCCTTCGTTCGTGAAATGGCAAAAACTGTAGCTCCTGCCTTGCACAGTTCCTCAGCTATAGCTCGACCGATTCCTGCAAGTCGGATGTAAGAAAAACGATGACTTAAATACTTAGTTCATGAGACAATCCACACAAATCACTGGATCAATGATAATTATGGAAATAAGAATTTTCAGATACCCCTTCCTGCTCCTGTAACAATGATCTTCTTTCCCTCCATAGACACAGACATCTTTAGTGCTATCTGTGAGTTTTGAAATGATTGATGTAATAAAGTTGACTTTGGCTGTGCTTCTATGAGCTACGTGACCAGCTTGGCTCTGAATGCAACGTAAAAATGAATGGACTAGCTGCATAACAACCATTACATAATGCCTTCAACATGGACGGTTTTTCAAGTGAGTGAAATTAACAATTAAGGAGAGTCATGTAGTTGTTAGTAGTAGACATTCTAGACATTATTAGCCATTACACTTGAAACCTTGAATTGTAAGCCTCGGTTCTGCTGGTGTATATTATGCACTTCAGCTTTGGTGATCAGTAAAAAGTTTCAAGAATAATCAAGTAAAACACTCAAGGCCGTGAACGTTCCTAATATTTATTCATATTTAGCTAGAATGAAGAATGTATGATAAAGCTGTGTCAATTTTTTAGACACTTCATAAAATACCCTCACTATGCATTGAAGAACATACTGGAGTAACTGGAGGCTTAAATGATTATGAATCTTCTGCAAAAAAGTGATTCCTTGTTCAGTTCCTGCACATGTGCATTTGCATCTATAAATCTATGGAATTCGCTAATAATAAGTTGTATGATTAGAAATGTGAGAAGTCTCTCCTCATAAGGTGTTAGTTTAGGTGGAGGAGTACTTATTTTTTTATCTTGATTAAAAAAGAATGTATGAAGATAATTCTGTGTTTCTTGATTCGTTGTGCAGTAAAGGGGAGACAGACGAGGGGAGAGTTGAGACTGCGAGAGATGAAGGCATGGAATCTGGCGAGAGTGGCGGGAAGACGTCAGACCTGAGGAGCCGAAGTGGACAAGGACAAACGTACTCTACTTCATTCGCAGTCACATTGTCGTGAGAACCGCACTTCTCTTGCAACTTCCGTCCTCTCCGCACTTTTTCGGCGTCTGAGGTATTCTCCATCAGTAATTTTAACTGACGGATTCCTTAGTGAGGTTGGGGGTGCGATAGTCGACATGAGTTTCTTTGGAGGAGGTGCCACAAGTGGGGGCGCCAACCCTGCAGGGTCTCAGGCAACTGGATTCAGCATGCCTGCGGCTGGAACCGGCGGGTAAGGGTTCTTTCATTTGTTCACTGTGTATTATATTATGGGTACGAATTGACTATTTAACAGAATCAGAATTTTATGATCGAAAGTAATGTATTGTTATCATTTTCCAATAGTATGGGCGGTTTTGGGACGCAAGCCCCGGCTGCACAATCCGGATTTTCTTTTGGTGCTCCAGCCATGAGTATGCCGGGTGCTGTGGGTGCGCCAGCACCGGTTGCCCCCAACACGGCGTTTGGAATGCCAGGAGTTGCTCCGGCTACTTCTGCTGCTGCTGGAGTTGCTCCTGGTCAATTTGGAGGACTTGGGGGTTCTCAAGGAGGAACTGGAGCTCTTGGATTTGGAGGAGGGTTTGCAGTAGGGAAAAGTGCTGAGGCAAGAGATTGGAAGGAGCTTCCTGTCCCGGCGGAAGTTCTTCAATTAGTGGATGAACTTAGGTAATGGTTGTTTTGTGTTGTATCAACAAGACTGACATGTATTGCTTTTTGGGTTATAATTTGTTTTATTTTCTTGGTGTGTTATAGAAATCACATCAAAAGTCAGAAAGTGAAGATAACAGAATTGGCACGCGCAAGTGACAAAAACATTGACAAGTTGTCGGAGGAGATTGAAGAAATCCGGCTGGCCTTGTTGAATTTGACCAATCAAGTTTGTCGGCAAAATATGATATGCACGAATTTAATCAAAGAAGTGGCAGAGGTAAACTTCAAAAAAGTTTTATTTTCGCGCATCACGTACTAAATTGCAAGAAAGTTGGTATTATATTAATATATTTTGCAAATAATCATCAGGAAGTCCGAAATGCGGATATGGCAATGGTCACTCGTGATACACCTTTGGCTCTACAAGGAGGCATTACCGACCCAACAGGCTACTTTTATCGACTGGTCAACAGTTACACTGAGAAGATGACTAATTACAAGCGGGAGATCGAGCGATGTGAAATTGCTTTGCATTCTGTGGTGGAATCTGGAACTGCTAAAGGTACTTGCTGCAATCAGTGATCAGGAATATTAAAATGCATGTGCTTTTACAGTTTTACAATGCTAACAATAACATGTTTTCGTTTCTCGTAGATTTGCCAGCCGCTATGAAAGTGACTAAGAATACGGTTGTATCATTGGCCGCTAAAGTACAAGAATTACACGAACAAGTGTACGATGAGCTGATGACTCACAAAAATTTAAAGCGATTTGGCACTGGTGGAGTGGGTGGACGAGACATCTTTGTGTCATCCGCCATGACGCATGGTCACGCCGCAGGAAATATGAGAGCTAATGAGTCTTCACAAAACAGTGGGGGTGGGGATCGTTCCAGGGTGTTTGGACAAGAGTATGTAACGCGGGGTTCGTCTGGAGTGGACCCGGCTATCCCGTCGTTTGTTAACAGCCAGTACAATCAGAGCTACGATCGCGTGAATACTCTTTTCTCGTCACCATCACGTGAGTCACCCGGTGCACAATAAAAGGCCTGATCCCTATTTAAAACTAAATGTTTGGTTTGACATTTCCTTCACTCTCTGAAGAAACATTTAGCTTGGTTTGAAGCACTTATTCGTAAGCTGCAGAGCACATTAGAACCCTGCAATTCACAACTTAATACAATATATTCCACTGCATTATAGTCTTGCCTGTACGCTTTCTTTGCTTTTGTAGAACGGGAATCTCCATATTATTTGCGTTCGTCAACGCCTCTTCGTCATCGTGGAGGTTGTATTTTTGCTTATATTTTACATTTCTGACGTTTCTGCTAATTAAACTTAGAAAATATAAGTTTATATTTTATACATGTAATTGATTTTGTAGAGTTCCAGTCTCCGCCACCTTTGTTCAACACAGCGTCCAGTACTATTCTCGGGAATCAGTCCATGGGTCACGGCCAAAAGCGATCGAAAGACAAGTAGTCGTCCGCTTCCTTCATTTCTCTATAGTATAATACCGAAATATGTTACTCTAGTAATTACACTCCTCGTGGAGCCTTAATAATAGCTCACGTGACTGCCATCATAATTCCTAGTACTTTCTACCGACCTAAACTAAATGACGTACCAAAATAAATTCATAAGTAACTCCATGTTTTTAGTCTAAAAAGGGTAGGTTATATGGATTCTGCCACCCTAAGGCTGTTTGTAATATTTATATTATTTTAAAGTTGTAATAACTGCAATGTAATATAAATTTTTTTATTGATCTTGTATTACCTTGCATTACATGAACTTAATTGCACTTTTCATAACAATTAATGATGGATGACCATCAATTATCAATGCACATGGGCAGTTATAATTATGAGTCTGAAGAAGTCTGAAGAAGTCTGGCAGGGAAATGTGGGAGTCTCCAGAGATGGGAAACATCGAGCAAAGGAGTTTTCATCCGGTTCTACTGGAAGATGAGATCAGTAGGACAGCGACCACCACTACAGCAAGCAGAAGGAACCACCACCACCCCGACTGACTTAAACAAGAATTATTTTAGTGTTTCTTCGCACATTCGACTGAATCGTGAGCTCAGTGACATATTTTTTAAATTTTGGTCCAACACCAAGTGTGAAACAGTTAGAAGGTGGTGGTGAGTTGAAGAAGAACAATGTGAAACAATAAATATCGATACATTTAATAGAGGAATGATGCAAAGGTGGTGGTGGTTGTGGTAAAGAAAAATATTTGTGAGCAAACAATTGACTCATCTCTTGTTGACTCGGCATTGTTGTTGTCTCCATCCATCCATCTCAGCTCATCACTTCACAGCTCAGGTGGGAATATGGGATATCAATATTACTTTGTAATTAGTAATTCACACGTGTGTTTGGGGCTAAATATGTATTCTACATATTTATGTAAGATATGTTTCCAAATATGGTTTCTCCTAATTTTTGTACTTTATATTTGGGGTTTGTTTGTTGTCACTTTTACAACAAGTAACCTGTAATAATGGTTACGGAAGTAGTTGTAAATGAAGAAGTACATTACTTTGTACAGTTTGCGTTTAAGCTTTAAATTCCAACTTTGAATTATGTCCTTGTTTGTTTAGATTGAATTCACCTACTTTGACGAGAGGAAATAAGATACTGCTGTATACTGCCGAACTGCCCATTAGACTTTCAATCTAAGTAAGTTAACGAATTGTTTTGGTATGTAATAAATGTGGTAGTTATTTTTATTACATATTGTGCATTCATTCGGGAAACATAAGAAGCGTAAGCTGTTCAGTAGTTGGAGCCTGCATCAATCTTCTCGTATTACAAACATTAGTGAATGAAATCCGTAAAACCTATACGGTTTAACAGGTCGAGGATACTGTTTCAGTGTAGTAGCAATAAATTATTATTTGTGAGCATCTTGTTTTACTAAGGAAAGTTCCATTTGTGCTCTCTGTGAAATATAATTGATGCTTTGGTAGTTCAAGGTTAGAGCGTAATCTATAATGTAAAGGCTGAAATGGAATGGGTCCTTCAATAATCAATAACGACTAGTGTAACCTGCACTTACGAAAGGAAAAGGAACTCAATACTCAGGTTAATTCGGCCTGACGAAGAACGTGTAAGTGGGTAGTAATTTGTAGTAACTTCTGTTAGTGAGATCTGATGGACTATCTTGAGCAGAATCAAGATTTTCATTAAAATAAGGAGTAGACTATGAGAGGTCAGAAAAGGAAGGAAGAGATAGTTTAAGGGAAAAAGTAGGTGAGGACTTAAGTGCGTGGAGAGGAAGGAGGCATTAAAGTCTTGTGGAAGGAAGGAAGTAGCCATAAATTGAGAGATAAGAGTTTCCTTTTGTGCTTTCCCTTCGTGTAAAATGTATGAGAGAATGAGATGAGTACAGTTGGTGGTGGTGGTGATTGTGGCGGTGCTGGGGAGTTCCTAATTGCTTCTTGAAAGACGTGAGGAAAGCCCAGAAAGGACAGGTCGAATTTTTTGTGACATTATTGGGGACTATGGCATTTGGTGTTGACAGAGGCTCATTAAGGTGAAAGAATTGTTGTAGGACTAAACTCCCCTCAGGTCGTAAATTAAGTGAGTGAAAGGCTGAGATTAAATCTCATGCAAGTAATGCTGTGCCCAATTCCGCCTCGCTTCCATTTAATTACGTGGGTTCTACTGGGGAAATTACCTTAGTAAATGGGTTCTCTCAGCACCACTTGTTCCCCAGCTGAGCACTTCTCATTTCACCTGAGAGTTATCGTGGAAGTACTTTCTTCCTCCCATTTTTCTTTCCGTTTCGATACCTCCGCCTTAGTTAACACCAGGACAGGAGAGAAGAGTCATGCATGAGATCATAATACGTCTGTAGGAGACCCACACACCTCTGCCTTGTTGCACACACCCTCTTCCTTCCATGTCCATGGGACTTGTGTCTTGAGGGGAGAAAGACAAAAATCCTCTGGTAATCCCGTGAATGGATGTAATTTTGTGGTAGTGTGTTGGTCTCATGGGAGCAGTTTTGGTCCCTTTATAACCTCTGTATTGAAATCAATGTTTGCATGAGCGAGAGAAGGATCATGGGTGTCCCATTACGCTGAAATATGATTATTATGCGTCTTCCTTGGCTTATACACAATTGAAAAGATTTTTCCTTATATTAGAGCTTTTGTCTGCGTTCCATTTCCATCCTACTGTTCCTACTTCTTATTCTTCAGTTGTGTTTGAGATCATGAAATGATGATGATTATTGAACCACCTTTACAGGCCTGGAGGAAGCAAGGAACAACGAAAAAGGGATGGTCATGGTGGAAGTAGTCGAAGAGGGACTATCATTATGGGAGAGCAGTGTTTGACAAAGTAGTTGAAAATACGCTGCCACACGGACAAGACAGGGAAGAAAGGTCATGAGGTTCAATAAGGAAGACCTCCTGAACCTCGCAGCCCAATCTGGCCATAAGTACGAGAAGGAAGGGATCCTCGTGTTAAGGGAGAAACCCGAGGGATTCTTCAGAAGAGCTCAAAGTAAGCACACATGGGGAAAGTTGCTCCGGAAATGGGAATTTAATTGGATTCCTATTTGATTTATGTGGAAAGCAGAGATAAATTGAGTTTTGATGGTTATTGTAATGAAAGTAGAGAATGCATGTGGGTACGTACGAAGTATGTATGTGTTTTGTAGAATGTGTCCGTATGAGGATTGTTGATGTTGCACGTGTGAAACTTCAGTTTGCATGAGTACGAAGAATGTTGAGATGAACGCGTATATTTTAGTTTTACTTTTTGATTTTTCATGTACCTTTCTACGTGTAGGAAGAAACAGTAAAGGTTCTTCTGGATTGAGTTGTGTTGCTCCCAATTCTGAAGGTATATTTTCAATCCTCTGTTTCTAGTCTTATTAAGTTAGTGAGCTTTTGTTTCCTCGTGGATGTTAAATTGTGTAGCTGCTTGTAGACTAACTAAACTTTCTTTTACAATTTTTATGACAAATCTGGTTTGAGTTAATGATGTTTACTTTTATGTAGCTTTCTGCGACAGATGGTTTAGGCTCGCCGGAAATCTCCTTTTCTACTTGAAGACAACTGACCACTGGTCAGAACCTTTGGGTGTAATTGTGTTAGAGAATTTCAGTGTATCTGTAGACCAAGCAACTTACCCGAATCAACCTGGATTCCACTTTTTACTTGGTGCATAGACATACAATATTATGCAGAATGTATTGCGGTAGGAGAAAGTGAGATTATGGTTTAAGATTTTTGGTTTGTTCGGGTGGATTGCAGCATTTCATTCTGGCCCGACTTACTGGTTAAGTGCACCAAGTGAAAGCGAGAGATCAGCATGGGTGACAGCAATCTCAGGAGCGTCTTTCAGTTCAATGAAGACAAAATTGGAGTCTCTTAAGAGGCAGTTGGAGACACTTCAGACAAAAGCAGCAGCAGCATGCGAGGTTCAGATCAAGTCAAGTGGCTATGTTGAAGGTGAGACACGCGGATAATTCGTCTTAGTACTGATAAACAGTGTAGTGTTTTTGGCAGATCTTGCTGAGTCTCCACTTTGTGACATTTCCCTGTCATGCGACAACCTCAGATGTGACTCTCACGGCCGTGCTCCTAATCCTAAGATCTACGTTCATGTACGAAGCAGCTCGTCTCATTGGGTCAAGTATGCTTCTACAGAAGCAACTCAGGTTGGAAGAAAATCAAGTCATTAATTGTCGGATGAGGACTACAATGTCATTTTCTTCTGAATTGTATTGCAGAGGACGAGTAATCCTGTTTTCCTTACTACCGTAAGTTTTAGAGAAAGCGATGGGCTATCTGACGAAACTGAAGTTCGATTCTCTGTATACGATGTACGAGAACGGATGACTGGGACTCAGACTGTTGTCGGTCATTTGAGTCTTCAACTTGGAGCTTTGAAATCTGTTGAAAGAATACGACTACCTATTACTTCTCCTATTCCCACTGCACAATGTCATCCTAGTACTCACCCTGGCTTTTTAAGTATCACTGTGTGGAACTTGGAGCGAGAGGAACGCACAAGTACGGAAAGTACGCCTTGTCGTTTAACTTCTGGAAACAGATTTGATACCAAGAACTGTGGATCTGCTGGCCAGACCATTGTAAGTTCAGATAAACATCCTATACCGCGTTGCTATGTTGTTTAGCGAATACTTAATTACATAGGTGAATAACGTCCACAAATGTTTTCTGTCTTTTAAGATGTTTTCGCATAGAAGAACCCAATCTCTGCCACCAAGACTTGGAACAAAGCTGAAGATTCCGTTACAGAACAATTTTGGTCTTTTATTTAGTCACCCTTTTGTGCAAACATATAGATTTCATTCCGGACTGGGAGGTGATATTTTTGTTCATGAAATTATGGCCGAGTCTAAGCTAAGCTTCCTCTTTCCTCAGCAGTTATTGTAAGTGATAATATAAAGATTGATTTTAGCACTGATTATCACACTGTTTATGAGCAAATATCATCTTAGGTCGGTGTGGATAGCAGAAGAAAAGGAATTGCTCCAGGAAATGATTGGATTAGGTGAACTTCGAGAGCCTTGGCATTCGAGACAGGTGGATATAATCGAACGGCATTTGTGGCTAATAAACTTGTACACGCAAGCACGACATAACTTAAGACGAAGTAGTGGAGGGTGGGATTTTCGTCAAAGCTCAACTAAGGCAGATTGCACTCTGGAATTTGTTCCGTTGAATTTGCATTTACAAAGGATGTGGGCACAGAACGAGAGTTTGCACAAAAGTGGCTTTCATGACACAATTACGATGGGAGCTTTTACAGCTTATGCACAAGGGTATGAGAGGGGTGGTCTTGTACGGTACGTTGGAGAGTAGCAATAAGCCTGCAGCCTTTGATGATTCTCGTTATATTTTAACCGCACACGGGATTAATATTTTAATTTAGAATGCTCAGAAATTGGGACAAGACGAAAGAAGAGGCTACGAGCAAGGTTGACATGACTCATCACTCAGTGCAAGGGATCAAAAGGCTTCGGAGAGAAATCGTTGAAAGAATGCAAGTGATCATGAAACTTGCCAAAGAGAGAAAGACTCATGGGATGCATCGGTTTGTACAGGAGATTTATCACCGGGTATGCAAGCCAATTCCTTGAATAACTCACGATGTGTGTCAGTCGAGAGATACAAATTGTTTCTCTTATTGATTATTTTGTAGTGCCGTCTTCTGCTGACTATTTGTGATCAATCTCTTATTGAAGAAGCTTTTGACTTCTTGGAAAGACAAAAAATGAGTCCTGCAGAATACTTTGCATCTACAACATCATCGGGTAGTAGCAATAAGGAATTGGTTGACGAAGGGATTGTAGACACTCCAAACTCGCCTCTGAGATCTCTCGTGGATTTAATAAAGAGAGAAGCTAAAGATACTGGAGAGGACAATACTCCCGATTCTGGAGTGGGAATAGAAGATATCGTGAAGTCATTTTTAGACTCTCCTTCATCGAATTACTACAGACCAAGTGAAGAACCTGAGCCGTGGGACTTGACTCAACTTAACATTCAAGCGAGTCTTATAAGCTTGAATAGCAAAGTTAAAGTTTTGTGTGGACAAGGGGCTGAGATAGAATCCTTCCGGTCTTCCTCTCAAGGCGTCACTCGAGTTCATTCTGTTCATATCCATACGACGACACCTCTTTTGAGTACATTAAATAACAACGGGGCTTCTAGTGGAGGTGGAAATTGGAGAAAGTCTTTGAGGTCTTCCGCAGAGAGTCCTGTGATGAATAGAAGTGAGAATCAATCGACTGGTACTTGTGGAGCAATACATTCTTCGGGTTCTACAGCCACTAATGCCATGACAGCGATGACTTTGTCTGAACACGGAGACTGGAGTGAAGAGTTGAGGTCTAGCGTCAAAAAATTGAGACTAGCGTTAGATGGTCTGCTCAAAACATCAAGACTGGCGCATTCAATCTTCAGACTTCAGGAAAGAAATGACTTCGGTCATGTCTTGAAGTATCGAAGGGACATTTGCTTCTCGCATGCTGTAAGATTTAAACATACCAACTAGATTCTGATTTCCGTGAATGACATGCGTGTGAGAACGTGTTCTGTTTCTTTTACAGTTGACAAGCTTGGTAGTTGGGTTAATGAGTCGACTGTGGTGTCGAAAACCTGATCCAAGTTTCTTGTATGCGATGACCAGATTAGGACCTCTTATTTCATTCCATTCATTCTTAACTCATCATGGACAAGAAGCTGAAATGTTTAATGACATGATTGTTGCCATTGAGGATCTCAAAACAGTGGAGTTTGTGATGATCGTTGGAGGTGGGGACGGGAGCGGTGGAGGTGGAGGAGGTCTTCCGATGCCGAAAGTTTATGGATCTCGAAGCGGACTGAAAGTTGTGTTACCTATTCCTGAATCATTATTTTCCATGCTGCCGCTTGACGGCAGCCGAAGCTCCAGTTTTGTTGTCACTCCAGTTTTCTTCAACATCGGTATCAACGAGCAGGCCTCAATAGCGGAACTGGTGGGAAATGTGGAACCACAGGAGAAAAGCAATATGGACAGCTTCGCTAGACTTAATGAGTATTATCGAAGATTCCGTAAATTAACTTTGCCTATAAAGTTCACTTCTAAGCGTAAGATTCTGGTTATGAAATCTAACTAGCATTAAAGCTGTGGATCGAACTGTTGAAGCCAAATTATTGTATGTTTTGAATGCAGGGAGCCAAACGGTGGAACCAAACGTGGATCTTCTGTTGGATAAAATGCACGAAGAACTTCTATCTAAAAAGAAGAAAAATGTTGAAATAATTCACTTGTCAGCCCAGATCACTCGAGCTCTCATGGGTGAGTTGGGATTATTAAGTGTAAACTGTACGAACTATATTTCATATGTAATCCCTTATCGTTTTATTATGCAGGACTGAGATTTTCTAGTTGTAAAAGTGGGAAGGACCGTACATCAATGTCAGTTACTTTAGAGCAAGTGCAAATCCTTTCGCAAGAGTATGACTTAGCAGAACATGAATTTTCTTCCGCGTTGGATGCTATGCGAAGGTAAAAGAAGGCTTTTCTTCTTACTCTCACTTGTTTATGATTCTATCTGATAAATGTTATATTTCTGCCTTTTCAGCGAGGGGTGTCGACGGGAAAATACACTGAAAAATATTGGGCAACGGAAATATGCATTTAATAGTCTGCAAGTTCTGGCTTTACCCAAAACTTATCGACCTCCTCCAGGGACGTTTGGAAATGTGCAGACATAAACAGACTACCTTAAGATCAAATCTGGTCAAAAGGTGCAGCTAGCATTTGAAGAAAATGTTGCAGTTCAGGAAATGGTTCTACTAAACCAAATGAATAAGTTAACACAGATGGTTAAGCATTTAATGAGTCGTGAATGGGAATCGCGTATTTCTAGTCACGTGAAGGGAGACAAAGTATGTTTTTTCGACAAGCCATTCAGCCCATTCACAATCCACGATTCAAGTTTTAATGAATGAAACATGTAGACTTAGCAATAATATTGTTTTTAGATAACATTTCACTTAAGTATTATTTGTGTATTGTTGAGTGCCGAATTTCTAACTAAATGCATTTAAAAGACTTCCGAAGGAATGTATTATTAACAACGAATCAGTATTGGTTTGATTTTAAAATAGGTTTGTACCCGTTTGTTTGTATTTGTCTAGAAGCAATATTGCATGTTCAGGTGCTCTGAAGCTCACTTTTGAACAAACTTGGCTATATGCGTAGTAAAGCAAGGAGTTGTGAATTTCTGTTGATAATAACTATCCCCTAGTTCTATGACTGCAGTACCTGGCCCTACCAATAATTACGCAGTTGAAACAATACAACCAATGTTCACCTTTGACCCTTAACTTTTGACCTTTACTTATAATAACCTAGCTTAACTTTCTGATCATATGCAAGGTTGAATGGACAGGTTTCGCACAAATTCTAAAGTTAAATGAGTATTGCAAAGTTGAAGTTGGGAGTAACACTGAAGACAGGTTTCGTATACTACCATTTAATTATAAATAATATTGTTCAATAAACACTGTCACTTTATTCCTCAAGTTTAACTTAATTAACTAAGGTTTAATAAAATTTCAGTGGTGACAAAGATTTAAACCATTCACAAAAATAAAGTTTTTCCTCATGAAAAAATTGATTCGTCATGAAAATGAAAGATATTGTTGCTCCTAATCGTCACTCGTTCGTTAAAAGAAATCATGATAACAAGTTGAAATTATTAAGCAATATAGCAAAAGCTTTAAAAATCTGCTTCAATTACAGACTTCGTAGTAAAAGAGATCGCCTCCTTTTGGCTAGGTTTCCTCGAGGCTCGATCATCCCCTATTACTCCTAGTCTTTTTTTCTTCATTCATATTCCTCAATTATTTCGATCCTGTGGCGAAATCAAGCAACGTGTTGGCCATTTACTGATCGTGGTCATCACTTATATTCAGGGAAGTGAGGGTATCCTTAAAAATGATTACTCCTGGTCAAAAGGTCTTCCAGAATTCCAACGTGTAGTGTATTATAAAAACTCGGCGTATCGAGAGTCTAGCCTGGAGACGTTGTGAATCACTCCCTTACTTTAGAGCCACCTGCGAATTTTACTAATATTAAAACTAAAAATCATCCAACTCACTGAGGAGTTACCATACTTCGAATGCCAGTTCTTATAGTAACTGTTATAAATCCAACGTCGACAATTATGCCGAATTCACAAGTCGCAAGAAAATAAATACAAAAATTAATTCTATTTAGGACAACAGACAACGAGTTATTCTTATTCATTCAAATTCAATTTCGTCTCACCCAAGGTCTCTATCACATATTTTTAATTACACAGAAATTTCTACGTTCACCGAAGCTGTGATTTTTCTAGACAATTGTTTGAGGTATTTTGAGGGTGCAATGTTTACAATACGACATAGTTCCCGTACAACCCCCTTAATTTTACATCACAACTGCAGATCTTACTGCACTGAATTTACATAACACTACCCCCACTTGTCATCCATTAATAAATGACAAAGTACAATCTCTTTCTACTCCGAAGCTGTTTCACCATTTAACACTAGTTGTAACTTAATTTAGCAGACCTAAGTGTATTAGTCATCTCCTAAACGGAGTAGAGTAAAAAAACTTAATTAATTTGCTCCGAAGTACAGTCCGAGTCAACAATAACTAAAACAAGCTATCATAAGTACGTCTCTGAACTAATTCGATAATGAGAGAGACTAGATGCACTGGAAACAACTTGGGAAATGTATTCTTTTCAGAAGGACTTGACCAACAATACAATTGATATAAGACTAGGGTCTGTGAAATTGGTAGAATCCTATTATATGCTGGTTACAGCTATCGGAAAGGAAGACATAGCCTACCTGACAACTGACGTAAGTAAAATAATACGCAAGAATATAATTTACAGTCTATTAACAATAAATAGTGGTCTAATAAGCTGTTACAGTTAGCACGCATTGCTGCCTTCGATGAGTAAGTCCCCTTCAGCTGGAGGAGGAATGTCCATAGCATCCATCAAATTAAAGCGTAGAGGTCCACAGCACGTGCTCGCAGCACATCCAACGCCTTGGACGTCTGCTGCCTCAGGACACGCGAGGAAACAGTCCGAATTATTGGCATCTGGGTATTGCTGCAGGAAGACAAAAATAATTAGTTGTGGAAATCTTGAGAAGTACAAGATAAGACTAGAAATAGTATCTTATTAATTAATTCCTTTTACCTCCACGAATTCCGGCTGGATTGTGGTTGAATGAATTCCTTCGTTGTGAAAAAATTCCTTCACTTTCTCAGCGATTCGCATGTAGTCAGCCAAATTACGACATCTGCGACCAACAAAACAATGTACGGAACTCAGCATTTTAGTTTTTGGTAAGCCGTCCAATATTAAGCCTTATATTTAACAACACAAAAACTTATCAGTACCGAATGTGAGCAGATGCAATTATCCTGTCACCCGCTAGCTGCCAAATGTGAAATTCGTGAACAGCAATGACACCTTCAACTTCGCCAATGAGTTTTCGCTGCAATTCATCAATCTGAATATGCGTAGGTACAGTTTGAAGGAGGATCATGGCAGATTCTTGCACTGTAATAAAATATTTTAAGCAACAAAATTAGCACACTAGTTTCTGGCATGTCTAAAAACTGAATTTTGGCTTTTGCAATCAATCTGAATCTTACAAAGAGGCCAAACGGAGCAAAGAATTATGACCACCATTACAACACTGAGCAAGGGGTCAATATACATTCGCCATTCCCAATCGGTGAGCCAAATGACCAATGCAGAAATTATGACAATTACTGATCCCAGAGCATCAGCCATCAAGTGCAAGAACACCCCCCGCATATTCATCTAAATAAGTAATGAAAGTCAACACTTGCTTTTCTCGAGATAATTAAATAAATAAGTATATTTGATTTACTTGAGCCGCTGAGGCTGCTTTTAAATCTGAGGGAATCGAAGCTTGGGGTGGTGCGTTATCCGGAGACGTGACACGCTCGTCATTTTCATTATCATCAGTGGCGACCATTCTGGTAAGCCTGCTTTGATTTTGAATAGTGTGGTGATGATGAGTATGTCCGCCTCCTCCGTGATGATCTGTTCATGTAAAAATAGCACAATACAAATTCTGTTTAAATGAGGATCGGATAAAAAACAAATACAAGATACTTACGTCGGAAAAGACACAGTCCAATGAGATTTACTAAAAGACCCAGGATTCCCACAACAAGAATCCACTCAGGTTCATCGATGTCCTCTTTATGAATGAATCTACGAGTAATTACAGGTGAATATTATGTTATTCCAACGTCAAAGTACACATTACACTCTTATCAACTAACCTTTTGATGGATTCCACCATAATGGAAAAGCACAGAGCGACAAGAAAAACCGCGTTAACAAGAGCTCCTAAAACTTCCGCCCGTGCGTAGCCAAATGTATTTTTCGACCATTTCTTGGGAGACATCTAAAATCCAAAAAAATGTATTTATGTACATGCTTCTTAACTTTCGGTAATAAAGTATACGAACCCTTACCTTAACGGAAACAAATGCAACTACAAGGGCAGCGACATCGCTGAGCATATGAAAAGAATCGGCGACAAGGGCCATAGAATTTGTCAAATAACCAACTACAATCTCCACCAGAAAAAATCCGAACGTCAATGTGAACATCGCTGCCAGCCGCCTCTTGTTTCCTTTCGCAGAAACCATCTTTGCGTCTCTCCCTGTAAGAATAGCAATTCGAACTTAATTTTGGTTCTGCCCATGAGTTTTAAATTAGATAACGCACTCACTTATTAAGTATTAAAAATTAAAAGGGCTGAAGGCGTGTCGTGTCATGTGTGTACGTACCAATTTCTTGAGTTCACAAAAAAGCTATCACACAACTTCAACAATACAACATTGTCAGGTACCTTAAGATTCAAGTCTTTAGAATGCCAGACGTAACATACAATCGTCTCGTATTCAAACTGTCCAATTCTCTATTCAAAATTCTACCGAAATTGCAAACCTGACAATGAGAAACAAGCAAAAGACACTCTCAACTCACGACCGCCCTTTCTCGCAATCAATAACATACAAACACACGTAAGTTTCGTTAGTATTCCCTGCCACTGCTGCCACTAAAAAAGTACCACCCTCGCATGCAAACTCGTAAGAATTATGGAATAGCAGATTGACTGAAGATTACCAACCGAATGTAATCCAAACACTATAAGTCTAAACATAAACAAGTGAATAAAAGACCTTTTTTGGATGCACTGCAAGAAGAATTAGAAGTGGAGTCTGTATCATCCTCGGAAAACGATTGTTTGTTGTTACGACCACCGGCACCGACTCTTCGACGTTCGACAAACTTTTTCGGGTTATTTCCTCCACCAGGGGATGTAGGGACTACGACGTACGGGTCACTTAAGTGATACGGCTTGATCATGACCTGAGCATCCTCAGTCTTGTTCTTCGTATTGTTGGTGAACATGTTGAAATGGGCTTGATTGCCGTCACAACAGGCGTGTCGAAGGAAGACGGAGGAGCAACACGACACAAAAACCTTCAGACAAATTGGATGCGTTAATTAGCCACTGCAGCTGTGATACACATACCAATTAAGGACAGGAGCCCTAGGTGGGTCCACCAATTAACAACAACTTGAAGCAGTTGAAACTTCACGTGGAACACACTAATTGGAATTTGGAAGGGTTAGGGAATGACAGTGTGTGCACAACAGGTAGTTCGTTCGAATTGTTTTGGTTGTTGACTGAACGAAGAAAAGTCAAAAGAATAAAGAATAAATAACAGTTCGGAGAGGTGGTGGTGTTGGTGTTGGTGGTGGTGGTGGTGGTGTTGGGGGAGATGAACTCAACGGCAGGAAGAATTGTTCTTTCGTGATTGTTTCCGTACTGTTGGTAGTGGTGGTGGTGGTGGTGGTGGTGGTGGTGATGATGTGAGGAGGATGCCGGATGATGAGATTAAGATATCCGTAGTAATAATATAATTCCATCTGGTTGGGCTTTGGAGTAAGTATTAATAGGGAGTGGATATGACATGAGGAAGTGCCGAAGAAGAAAGAGATCATTTTTGGATCTCAGGTGGTGGTATAATGAGGAGTGTGTTAAGAGGAGATGCAATTTAGAAATTGAGAGTGTATGTTAGGTAATGCTTGGTTAATCAAATGGTGTCTGTTGTATGTGTACGTGTGTGTGATATTCTGATGGATAGTTGTGGTAGTTCGATTGGTGTTTCTTTGCTTTGGAGTTGAACTTGATGTACTGGTCCAAGTTAACTTAGAAGAAGACAAGGGACATAAGAAGGGTTGTATGCTAAAAGATAAACCTAAAATTAACAATCCTGAGGATTTGTATTTGGATTGAGAAATTATAAGTCTGGAAGGGAGAAGTTGTGGCTGCGCACAGTTTGGTTACGTAAACAGAGATCTTGTTGCAAGTAAATTATAAAAGGATTAAGGAACAAAGATATCCTTGAATGTGGAGATTAATGAGGCTGAGATTAGGATTAGCTGCATATGCTTTGGAATTACAGGTAGGATGGCAGATCAAGCTGACTGCTGCTGGCAAGAGTTATTTTTTACAAAATTACAAATATAGAGATTATCCGTGCCATGCATTTTAGTTTTAGTCTTTACGAACTTAAGATCAGTTAATAGCGATTCATGAGTTGAGAGTGTTGAAAGTTGAGGCGCATAATGTTCTTACCAGTCGGGGATACTTCCCGGATGAGCAGTAACAAAGAGTCTTCGGATTCAATTGTGCAGATCAGTTAGAATGAGCCACGAGACTGAAGATGGATTTCCCATCGTTACATAGAAGCCTTTGGGTAGGAGTCAACTTTATAATACACTGGCTGGACTTAGTCGAATTTAACACTTGTCTCGTGTGCAGAAGCTAACTTTTTTCCATACAATTTAAGGATGTGAAGAAACAAAGTCTGAATTTTTCCTTGTTTTTAAGTAATTACTGTAACCTTGCTGCACATACGTTGGTCTGGTTTATGAACACTGGTATTAGGTTTTAGGTTTGAGCTGAGAGCATATTACGCTGACGTTCAATGTTCACTAGAAAGATAATTTGTGTATTATGTAATCCAGTTGAAGAGATAATTAAGTAAGTCCTATATCGGAGACACAGGGCCTGGGAGAAGGAAGAATTGAATTGGTTTTCATGGGAATGATGTGTCAGCCGTCAGCACATACCAAAAATACCAATCGGGAGTAGATTGACAAGCAGCGATGAATGGATGACGATGATAGTCTGATTGAATTTGGTAATAATATGCTTGTAAGATTACTTAACTTGCATAATATGCAGAAGAATCGAGACTACTCGGTGTGGTAGTATTTGTCTAGTTGAGTGTGTCCCAGTGTTTCAGTTTCAGTACATCAGCAGTAGTTATGGGAAGCTACTTACTTTAGGGTTTGATGATGTTTCGTCGACCTTCTAAAATCCAAGTGCAGTGCAAGTAGAAGGCCCTGGAGAGATATTATTTTAACAGAGATAGCAAATCTCCCCTTACTGTTAAGTACTCTTGCTTAGCTTTGCATGGAGCATTTACAACTTCCAGCTGGACAACACTGTGCAAATATTTGAACAATTCACACTTTGACTGACTTGACACACTGTACAAGATAAGGCTCTCACATGTGAAAGCTGCGTTGCAGTAGTATGAATCCTGAATGTTGTACGAGTACTCAGAATAATTGGTTTAAGCTGGACGATAATCACACTGGAATAATGTGACTTGTTGGAACAGTTGGATAGTTGAATATTTGGAACGATGAAAGGCTCGGGGAGCCTTGGCTGGATTCTCCGCGAAATGTCCTTCTACTTCGACGTGAACTAACTTATTAATGTTTTAAGTGGATGGGATTTATTTTTCGGGTAGTGTTGTGACACTTTCGGAGGCAGTCACACTGGCTGTATTGGTTGAATTCGAGCTGAAGAATAATGAAGTGGCCACGTCAGTATTAATATTGGCGTAGTGGTTGAGCTTTAACCTGTCTTTTAAATTGGAATAAATTAATATGAATGTATGACAGGCCTTGTTACCTTCCGTTTGAGTGAAAGATTAGTAGATAAGTAGTGGAAGATCCTTCTAGAGACGGAGAATGAACTGGACAGATTTAATTTAGTATGGGGATTTGCAGACGAAGACGTTTTTGCATCAAAGCATCATCATAGTGAAGGTGGTGTGGAAATGATGAATTGTGCCGTGTGCAAAACACAAAGATTCGTCTTCAAAATCCTCTTCGGAGGAAGAAAAGGAAGTTGACTCATCACATGATAAAATACTGAATGAATCAGGTTAACATCAGAACCTCGAGCTTTACTGAACACCAGATTCCTTGTGGTTCTATATTGCGTGTACGTAGCTTATGATGCAAAAGTTGTTGGTAGTTTTTTTACCTGTGATGATTCAGGTAGCAGTTCTGTGTGCATATGTTGCTTGTTCACCTCCAGCTCCAATCCAATTAAGAAACTTTTGCCTAGGAACAGGGGAATAGGTAAGCAGAAGCAGAGACGTTTATATAGAGTCTTATTTCTCTTCACTCTGCCCCCAACAGTGTTTTGATCTTAAACTCTCTCTGAAGTCATGCAATTTTCGTCTGATTTTGCACTGTCAAGGTGTTCGTAGTAATGTCAATTGCAATTAGGTCACGATTTCCTGGAGATAGGATAGTAGCACTAGCAACGGGTGTGAGTTTGATGAATATAATAAAAAGAAGATTTACATGGAGCTGGAAGTAGCAGTGGATGGTTGTGTGGCCTGGAAATAAAAGACAGTTGAGCTCAGAATTGGGAAGAACGTGGGATATTGAACTGGAGCAAAAAGTTCCTGAGTTCGGATCTAATTCGGAGAAATTATCGGACAAAGTCCTTTTTTGCGACTGCGGTCTTAAACTTTCTCGCACCAGAAAGTCTTATTCAATTTCCCTTACCGTTTCTTGTCTCTCTAACGAGTTGCTTTACGCTACGCATTCTGGCTTGTAGTATTTTTTACAGCTTTTAGCTGTTTTCAGCCTGGTCGTAAGTATTTGATGCATGATAGTATGATCCAGTAGTCGTTAAAATGGGAACCATCACTGTGAAGTCGACATCATGAATTACCCAAGAATAAGGTAGTAACTAGGAAAACAGCTGGGTGAAAACTTTCTCTCGTTAATCTAGAATGAAATCACCAGGAATACATTTCATCAACATCGCTCCGTCGGTTAGAATTGGCAGTGCATGAAAACATTCAGTTCTACCTTTCCAGATGCATGAATTAAAAATGTGCGAAGTTTCTATGCACTTCAACTGAGTGGTTCGAAATTACAGCCCTTCAGTTGCATGGCTTGATGCTCCTAGTAAAATTGTGGCATCCTGGCATCCGAATTCCAAAGGTAAAAACTACTTAACGGCCTTTTTGACTTTTCTTTGTGTTTTGTACGCAATATTATCATCTCAATTCGCCTCATTTCACAGGCATCCCATAATCCCATTCCATACATCCAATATGTAGGGTGGAAAATTATATTTGGAAAGTAATGTTATTGGCAAACATGGATGACGTAAGTGGAAGGCCAATGCATACATCTTGAATACGAGTTTTCCATCTATATTTGATGTACAATAGGACGTCATAAGATGACTAACTGGAACGTAGTGGAAAGTGGAAAGGATGAGTGAGGACTAACCTACAACCTAGGAAATGAATGTTGATGTTAACTCTTTTTTTAACATTTGTTACCCGTTAGGTTCATTATGCTTTCATCTATTCGTCTTTATTTTTTAACAAGTCTGTTTTAAATACGACTTGACTTGTGTTGGCAACTGACTTAATAAATTTGTAGATTTCAATTACAGCATCACTAAATACACTAAACTAAATTCCTTAAACGCCGGCACTTATTACACTGTGGCGGGTTTTGTTACACTAAATTCCTTTTACCATGTTCATCAAATAGGCTTTGTTTTGCCTTATTGTATGTTTGAGTTTGTTGGCCAAGATTATTAACACGCAACTAATACTAATGCATGATATTGTGTATCACATCAAATAAAAGACTATTGTAATGTAAAATGTATTCTAATTCAACTAAGGTTTTGTTTCCGTTACATTCGCATTATTTAAATGGTAAGGCTGTAGTTATATGACAGTTCAGGTAGTCATAAGATAATTTTCTTTGAATTTCGTTGTCCATACAATGGATTCATTTCTTGATAGTAGTTGTAGGACGCAACAGACTAGGAGTAACTTCGAACCTTATCCAGGTATTTCTGACAACCGAAAACAAGCAAACTTGTGTGCACTGATGCGCATTTAGATGCTTGTCAGCTTGTACGTCTAAATTAATTAGTCGCGTTGTATCTTCTTGGTGGAATAAGGAATTTCGCATCAGGTAGCGGCCACAGACGCACAATCGCCCGTCCCCTCACTAATCCCATAGGTATAGGTCCGTACATTCTTGAGTCTGTCGAATTAGGTGAGTTATCTCCTTCGATCCATACGTGGCCTTTAGGTATCTGTAGAAAGTTTCCAGAGATTATTATCACCTTCCAGCTACACGCTTCCATGCTAAATGCACGAGTATATTCCGTGTGTTACAATTACATGGATTTCTTTCACCTGATTCCCGAACGAGATATGCACAGACACACATAATTAATTACATCACGACATACATCGTCTACAAAATTCAAAATCCCAAATGACATACATGTTTAAGACTTCCATCAGTCTGCAGGAGATGATCCCCTGGAATGGCGATTACCCGTTTGCAAATGAACTGGCAGGGATTGTTGGGAGACCTGGCCACAATAATATCACCTCTGCTCAACTTGCCCATCTTAGGTGAGATATGTTCTGTGAGGAGAATATCATGATTCCTTATGTTCGGCTCCATACTTGGTCCCGAACACTTTCATACACATTCAAACTTGGTCATACATTTAACTACAAATACCTGCACCCTCAATTACTCCCCACTCAATTGTAATTTGTATCGCTTAACTTACAATGACAAAGTCTCCCAAGTACTCGAGTGTGCAGTGAAGAATAACGCCCCATTTGGCACAAGTCGCTCCTACCTTGAAGGTCTTTGCTGCAGCTACTTTTGCATATGCCCACATACTCATCCAACGAAACTTACCAAGTGTGGATTAAATTATAGTTTATCTTATCAGCTTTCGTCACAGTATAGACTTCATAGTGTACTTAAAGATTTTGAATGGACAAGACGCATTTCCAGCCTTTATGTCAAAATCGCACAAATATTTTGATTACTGCCACTCATTTTATGAAACATGTACCTCTGATAATACTTTTGTAAACCTGTATAACACATGCAACTCCAACAGCAGAAATTTTGAAGATTTCAAAAAGAATTCTCAATAACTTCTACTGCCTACTTAATTAGAATGAACGTGAATTGAGTGCTGTACGATTTTGGCGCCTTTTGTGGGGGCAAATAAATACACGTGTGTGAGTAATTGAATTGGACTTTCGCTAAATTAGAGAGTGACGTAATTCGCATCTTGTAGTGTGTCTTGGATTGCTCAATCATACGTGTGTGTGTGTGGTGTGTGTGTGTGTGTGCGTGTGTGTGTGCCTTGTTGCACCACAAATGACACACTCCTGAGCTTACTATCATCATTTGTTGTAACTCCTTTGGCTGTTGTTGTACTATTTAGTAACTCTTGACACTAAGTCACTCTGTTTTCCTTCTGCCCTTCGAGAATATTTTGAAGAGTAAGCTGTAATACTAATTGCAGTAATAGGTATCTTTTATTATTGCAATATTGCAGAAATAATCGTTCTTTGCACGTGTGCACTTTGTTGAGTTGATAGTGTGATCGTGTTTTGAATTGTGTAATTCCAGGAAGATGGAGGACACACCTGTGCCTACTCCTCGAACTCGGGGGAGGGATCCAAATCGTATTCCAAGGGCCCCTTCACCTCCACCTGAGTACAGTACTCTGTCCTTCTTGACATCTCCGGAGGAAGCTGTAAGAGCTGAAGAATTCCATCGGTTATACAAAGCAGCGTATTCAGCTACAGTTTTGGCTCAAAATCTCGACGCTGATGGGTTAAACGAAGACGCGTTCAAGGGGTATGAGAAGGCGTTGCAGTTAATTGACGATACTGTCACCGCAGCACATAAAGGGGGATTCTCTGCACAAGATGTTAATAGAATTGACGAGTTGACTTTAAAGATTCGGATGACGAGGAAAGAGATTTTGGAAAGGCTGAGTGATTTACAAGGAAATACGTTTGCAAATGCGAGTCAGGAGTACTTACAGGGACCTTCAGGAGCTCATCAGAGACCACAAGACCTGCCACCAGCTTACAGTGAAGCCGCTGCTATGTCATCTCCAGTGGCAAGTCCGTATAATAATTTATCCACGGTTTTGGATGAAATTGCCACTCAAGAAGGTGCTACCGCGAATCCTCTTCCAATAAACGCACACGAGATATTCAGCATTCCCGAAAATGTCCAGATTTATTTTATAAGCGCGGAAGATAATGTATCGGCTCCAACTTACCCAAGTTTCCTGCGGCTGGTGGTTATGGAAGGAGGTATGGTACTGCTATATACTGCTATGATTTAAGTGGAACGGCAATAAGGATATTTTAATTTACTTACAATTCTATTGTAGGTGAAAGGGGAATAGCTTCCAGTGTACCGGCGTTCCTTCAAGTCGGAGATTGGACATATCCCTTAATTCCAAACCATTCTCCAGTATTTAGATCCACCGAAGGAATATACATGTTTCCAGATCTTACAGCTACAGTACCTGGTACGATCTCAATAATAATGTAAAAATAGGTACGATTGAAATTATGAAAGTGTTTGTTCTTTCAGGATCATACGTCGGACTCTTGCTACCTACTGATGTTTCACCAGAAGTCAGATTATCGTTTGAAGAAGCATTGTTGCAATTATTGGGAATCCAAAGATTTCCTTTGGAAGCGGTTACTCCAGAATCTCCGAAAGAGAGAAAGAAAACTCCACCTGAAATTCCTCCACGGCCAGTCTTTCCTGTTCCTGGTGCAGCTGGACCAGCAGAAACTCCTCCAATTCCTGCCGAGCGTCGGTTGAGCACAAAAATTGCCGAAGGTTTGATTACAGGTGTGACTTTGCTTATGCTCGCTCTGCTTATGTAACTTGTCGGTAGTTAATAGTTCCTATTCACTAAGTTATCATTCATCTTTCATCTTACTATACTTCTTGAATTCTTAACTGTGCGTGAGAACTTGATCATAATTTGTGTGATTTGTGTGTGATATTCATTCATTGCTCGCGGATTCTTCTTCAACTGGACTTCTAGAAAACAAAATTGCAGCTGGTAATACGATCATTTTCTGACCGATTCAAATTTAACTTTACGACGTATTTCTGTTCTTTATTCTGTTGCATTAATCAGTGTCAAAGCTTCGCGGCCGTGCTATTGAAATATGAAGCAAATTAATTTCTGCGGTGAATCGATTAGCGATTAAGCTGAATTAAAACGCAAAAACTTGGTGTTGGTAGAACTAGAATCGTTTTGAGTTCCTTAAAAAACTGCATGAAAACGTGTTGTTTTCAGTTTTTAATCAGCAAGGTAATTCCTTGATTTACTAAAATTTCATTGTCATTTCAGGCGCGGAAGCTGTTTCTAGAGGACTCTTATTTGGAGCGACAAAAACTTCTCACTATCTTGATAAAGGAGCTGCATATCTGCAAAGTAAGATTGAGCCTGCCAAAGAAAGGTCCACCATTAAACCGGAGTACCGAAAAGGAATGAAAACAGCCAAGAATGTGACAGGAAAAGCTGTTCAAGTGAGCGGCTATGTTGGTACGTCCATGATAGAGAAAATTATTGCGGTATGCGGATTTTTACACCTTAATGCAAAACATACCATTAATTTCTAACAGTGAGCCAAGTGGGTCGAGCAACGCTGTCCCTTGGAAGGCAACTAGCTCCTCACGTTCACAAGGCAGGCACCAAGTTACTTGCCAGGACGGTAGCTACGGATGAAACAGACGCGTCTGGAAAAGTTGATCAAGTGATTGAGGTGACAGCTGGAGCCGTGTACGGATTTGGGACAGTTTACATGGGTTTTGAGAATGCAGCCAAAGTCTTAGCAAACAGTCTTGCCAACAACACGGTCCAGATTGTTCAACACAGGCATAAATAATTAACTATTATGTATAAGTATTCTCGCAAGAGAGTTCTAGAGGAAATACAAAAGGATGGAAAAGCTCATAGTTGTGTACAATGGTTTCAGATATGGAGACGAAGCTGGGGAATTTGCAACCGACACAGCAGCTGCTGCGGGTAACACTGCCATGACTGCTTGGAATGCTAAAAGTCTTGCTCCTAAGGCTGTCGCTAAAAGAATGGCCAAGGATACGGGGAAAATGGTTTTGGAGAACCACGCGGAGAAGAAAAATAACAATGGCGGATCTTCGCCTAAGGATTCGGGACCTGAAAATGGAGATGGTGATCCACCCAAAGTGTAATATTCTAATTACGTGCTGTCTATACAAATATTCTATGAATCTCCTACTTTCTGACAATTTATCCTCGTAGTTAATAATGAAGAAGTGAAGAAATGTTCTAAATGAGTTTTTGCTTATCTAAACAAAGGAGTTTCAGTGCCTGTTTGTAATCACTTTAGTGAACAGAGAACTTAAGCGTATCACCAAAACTGACTTAGAAAGGCTGCTAAAAATTATACTTAGAAAATAACGTATTGTAAATCAAATCTTCGATATCAATGTAAGGTAGGGGATTCATGACACTATAAGTTACCTGCCGTAATCAGTATGAAAGTGTATCTTTTTTGCCCATCTGCATCAGAATTCCTTTGCTCTGCTCTGCTAATATACCCTGTCCACTTAAACTTGAGTACTTTTAAATACTATAAGTTCATGTCAACTGATTGAAATAATCTTTTGAGTAATTTTTTCTTGATATCCAAGCAGAACTTACAGAATAGCACTCTAGTCTAAAATACTCTGTTTAATACTTGTTTAATGCAGTTCTGTCATTTAGCTGTCTACTGAATTAGTAGTAAATCTACTCGTGCACCAAGAGCATAGGACCAATAATAACAAAATACCTTCTTGGTGTGAAACTCTGAACCTGTGAGCACTAAAAATGAATTCTCAGATGATGTATATTTTACAATAGGTATGAAATAAAGGAACAATTTTGAGTAAATGTACAATCCATAAGTACCTTTGTCATTACACTTTTTCCTCATTGTGCATTTCATGCTGAATGGGGTCTTGGTATGTTTACAAAAGATAGACATTTTAAAATGCAGTTGACTGCAGAGGATATGGTTGCTCTGTTACGTACGTGTATGAGTTTGTTTGATGTGGCACTGACAGCTGTAATTATTAATCACTTTATGTCTAAATCTGCTGCTGCTGCTTGGAAGCCAAGAAAAGCAAACAAAACAGTCTTTGTGAAAGAAGATCCAAAGGATACTTAAAGAATGAATAATAGAACGATTCGTGACATGAAAGCAACTTTTAAAATATCTGGAGAGTAACATACAAATATATCATGGAGACTGGTAACAACAGTAACAAGCCAGTAGACAAAGTAGTGAAATGCATTTCTCCTGCATGAAGGAAAGGGTTGCAACTTGCGACGATCCTAAAAATACCCGAAACAGTAAAATGTGCTGGTGTCTCGTGTCCATGTGCTGTCGTGTGCATTGCAGTCTGGAGTTCTGGAGAAAGTGGGTTTTTGACTCTCTCCTCTCTCCCTTTCCTCACAACCCTCACAGTGAAGAGTTACCCGAATCTTCGAATGCGATGGCATGTGCCGTGGATTTCTCTCATGAGTTTCTTCTCAGGTACACGAAGAAGAGAACCTGAGGCAGCTTAGTGTTCTACCCGGATTCGGACATCCTTCTTATAGCGCAAGCGTCTTCAATGGTTCGGAACCAATCTCTCTCTACACATCTTGCTCGTATTTTAAAACAATCCAGCTTGTAGAAGAAGAACTTTGAAAGCTGGGGACGTGTATTTATCTTCGTCTCATCTTCCGGTGGTTAGGTTGTGGGTGAAAGTGGAGGAAGGAAGGAAAAAGACTGATAGTGAGAAATGACGAAGAAGACTGTGCCAAATCTGAAGAAGCTTATGGGACAACCTACACTTAACATTAGACAAGTTCACCAAGAAGAAGACAGGTAAGAAGAATACACTCTCATGTGTTTAACTCCCACACTACTTTTCTTCTTAATGAAACCACCATCCGTCAATATTTACTTTCCCTTCATTTGTTCTTTCAAACGTCTCTATCACATTTAAGTCAACCACACCCTACATTCATCATGTCTTGCCCATTCATCCCATAAATGAAGTGTGTATGTCCAATTAGCAGCGTACAACTCACGTCTTTCTGTAGTTCTTTTCAATAGGTAGAGGCGTAATATTTCAAGCCTTGCATTCTTACTGAAGGCCAAGGTTTCACGTTTCTTTGCGAGAATAAGACTCAATTACAAATCCCCACTTGAACGATGATACTTGACGATACTTCGTATGCTGTGGAAGTTAGGCTGGGATATTATGACAGATAGTGTCAATTTAAAGTAGCAGCACTTTGTGAAGAATAATGGAGAGTGACAGAGTGTGAATGAGGGAAGTTCAATGGACGATGATATGCATTAATCGTGCTAGGGTATTTGGGAAGATGTGAAGAAGAAGATGATGATGGTAGTTGGTGGTAGTTCTTCACTTCCTCATATAATGTAAGTAAGTCTATGTGCAGACTTAAAGTGCCTGAAGCTTAAGGAACGAGTAGTAGTAGTAGTGTAGTGGTGGAGTGTAATAATAATTCTTACTGGTAGCTAGTAGTAGGGAAATGGCAGAGAATGCTGAGAGAATAGCGCAGAAATGATGAGACAGGGTTATAGATGTTGCCAATAATGTAAATGTAGCTCGGGAGGCTGTGTAATAGTCTACCTTCGGTCATGGATGAAATCACACCGAGAGTCTAACTAAAGTAGTGCTGCTGCTGTTGTTGTGTTACCTAATAATGCTTCGGCAATGCACCTCTCGATCAGTCAGGGAAGTTCCTCTGTCATCTCAGTTGCTCTCCTCTTATCTAATCCCCGCTGACTTAACATATGGGAGTCAATTATTTATTCCAACTGAGGCTGCTGCAGTTTAATTAAAAGGTAGGCAAGAGAGATAATAATATAACAGGGAGAGAGAGAAGAGAGGTGAAAGGGCATGTTATACTGGAATTTTTACATTCTCTTGCATGTCTCAGCTCAATCAGTGTGACTCTGATAGATTTTTTGTCCTTGACTTTGTGGTGTTCTATCGGATTGCAGATCGTCTACACATGTAAAATATTGTAATGCAGGAATACACGAGAAGATGAGGTTTAGTAGATATCAGTCAATACTCAAGCTCAGTGAGGCAGTCAGTCTCTTTCTCCAGTCAAAGTGGTTGTTGCGTTGTTAATGCACAAGTGCATGTGTATGGTTTCCAAGTTGAGGTCCGCAATAATAATCCCTAACTAACAAAAACTCTGCATGGATTCAATTAACCCCTTCAACTTGGACTAAATGACAGGACACGATTCTTGTGGTTCCATCGCTAATAAACTAACTACTACCAGTACTTCTACTTCTTCTTCTTCGTATTGATCGGAGAGAGAGGTGAGTCAAACTAATATGCTATCAATTCTAATCGAAATAATATATAATATGCTGATATTGCTGATATTAAGGTGGTCGGGAGAGATTAAATTCCTGGGTGGAAAAGTACTTGAGGTGACGATGAGTCAAAAGCGACAGTAGCAAACAAGTAATGAGTAGCTGGTGTGATTAATAGCAGTGATACGTAAATAAGGACTTGTATGTTAGTGGAGGAAGTGTTCCTTAAATGGGCATGGATCGAGTAAGTACCTATGGAGTAAAAAGAAGTGTGCAAGGAATGGGAGTAAAAGTATAAAAAGGATTAAGTGAAATCATGAGAGCATGACAGGCAGGAGGAGAGATGATGTAAGCGTTGAAAAAGAAGAAGAAGGGTCAAGTTCAGGGTCTCCCATTCTATTCAAATGAGTTTATACACTGAGAGACAGATGGGAAATGGATTGGAATACAAAAAGTACTTAAGACACGGAGTAAAATAATATTATGCTTATGAATGTGTGTTTAACTTGACTACACACACATGAAAATTGACCATTCATGGAGAGACTTTTTCCAATTTCCATTTCATCGCACACATGCTGAGAGTGTTTGCAATTTGGATGTAATGATCACGATATTTCCGCATCTATTTCCAAAAATGGAAACTCATTCATTCATCTGTCATTCACTTTTCTCATTGACTTTTAACCGAGCTTCTTTTTGGTATAGTAAATTATGTGTTGAATGTGGTGGTAATTGATTCTCCAAGACACTCTGCGTCTAATCCTAAACTTATTATTAAGAATGAAGTGGTGATCGTTAATTGCAAGAATGCCTGGAGGACTTGAATTCCCCATAAATCTTGGCGGTGGCAGTAATTATCAATTATTAATTTATAAAATGATCCATTTAGTCAGTGATGAAATATGAAGAGAGTTGTTTAAGCCTTGAACTTGCTACTTCTTCGGCATGGAAGTTTATGATGATGAGAAGAGGTTCTGGATTGGTTCTCGCCCTCCCCCTGCCAACATCTTTTTACGTGATTCTTGCCAATGGCAAATTTTATCCACTTTATAGCTACCTGTCTAATATTCACACACAAAAAGTGAATCTTGAGAGTAATTAATCAAAAAATGTATCGTTGCGCGCATCATTCAGCTGAAAGGCAGGTGTGTTTTGTGGGTTGGAAGCTGAGCTGTAAATTAAAAGTCTGCACACAGGAGTTCGATTAAATTGTTGGTTTGCTCGGGTAGTTATGTAATGGGAAATTAGTGAGAGATTATTGGCACCCGTTAATAATCTAGTTTAGTCCAAATCCATTACAACAAATAGGATTTTCTTGATTGTGTGTTGAAATGTTGTTGCGCAAACGAATTGGAAGTATTACAATAATTGCACACTCTTTTTCCGTTTAACTACACGATACACGTACTATACGTAGTACACGTAGATCAGTTGTAGTATGCTTAAGGAGATTGATTCCTCCGTGAATGAAATAATAAAAAGTGGTTCATATTTTGATAAGCAAATGAGCAAGATGGTTGGCATATAAGAAGAGTTGTCATTAGCATGATTAGTAAATTAGCTTATGATCATGTGTAGTTGTGTAGTAGAAATTTAATATACAAAATATGAGCAACTGAGCATGTAGTAGTGTAGTTCCTCGTGTTGTGACAAAAACAATCGTGATAGTTGAGTTAGCTTAGAGACGATGAAGGAGAGTGACCAGGGAAGAAAGATAATTGGCAAAAAATCCGAAGTAATTTGAATGTGCGAATATCATCCATATTTGGTCAGGCAGGGATTCCTTCTTTATTAAATGAAGGAGACTTTTGTCCAGGAGATTTTATCATCAATCAATCGCATTACACGTTACAAGACATAAGAGAGAGAGAGATACCATTTCCTTTTGTTCACTCTTTGGATCTCTTACATACGAACATTCTTTACATGTTACATGTTACTTCCCATCTGACGTCGCGATAAGACAGCTACACACAAATACAATCATAATCCACGTCGACCCATCCATGTGGAGCTTACAGAGCTTTTCTAACCATTGTGGAGTCGTGTTTGTATTTTTAGACCTTTTTAGCAACATCCAATCCATCTGCCAATCATCACTGTACCACTTGGAACAACCAATTGTTCTCATTATCCTTGAATTCATCGAGAAGGATTTTGTATTTGTTTAAAAATCCATGGAAAAAATGTCTATTCATTAAATACGAATATTCTTGTTATTTCGATCCTGCTTCTAATATATATTTGCTATCGGAGAGAGTGAGTAATGAAGAATTCAGAAACAAAACAAATATGATTCATGAAGAGAAGATCGCTCTTTAAAAATTGAACGTAGAGTAGATTAGGTTATCTTACTAATGAAAGTGGTCTATCAGGAGACTCCCCCATCCTCGTGTGGGTTTAATACACATTCAACTTTAGTTAGGAATGCGGAGTTTAATCAAACAGATAGAGAGTTTTTTCCGTGTCGAATTCTAATTGAAGTCTGATGCGTAATGGTGAGTAAGTCATGAAGTTGTGATATTCAAAATTATTGCAGATTACATCGATCACTCTTCACGTCTTGATTGGAAATCAGTCGGCAAGTAATCACGCTGCGCTGGGTTACAAAAAAATAAGCTGTAGAAGTCGCTGTGCAGAATTTTATTGTATTTTATTAGCAAGCGAAAGAATCGGAGCAACAATAACGTGGCTTTAGATTGGCTAGGAATTCATGAATTTATGAATTTATGTCTCTCTTCACCTTGTTTCGTATATAATATTATTGCATTTCATATGAGAACTAAGTTCTCGGTACACAAATCAGATCTGGACTTGGGCCAATTTAGCATACTTGCATGTGTACATTGAGAGGAATGTCGACTATGAGTTAAAGTTTCACTTTAATTGGTTTTTTGGCCTACTCAACAATTTCTAGGGTATTTTGCTTTTGACATTGAGATGAGACTGGCTGTGACTTATCAGCAGGAAAGATCTGCTTGAAGAGTGGTTATGATTGAAGTGAGACTGTGTGGAGTCTGGAGAGATGAGGGAATAAGGCATGAAGGGAAGTACGAAACGATGTATGAATTATGAATAACTTATGGAGATGATAATGGAGAGACTGTAATTTGGCGAACAATTGCGAGGAGATGTTTATGAGGAAGAGATGCGGAGGGTAGCTGATGCTGCTGGATTGATGGGTGCATCGTGATGGGCAGGTGGTGGAGGAGACGTGGTGGCCAAGTAGTCTGCTGAGGGAGCGTTTGTTGCCCTTCCCAGCGATCACTGGAGGAAGAATTACTCTCCGGCCAACTTGGAAGGACTCTCTCAGCTCAGACTCATTCCACCCTCAGAGTTGTCCAGTGCGAGTCGAGTCTCGAGTAGTCGAGTGTCCTCGTACAAACTCTGGAGAAGTTCCTCCATAAGCACCACTTACCCGTTCCTCGTCTCCCTTATCGGCTGACTCACCCTAGCCTCTCTAAACAAGTTGTTTGACTCCCTAAACGGTTATCTGCGGAGTCTCATCATCTCCAGTAGGTTATCTTTCGGAGGGTAAAGAGAACCTTGTCTAGTTTCGTGAAGAGGAAGCTGACAGTAGGTGTGTGTGTGTGTGTGATATACGAGGTGTGGAATTGTTGCTCCTGAATAAGGTGAAAGTGAACGGGAAATTACTATTACCTGTGATTTTTCCCAAGTCTTCTTCATATTGACGGGAAATCTTAAGGGAGAAAACAGTGTGGTTCGCACATTATGATGCTGGCAATCTACTTTGAACGGGTAAATACATTATTACGAATTGCAAGTTCGGGTTTATGATATGTTCGTAGCATTTTTTGATAAGATTGGGTGCATTTGCATGCAATTTGTATATCATCGTTAAGAAAGAGGTGAATGGTTTACGGTGCACTGTGAGTGTGTTTGTTGAAGGAAGCCGTGTATCATTTCACTATCCATTGCCTTCATCGTTTCATCTCTCTGGAAAAGTTATAGAAGTCTAGACTAGCTTTGATTAGACTCTAGAAAACCTGTGAGCTCGTATGCACAGAGCGATGAGATAATCAAATCACCTTGTCGTCCTGTAAATTAGCACTATAGCTTCCGCTAATGTGGTTTAGTGTATGAGGGCTAAGCACCACTTATTCTAGAATTGCTCTTCATTTCAATTGTTATGGGGCAGTGTGATTCGTCTATTGTGATTGAAGGAATTGAGGTCAATTTCTGTTACACTATGAGGGGTGTACAAAAGCTTATGAGAGTCCATGAGTATCAAATGGAAGCATGCATAAAGCTATCAATCAATTTACCTGTCCACATGGCTTGTAGTTTCACGGACACCGGCATGCGGAACTGGGTCAATGGGCCAGCCATGCATAGCTAACTGAGAAAGAGTAGGGAACAAAAGCAGATCGATTTGTCCATGAGAGCTACACACAAACACACACACACACTTTCACGCATATCTTGAGAGACACAAAGTCCTTTCCCAAGGAAAGTTTGGGAGAATGTTGAGGGAAAGTCTGATGCTCTACTTTCTCCATGCAACCAAGGTTAGCTGGAGACATTGGGAGCGTAGGAGGTAGGCACAGGCATATTATTATAGTCTCCATTCTCGAATTGGCTGTAGAAACTTACGAAATTCGAACAAATACTACGCAAGCTTACGTCGCCTTTGTGTAAATTACAAATAATACGGCTTTAGAAATGTAGTAACACGCAGTATACCTAGAAATGATCCAGCCTTAACAAACACACCTTTGGTCATAACAAGCCATAACTTTACAACATATTAAGCCGTTTAAACACATAATGGTGTTTGTTATTTGCTTAATTCTGTCGGAAGTCGTATATGCAAAGTGGTTGCATAGATGAAATGTGATGTTTACTGTTGATTGCAAACAGTATGAAGGGTGAAGGATTGACGCTGATGATGCAGTTAGTTTGTTTGATTTTGCACGGATAATTATAAATTTAGATAACACTTAGGCTGCGGTGAAAATGGTTGTAGGAAACAACGATAAAATTACTGTTTATTGCGAAAATTCAAGGGAATCAACAAATCAAATGTACTTTGTGGTAAAAAGGAAATCTAATGGGGATGATATGGGATTACTTGTGAAAGTGACAATGACTGAGAGAGAGAGAGAAGCCTTCTCTTATCTTTTTACTAGTGATGCACATTGTCAGGCATAGTTAGCCTAGGTGTCATTGTTTTTTTTAATCCCAGTGAGCTTGTAATTAATTGTCAATAATAAATAGGATAGGATGTAGTTATGGTGGAATTTAAAGTCACACATGGGTATTAGAGTTTGATGAAGGTATACATACACGCAGCAATGTTTAAAATGTTGATACGACTTTGAAATGGATGTTGGGTTACTTACTGTACGGAATTTAGTAATTAATCGGTCACTGTAATCGTAAAAGAGTGTCATTTTTCACACGAGTGTTGTGGAAGTATTCAGTAAATTGCATATGAATGCATGTCGGACATTGAATGTTGAATGAAACGCTGTGTGGTTGTTTGTCATGCATTATCACCACATCATCGTACAAGTGATGGATTGTTCGGTTGGTCGTATAGTTCGTAATGGTGTGTGGTAGAAATAACAATATATATTAAGTGTGTTAGCTGACTCTCCCTCGGCATAGTATATAAGTCCTTTCATACTAATAATAAATATCGTATTTCCTTCGCCAAGTGGCAGTTTTTAGACAATGGCTAATTTATCTCGTAAATTATTGAGCATTTTGTTGTGGGACATGTAAATGGGAATTAAAAGAAGTTTCATGGGTTTGAGAATAATGTTCATTGCTACGCTAGTGGATTTATTGTGAGTGGATATATAAAAGACATTTTCAGTTCTACAAGTTCTCCTCCATTTGAGACGCAAGAATGAAAGGGAAGCTAAAAGAAGTTTGTGTAAAAGAATACCTAAAATACTGCAGATTCTTGGAATTGCTTATTGCCACTTACTTGTGTGTATATACTTTTCGTTAGATATCCGGTGAGATATTTTGGAAGCCAAGTAGTACAAAGCTTTATTTCCACAAGGGATCTGGCTCAAAGGGATTCTGTGTACGTTGGATATGTTAGAGTCTTAAGGTTATCACGAAATGCCAGGAGCAGAGCTTTGCGTCGTGTGACTTTCATGCATTATTGATGTTAAATGTACTGCTGCATATGAACACTTTGTTGCATCGCGCATCGATTCGTTCTTGCATTGAGAGATACAGTTGAGTTGAGTTGACGTTGGAATGATGTGCTTTAGGGTGTTACTCATGCGAAGAAGTCATTTACTATTCCCCAAGACAGTATTTTGAATCCAAATGTCCCAATCTTTTAAGTAGGGCTAATGATGGTGAGAGAGAGAGAGAGAGATATATTGTGTGAAGAAGTACTTAGGACTCAACGATGCACTTGAGATTAAAGATATTTTTCTGTCATACGTGGCCTTCTCAATTCTCATGGTACGAAGTACGAGTGGTTGTGTAACTTGAAGAAATTCCGACTTTGTTGGTTTAAATGAGAGAGATTTAATATGCTAATTAGGAAAATAATGTTTGTCTCGGAGACTCAAAGGATTATGATTGAGTGCAAGACTTGCAGGCTAATTACACACTGAGGGAGTTTGTAGCAGCTTCTTCGAGTACTAACTGACTTACTTGAGACTTCTACGGAGCGAGTGAGTGTGTTTTGGGTTCGTTATAATATTAAAATTGATGAGAAAATCATGAGAATGTGAGTTGACTTTGTGTGTGTGTTAAACTAACTAAAGATATAGAGTGGTGTTGCAGATGATGGGGAGGGCGATGTAGTTGATGATGAGAGTTGCGTCTCTGAATGTAACGGTTGGGCTTATGGATCGTGATGGGACATTAGGGTCACTCATTATGAGTTTCTGAGTCGGATTGAAAGGACAACGGGAGACGGCTTGACTAAGGGAGAAATATAATTGGAAGTGTGAACAACTTGATTTTTGATTTCAGCAAGTGTGCCGTGGAAAAGGAGGAGTGCTTGGAGGTGGAGCAGGAGGTCGAAGTGTTGGTCGAAGGATGTCGAACAGTCTGAGCAGCTCAACGACGACAACAACCAACACAGGGAACAATAATAATGACCCGCTGTCCTTCCTGAAGGAAAAGTGCGGAGGGGGAGGGTCAATTATGTCTTCGTCTTCGCCAACGTCCTCTGGACCCTCGAGTCTCCAGAGACATCCGCTAAGTTGCTCTATTTGCCGGGACAAGTATAAGAACCCCAAGGTACGTGCCGCCATTTGTGTGTAGATTTTGCATGAGAGTCTTTTTGATAGAGAGTGACCTCGTGTAAGTGTTAATTAGCAATTAGTCAGGTTTTAGTAGCTGGGCGGAAATCCATTTCCTTTCTTGTCGCAGCATCAGTTGTAGTGACAGTGGCAGGCTGATTGGAAATGGAAATTGGGGATGGATGCATAATAATCCATTTGTGAAATGGCATGTGATGGAAATTACATTTTTGGCGAACCGGAGATCCACCTTTTTAATAGATTTTAGACGGTGTGGCACACCAAGAGATGAGTTACAGTGTGGCTACTGCTCACTCTTTCGTTAGTTAGGCATCAACACATCCCAAAAAGTCTCTTTCAGTCTTTCATGGAAGTGACGCTCACATCGAAAACAGTCCGTGTTTAGTCGCAGTCACGTCTATTAATCTCATGAGGCGTCTTCATACGGGCATAAAAAGCATAGGACAAGGGAAACAATTTAACTCATCTTGTGCAGTTAACTTCCAGTTCGCGAATGAGTCAGAAGCTCAGCAGACCCGACGCTGAAGCGTTTAAACGCTTTGAGATACCGTGAACAAAGCTCTTATCCTGGAATTGCGGAGGTTTGGTTCATTAATTCCATCGTTTTTGCGCTAAAAGCTTTCGTATGTCTTCGTGGATCTGTGGGATTTTGTTGTTTTTATATTGATTTCGTATCGATCACAGTGCATGTGATGTTATCTGTGGTAGCTGTGTAGCAGTTTGTAGTTCTATCAGACAATCAGACTGTCATTATAGAGAGAGAGAGAGAGTTATTTTTGTTCTAAGGGAAGTCAATATAATATTTAGTTTTTTAAACACACAAAAAACCGTTAAGGTTGATGTCGGTCGATCGAATCCATCACGAAGGAGCAGAGGAAGGAGGATGAGGAGAGGGATACAATATCATAATGGGAGATAAGGATTTTGAGTCTAAATAACAGGATTTCTTGGTACAAGTTTTGTGTGAGAAAACCACAAAAGTACGGGCAAAGCTTAGAGAAGGAGCTTTTGTGTTAAAGTGGTTGGTCAGTTGTTATCTGAACGTGAAGTCAGTTCAATCATTTTTCGTGATTGTCATGAGATAGAAGAAGCATTTGAATGGAAAGAGTTGTTGGAGTGAGTGGGTCAGTCCACCTGCCAAGACGAGGAATTAAATAATGGAAATTCGCACTGCATGGATGGCATGCACAGAATCTTTGGTGAGAGAGATCTTATCTCCGTAGCATTGGGCCTAATCAGTTTTATTTCTGCTGAGGAAAGTCTCCATCTCTCAAATAATCAAAGTCACGACTGATTCAGTCCGTCCGTCCGTGTGTCTATCAGTCATCATCACGTTACTAGATATCTCTCGTCATCATGCTCACTAATTGAATTAATGAGGATCCTCATTTAACCACTCTCGAGCATCTTATCTGGTTAGTTACGTGATACACAGTGTGTGTGAGCCATGGGCAAAAGTGACCTTCGCTGTTCCTCGTCAGTATGAGTAGAATCGATGGTGTGCAGGTCTGTGCCTGGAAGCCTGTAATTCTGATAATGGGGAAAGCAGTCTTCATAATTCATGCCACTTTTTTATTATTGGGAAAGATTACTTCGCTCGTGCTAATCTCTATTGGTGAATTGATTGACCGTTCCAGGTGCTGCCTTGTCTTCACACTTTCTGCGAGTCGTGTTTGATAGGCTACCTTCCTCCGGAGAGTTTGACTCTCACTTGTCCAGAGTGTCGACAGCAGTCCATTCTTCCGGAGAAAGGGGTAAGTTGAACCAACTTTTATGATACCTGATACAAAGTCTTTATCTTTATGAGTCTAATAAATTCACTTTTGGGGTCACACTTGCAGGTCACAGCACTTCAGACTAACTTCTGTGTCTCCAGTCTCTCGATGGACAGACATACTTGTGGTGTGTGTGGTCAAGAAGCCAAGTTCAAGTGTCATGACTGTGATGTGGATATGTGTGAAGCGTGTTGTGCAAGTCACCCCGTAAGTTTTTGTGCTTGAGATGATAATTTGTATGAGAACAGCGTTGAGATTTTTTGTACTGACTCTTGATTCTACTTAGGATGGAGACAAGTCTTCGTCGTCATGTCATCAGATATTTCCGTTGACGGAAGACACAGACGGAGATGAAAGAACTGTGAGCAGCAACGGAAGAAGCGACAATGGGAATGGAAATGGGCCGAAGAGTTTGAAATCAAACGGAGTGTCGGAGAAAGAAGATGAATTGAGGTATCTCTACTGTCCCAGTCATTCTGGACAAACGCTGAGGTTCTTCTGCAGAGATTGTGACACAGCAATATGCAGTTCTTGTACAGACATCGAACACGGAAGACACACGACGATACGAGCGATGGATGCGGTTGTAGAAGAGAAAGTCCGGTTGGAAGAACTTCTCCGAAGTGTTAATGATAAAGTACGGAGATTTGCCTAAAGTCAATCAGTAACTTATGGAGAGTTTGAGTTTTAATGAGTTTTTTGTGATGACAGGTGAAATCTCTGGATGAAGCTGCGAAATCGACAGACGAGTCGGTGAATGTGCTTGCCCAAAGGAAGTCTGAAGGAGTGGACCAAATCCAATCAGCCTTTGATGACTTAGTGGAGAGATTGGAGGCAAGGAAAAGAGTCCTTCTCGACGAACTGGAGACCCAATTTAATCTCAAGCTGAATCTGATACGTGAGTAGCCAGTTACTGATGTCCTTAATACTTACTTAGTGTGGAGAGAGCGTGGGAAGGAATTCTTCAAAGTGACTTTACACAACTTGTTGTCATTGACAGAGAAATCTCGGGAACTTCTCAAGTCCCACTTGACGGAGGTGAAGGAATGTTGTCTCCTCACTGAAAAAGCTCTTAGCCACGAGAATGAGACGGAGATCCTCTTTGTGAAGAAACAAGTTGGAGAGCGTCTTGAGGAATATGCCCAAATGGAATTGTCTCCTGAAGCTGTGCAACAGCAGTTGGACGATTCCCTCGAGTAAGTTTCCACTCCCCATTCAGTTTATTGCCTAAAGGGGTTTTTAAATGTTTACGTGAATTTTGGTCATATAAAGATTCGAGAGACTGACGGTAGACAGACTGGATGTGAATGGGTTGGGTCGCGTTGTGTCGTCGTTACATAAAGGATGGGCCATTTCCGGTGAAGTTACCGAGTCCAGATGTGTCCCCATAGGGAGACGACACTTCCTCCAACTTCATCTCTCAGCCAACTACGCTCCCAACATTGAACTCGGACTTGAAGACATTCACGTGTCGGCCTCCACGAAAGATGTCGTCTTCTCGTTGGAACAGCCGAGGTTGTCGGACAATCGCTCATTCATCATTAGATTTCTTGTCTCTCGCATCGGATCCTTTACTTTGTCTGTCTTAGTTAAGAATCAACACATTTCTGGTAGTCCATTCCAAGTGAGTACAGTCTTAACTTCAGCTTACACGAAACACTTAATAAGGGACACACTTTACTTAAGTTGAATATTTTCTGTTGGGACTCCTTTAGTTCCACGCATACGACGCAGAAGATCGGTCTGCCAGTTCAAGTCCCCACCATCACATCAACGGACTCTCTCAGAACAGTTCTCCCGTAGGAAACGGTTGCAATAATTCACTCTCAAGAATCCCTCGTGCCAATGGTGCTTCACTTTCCCCTCGGTCGAGAATGTCGACCCCTACCAAACGATTCTACAGTAACGGTCACATCGCAAAGACAAACGGGAATGGCTCCGTAGTTGGGTCGAGTTCGAGAAGAAGTGCTACTTTGGAAGATGACTTGATTCTGAAGATCGGACACAGGGGAAGGGAACGCGGAGGCTTTACGAATCCTCAGGGCGTTGCAGCCACCAACAACGGACGCATAGTTGTCACTGATTCCAACAACCAGTGTGTCCAGATCTTCGATAACACGGGAGAAATCAAGTTACGCTTCGGCGTGCGAGGAAGGACGGTTGGACAATTACAACGACCTGTGGGTGTGGCTGTGCTCCCTGCGACAGGAAACATAGCCATAGCAGACTACGACAACAAGTGGATATCGATATTCGACCCAACAGGGAAGTTTATGAGTCGCATAGGCCATGGAAAGCTGTTGGGTCCCAAAGGACTCACGGTGGATTCGAATGGCCACATTTATGTGGTGGATAACAAGGCCTCATGCATCCTCATATTCCAGCCTAATGGGAAACTCCTCCATAAATTTGGATCGAGAGGAAATGACGAAGGGCAGTTCGCGGGTCCGCATTTCGTGGCTGTGAACTCGAAGGGGAACATAATCATCACGGATTTCCACAATCACTGCGTTAAGGTTGGTGAAACAGCATGTCTGGATTTTATGGCATGTTTTATTACCTCATTTGCTGATTTGGTGATAATTAAACCGCAGGTCTTCGACCATGAAGGAGACTACTTGTACAGCTTCGGGACGAATGGAGAAGGTAACGGGCAGTTTAATGCTCCCACTGGAGTGGCAGTCGATAAGAACGACAACATCCTTGTCGCCGATTGGGGCAACAGTAGAATTCAAGTGAGTCACACACACAACAATAATATTATTTATTATGGCTTGTAGATCGTCTTTTAACACATTCTCTCCTTCTTTCCCACAGATATTTGATAGTCAAGGATCATTCCTATCTTACGTGAGCACTTCTGTGGAGCCGCTGTATGGTCCACAGGGACTCACCGTCACTCCAGACGGCTACGTGGCCATAGCAGACTCGGGAAATCACTGTGTTAAACTATACAAATATGCATAAAAACTTTATGAAGACGATAGAAGATGTGTCGGTGGTAGGAAAGTCTGGTCTGTCGTCTACAGTATACCTACACACACACACACACACGACAGTCTTCAACACTTCGAGCGGAAGCTTCTTTGGGCAATTTCACAGACACAGCTTTTGTGTACTAAAAATCCTCGGAAGGATTGTGATGAACTTGTGTATTGTGACTTGTTGTGAGTTAAATATTAAGACGTTGTGGTAGAGGAATGTGTGTGGCATGGAAAGTATTATTTTGTCCTCTCAGATCTTGCCTCTTGTAGGAATTTATAAACAACGCTGACTTGAAACGAATCCCTGTGTTACAATACAAAGAGTACTTATTATTAATCAACTATACATACACGTCGTCAACAATTACTGAGTTATTCTCTTAATTAATGACTGCGTGGATTACATTGTATTATTATTCGAGGTTACCACTTACAGTGTGAGGAGTATATGCAAATAAAGAATTATGTGATTTTATGCATCCTACAGACTTTATTCATAGCATAGACGTTCATTCAATTTACACATCAATCAACCATGCTTCGTATTGAAGTAGGTTCGGATTAGGGAAGTTCCTCTGTTGTGGTTACGTCTTCTGTTACAGGTGCTAAAGTTGTTGGCTGTGTAGTAGTAGGAGCTGGTGTTGTTGTAGTCGGAGGGTCAGTGGTCACAATGCACTGATACAATCCTGGACTTTGGCAAGCGTTAATATTTGGATCGAATACTAACGGGAAAGGACACTGCATAAGAATAGGAGTGAGTCCATCACAAATGAAGTACTGTGTGCAGTCCAACGGGTTTGGAATGAGAACTGGGGGTTTTCCGGGCTCGGGAGTTGGACATTTGACCGGATATTGTGCGTTAACCTGTGGAGAAAAGACTTACGGTTAATCGAATCAACAGGAAATTATATTGTGCTCACTTCTAATTTATTTCTGTCGTTCTTACTTGCGATAGGAATAGGAGAACCCCTGCGAAGAAGACCCAGACAGCAGTCTTCGTCTTAATCATTGTGACTTTGTGTGTAGATTTGTGTGTTTGAATGTCAACCTGTGGAAGCTTAGTCCTTTCCCTTTTGAGTAGCAACCAACTTTTACTCTCCTGGAATTGTACTGACTAAATAATATGACTCCTAAGAAGCGGAATTTATATGTAGTTATCTATTGAAACAATAAGGTTAGTGAGGTATATGCACACTACTTAATTGAGTTTTTTTATCGAGTTATCAAGCAACTTGAAACATGAAATCATGTGATGTCAGACAAGATTAAGAGATATGTGGGTGACTGGATGATCGATTACTTATTCATTCACAGAGTGCCCTGGATATTTGATATAAGTGTGTCGGAGGTTGCAGAACATGAGATATAATGTTAAAAAAATTATTTACGGGACAAGTGGCTGGAGAATTTGATGGCAGTAACATATTTTTGTATAGCAAGTATGTGTGTGTAGTCCCAATGTGTTTTGTCATGGGAATTCCAGATATCGCACATATGCAGTCCGGGAATGCAGTGTGAGGATTATGCACAATATTTGTATGATCATGTGCATGTGTGTCTGCATGTTCAGCAGAGTATTAGGATGATGAGAAGATCCTTATGATGAATTCTTGATGCAACGGGAAGCATAAAGTCCCACCGGCACCTGCAGAGACCAAGAGACCTCGTGGAAAATGTGATAGAAAGTCTGAAATACTCTGAAATAACTTTTTCCTATAGAAGGACAACCCACTGCTTGGAGCGAGAGAGAAGCAATAAAGTGTTTTCCCAGTTGTTGCATTTCCACCGCGAGATTAGCATTGCTTTGCATCACTTGGTGAACATCATTTTTACAAACTTGTGGCTACGCAGGAATAACACGTCGTGAATGAGGAGAAGTTGAGATGATGGATTCATAGGAAACGTACTTTAGATGCATCAGTAGACTTAAGTATTATATCTAGAGCATTTTGAAATTCCAGAGTAGCTACTCCTTTTCTAGTCCTTCTTACATGAGTATGTGGAAAAGGAAGGAAAGATTTTACTTTTTTGACGTGAATGGTGAATCCACATCGGAAAGTGCATTTCCACTATTTCCAGCCATCATTTTGTGGCACAATGTGGAGACTCCTTAGATAAACACTTGAATCGTATCTCTATGCAATATCTCTCGAATAGTTCAGATCTGTGTGTCAGTGTGTACATATTAAGTCCTCATACATATTTTAATTGTCATCAACATCACACTTATGATTAATTCACAAAGTAGCATTCTTGTGTATAAATATGCTAGACTTCCGATTTCAATTCCCAAGGTTCTTGAATGACAGTAAAACATTTCATCAAACATATCTGAACAATATTAAATTTAGTCTTGAGACTTGAGAGACAGCACCAAATAATTTACTACCTACCAGTTTATTCTAGCTAAAACAGTGAGGACGATAATGACAATACACAAAAACTTGACTATGGATATAATCGTAAATTGAGTTCGGGACAGACGCAATGTGTTTCCAGGTACTACAATATTAACAATATTAACATCAATAACTTTGTTTGCGCGTCTATACCATACAGATACCCAATATATATAATAATACATGCTATACATATTTCGATACGCATAATATCCATAAACAGACTGTAGGGTTTCATATTCTGATTTTCAGAACAATATTTCGTGCTTAGAAGATACTAAACTTAACGAATACACGAGAAGCGAAGACAATAAAATAGTTTTGAGAAATTAAAAGTAAGTGAAACAAGTCTGAAAGTTTTTGTGTGACTTTCGAAGTTTTCGAAGTTTTTGATTTCTAAATCAAAATGATGCCGTGTGGTTATTTGTTGTTGACGTAACCTTTGAACTATTTGCAATTGTACTGGAGAGAGAGAGAGAGTAAAAAACGTAACGTGGTGAATAACGAGGACACGCGTTGAGGTAAAACGCTTTTGTGGGACACATGGGACTAGTTAAATATTGTTACATAACGCAGAAGAGATTTGACGTCTTTGTTCTCCGTCATAAGTGCTGAGAGACTTACATATTATGTAGTTTTAACAATAATATATTACATAATAACATATCATGTTTCACTTCACGTGTACACACGCAGTCATTTGCAGAAAGGTTTACATAACTTATAGATAGGAATTACACGTAATGATTCCAGTGGAATTTTAATGTGTATAGACAGATTCTGATAGATTTATGTATACGTATCAACGTGTGTGTGTGTGTGTGTGTGTGTGTGTAGAGCACCATTATGTTAATTGCAACCTGATGCGTCCTTATTTCTATGATGAGAAGTAGTTAGTAGATAGGAGACTTTCTCGGGTCCAGAGAGATGATCACAAAATATCAACATGTGGAGGTCGGGACTGGTAGGAGTTAAGATCCAGTTTGGATGGCTTCCTTGAAGGATCTGGAGACTGGCGGGAGTGAGTCCGAAGGTACTTTGAGGATTGATGGGGAATAATTGAGACTCAGAGGGGGTTCTGTGGCTGTGGAAGTGATGGAGGGGATCATCTTGGGAATGAGGGCTTCTGTAGGGAGTCCGTAAGGACCTTTGATCAACTCGTCCTCACCACAGTCTTCTTCATCGTACTCTTCCTCTTCATTATCTTCGATCCGACGTAAATCACATGGACACAAGTCATCGGAGGATTTGTTGGTGCCTTTTGAAGCTCTCCGGGATAAAATTCCTCCAACCTTGTTCACCCGAGATGACTGCTGTTGCTGCTGCTCCAATCCTCCTTTGTAAAGCTCGCTTTCTGCAATTTTAATCGCAACTTCAATTCTGCTCACTTTTTAATTACTCACATTTTGTCTACAGGTCTCAAATGCCTGAGGATGATGATTTTTTTCGTTTTCCTTGGATTTTTTCTGAGAAATTAGGGGCTTACGTTTCTATTACACTTTTTTCTAAACCGTGGGCGTTACTTAAAAGCCTCATGAGTAATTAAGTCTACGAAAAAAACTATCATGGAAGTTGCTCAGCTGTTCAAAAACTTGGGAAAGAAAGATAGAATTGTGTATTTCTTTTTCTTTGTCATAAATAATTCAGTGGGAGTTAAAGTATGTGAAGACATGTGTGGAGGTGATTTACAAAACTGAGAAATTCGTCGTGCGTAATCCTTTGAGAAGTTTAAAATTCAGTGGTGATGGTTTGATGAAAGAAGTGAGGTTACCTTTGGAGATTCCTGCCTTTGGGTGGTGGAAGGGATGATCGGTAAAGTAAAACTCGTCTTGAACGGAAGGAGAGTCTCCGTCACTTTTGGAAGTGATCCGTCGCTTGAGGAGCCACTCTCCTGAGATGGAAGTTTCTCGGGTAGCCCCAGTGGTGGAGATTGTAGGTCGTGTGGATTGTGTGGAGAGTCTTCCACTCTCCCTTGGATGACCTAAGCCCCCACTTCCACTGCCCCCACTGTTGTTTCCACCCATCTGCCCATTGTTAATGCAACAGAGAGGGAGAAGACTGGAGTCTGGGAGGGAATGGGACTTTTTGGCAGAACCAGACTTCTTCCTTCCAGAAGGATAAGTGTACGTCCTCGCTCTGTCCGTAGATGAAGACCCTCCAGAGGAAAATTCCTCTTCATCCAGGACACGTTCAACTGGAGAAAGAACATCAAAAGTCAAATGGAAATGGAAATAAAGAGGAAAGTTTTTTTTAGATCGGACTTATTTATTCTGAGGCTAAGGAAGAATCTACTTTGAGAGTATAATATTACGATTTCATCTACTCTTGGGAAACCTGTCGGAACAAGTTTCCCAGTGGAGAGAGATCAGGTGATCGATTACAATCAATCAATTTAACGAGAAAGCACAGTGAGCAGAGCGAAGCGTAGATGTTGATGCACACTGTCAGTTTCGTACACACACATTGAAAGTAACATGGGAAGTCTTGGAGTGCCAGGAGGAATCAAGGAATTTTGATTACGGAAAGTAGAAGAGTTGAGTAGTTCACAACAAAAAGCTTAGATTTAGTTAGTGACCTACCTACGTGCACAATTTCTGAGGGGAACGAGACTTTATATGCTAACGACTAAAGACGCAGAGATGGGGGGAGAGAGAGAGAGAAGGGATTGGAATGATTACGTATGAATTCGCTGAGCCAGTTCGAATCGATCTGCAGAACAAAACAGAATGAATTTCATGCTTGACAAGTTTTCCGGGTGTTCTGAGGAAGAGAGAAACATGAGGAGTAAACAATGCAATTAACTTCTCACAACTTCTTCGAGTCTAATTAACAATTAGAAGGAATTGGAGAAGTTGGTTGAGATGAGAAGAGTGTAAGCTCAATTCTTATTGCTACACAATAATATTACTGCCCGTTGCAACTTGGCGAAGAAATCTTGAAGGAGCCCTTCATCGAGAGAGGAATTCAATTAGTCTAAACCTCACACAAACACTGCAAAACTCTGTTTCACCAGCTTCCGACTTTCTCAATGAGATTTATTGTGGAGTTTGTCTTTCTAACCACTTTACCCAGCACCGCAGCTCTCTGACATTTTGACTTTTGGGAAAGATTCTGTTTTAATCATAATAAGCCTGTCTGATCATTGAGGATCTTTAAGAAGTTTACAATAAGTATCTGAAGGAGAAGATAAAGCACCGAAAGTAGTACACAGACATTTTCCTACTGAGTCGAGTTCTTATCTAGGCTTATCCTTGAGGAAGATCAATCGTTGACAAGTGAGTAGGAGTGAGAAGAATCATCTAAAAGATGCAAAGAATTCGAAAGCCCTTCTGTGTGACAAAAGGTGGACAGTAGCATCCCACGTGAAGGATGAATAAGCAATGGGCTTAAATGTCCAGCTTACTTATGTTGGTTCATACATGCATATATGATATGTTGCGTCCTTGGTGATATTTATTAGGATGGATGTCCACGATCTTTACGTTGCTAATATTGAGAGTGATGCATCTTAAGTGTCAGTAGGATGTAAGAAGAAAAGGAATTCATAAGAGTCTCTTGTATATAATCCTTAGCCTCCCTGATACTAATGTATGGAGAAGTGATGTAAGTAGGATAAGTACAAAAGGAATATCAGATTTCATGGAAGTTAGGTATCGGATTTTGTTCTAGAGTGACACATGCGATTTTGAGATGATTATTATATTCCTTTTTGTGTTCAAAATTGAAGGATGTGATATGTTGAAGATGGAGAAAGTACTTTTCCTTTGACAAGGGAGGAAAGAGGTTCTCGATGTGTGTGTGAATCCTGTGTGTCACTGTGTCAAAATCGTTTGAAGAGAAATACATCATGGCCTCTCCTGTTTTGTTTTGTATACCCTTATGCACAAACTTACATATGCCGAAAAGATACGAATCTGAGAATAGTTTGTCATTTGTCATTAGTTCGTACACAATAATATCCATGTGTTGTGTGAGTTACTTTCTCCGGTGATGTGTGGAGCTTTCGAGGAATCTGAAGAGTGAAGGCGGATCATTTCCCTCTGTATATTTTAAGGCAAAATCACTAGCTCACATTCACACGTGTGTCATACAACTTTCACTACATTAACTCCTTAGGTGAAGGAGCTGTGAGTGTGTCTCTTGATCCATTATTAATTCAGTAATTTATGTGGAAGAAAGGAAAAGGAGAGCTGTCATTTCATGAAGAGCAATCAAAAGCTCTAATTAAAATGGCTGGGTAGTTGAGGATGCGGAGAGAAAGATGGGTTTGTGTCAGTTCACATCATTTTGTTAAGTGTCATCATTGCTACTACTTATTGCATGAACAACGAACCTAAGTACTTGGTATTATCCTTGTCATTATTTGCCAACAATGAGGTTTTCTCCATATAACTCAACAAGCCTGTAGAGGGATGGAACTCTGAACTGTAGACTATTCAAGCCACTTACTTACGCTTACTTGTTGGCTTTTGCCATTTCGTTGTTGAATGATAAACTTTGTGCCAAAACAAGCTATCATTTGATAACTCCGTTTCTTACAAATAGCCATTAATAATTCTGGGAAATGTCTACAAGAGAAACTCCGATAATATGATGTGCAACGTATGTGCCTACTAACAGGAATATTATTATTATGGAGAGGATTGGGAATGAATGATCAAAGTTTCCTGGAGTTTTCTCCACTCTCCTTTCATTATTTATGTAAAAAAGTAATGGAAATCGAAACTGAATGTATGAAGACTGTCGGTATATTATTCATCGTTACTTGTGTCACGATCAATGGTTACGTGATGTGTCTCATTAGGTAGGCACACAAGAAATTAAGCAGCGTGCATGAATATTCCATTGGAACACATACTACATAGTTTGTAAGAAAAGAATGAAGAAAGAAGATATTTCTAGCGGATTAAGGAGTTTATTCAAGCATAATAATATTAGCTACAATGATGAACTTCAGAAGATCCTGGTTGCCATCGATGTGACAACTTTATTATTGTTCGCTGTTGTATTTCTTGGAAGCGAAATGAGAGAGGTTTGTTTTCTCCAATTAATTTCTCCTGCGCAAAAGTTTAATCCGCGCAAGCAGGTGTTTACATGTGCGTCCTATTGTTTAAGATGTTATCGAGATTATGACATGAGAGACTCTTCTGAAGACGCCTTCCTACACTAGAAAACTTGTAGAAGTAAGTTATGTTAGGCAAATGTGGTTTAGCTTTGTTTGGATAATATTTCACACAAGAAGGAATTGAAGTAGCTTAAGGATGTCAAATAGTTATACTTGTTGGCTTTGAAGTTTTATTATGCGTATGGACAGTGTTGAGGTTTCTATTATTAGAAACCGATATTTGTGTGTGAGCCAGGATGAATCGTGAGTATGGGGAAAGTTTTAATTAGAATGAGAAATCGAGTACACTCTCGACTGTCATATGTATGATGGCGAAATCTGCGTACAGTTGTAGAGCCTAGACGATATCTGGAATCTAAAGTAGTGAGCTAGTAGCTGGAGTCTGGAGTGTACATACTTCTATTTGCTAGCGTCATCAAAACGGAGATTGAGTTGGAGTGAATGGTGTGGTTCGACGAGAAAGACGTTTCTTTGCTGCAAGCGAGCACCTGAAAGGATTTAATTGCTCGTGAAATCCACAAAGCTTTGCTATGAAATGGAATTCCTCTCTGTGTGGAAAGAAGTCACACTAACAGTGTTACATGTTAGCTTTCGTCAGTACACATTGACTTCTGGTAACATAAATGAAACGAGACACAGAGCGGAGTGAAAGCAGCTTCATATTATTGCTAATACGTTCTCGTGTGTCTCTACATAATAACCCGAGTTTTAGTGTTAATACTTTAATACTTCGCCCATCTTTCATAGAAGTGAATGTCGTCATAAATGGAAGTAGAAATCATGAGAAGAGTCCAAATGAAGTGAAAGCTATACTTCGTTGCTTCTACATTAAATGATAACAAAATCAAAAGGTAAATTATAAAGGAAAGATAACCTTTGAATCGAACAGGATATTTCTGGCTTTCATGAAGGTATATTTTGTATGTGTGTGTGTGTGTGTGTGGCATATAATATCCTTGATTCCAACTCCAAGTTGTAGAGAGAGTGAATCGTGTCTGTGGAGAAAGCAGAAATAAGTCTAGCGTGGGAAGGACTGCGGGAAATTAGTCTCATAGACTTTTGGGTTTTTAAATTGGATTGTACAAAATCCACGTCTGTAGTAAGAAAGGATCGAAGAAGATAACGGCGATGGTGATGATCGTCATTGACTTCAATCAAGACTTTTACGTGGAAGAACTCGCACGTACGAGTTTGGGAGACCTTATAGCGTGTGTGTGTATGTGTATGTGTGTGTGAATGGTAGATCAATATCCAAAGCAAACCTTGTGTAGACTTTTTTTGTCTTTTAGAGAGAACGAGTTAGGATTGCATTTGTAAAGTGAAAGCTAAGGAAAGTTGGTAAAATGGTGTTGGATATTTTTCTGAAGTGAGTTTGCCTAGTGGCATTCCAAAGCAATAAACTGGGTACGAATGTACTTATGTCAATAATCTTTGGGAGGATAAACGCGTGCGGGTGGTGGCGGTGGTCGTGGTGGTCCTCGTAGAGGTTCGAATCTCTCGAAGCATTTGGAAAAAACAATGAAAAAGCACCCGCGAGGGTTTTTACGGCATCCGAAATTCAATTCTGAGCATGGAAAGACTAAACAGACTAATAAATCCATCTGAGCGGAGGTTGAAAGACGCGGATGCCTCTCTTCTGTCTAGAAGAGATGAGCTCACACACGTTTGTTTACTCTATTATTACGCTTCTAATTTCTTGGAAAAGATTTTTCATACGGGTATGTGAATAGGCAATCCCTTTAAATGTTGTTTGATGTGTTAGTGTAATATGCGGCAGAAGGTGGGGAAACAGGGAGGCGTCAGCTAATGTCAGCGTGACGGATGACAGGTGGCTGAGTGAAAGAAGACTTTCCAAAATAATCCAAAAACGAGAACAAGGACGGCGTAGTTGTTAAAAAATCCCTGGAAATGAGAAGAAATGTGTAAAAACAAACGTGAAGCTTACCAGGTGCGAAAGTGAGTTCCCTTGGGGGTCGGATGAGATTGGACCCTAAATGAGTGTTTCTTGGAGCATTTGGTCCTCCTCCTCCTGCAGCTCCAGTGAGGATGGCTCCTTGGCCTGGTGCTCCAGTTCCAGCGACGTAGTGAGTGGCCAGGAGCCTCTGCCTTGTCGTGGTGCTCTGAGATTCTCCAGGACGGACACGCACAGGTCCGGGTGGAGCAGCTGAGGCAGTGATACCTCCGCCAATGATGACGACTTCAGTACAACACAGACAGAGGCAACAAGAACCCCCGTGCTTGCACAGCTTGTCTCGGAAAGCCCGTCTGAATCTTTTGGACATGACAGAGTAGAGGATGGGGTTGATGGTCGAACTTAGGAAATAAAATACCCCTGTTGAGCAACACAAAATGACACACACATTTCCATTAATCGATCCACCAGAAAGTTGAGTCCGTCTAGTGTTGCATCATGTGGTTAAAACTGGTTATAGGTTAGTTACTGTGGTTGGTCATAATGATATAGAGGACGACTATTACGAACATTATCGCATGGAGAGAAAACTACCCTCCCGTTATTAGATCACTGTGACAAGACTAATTTCCATAAACCGCTTTATGTCCCGCGTGACATTATGTTAAAGAGATGTGAGTTCCCTGTGATTATGTTTTTCAAGGAATTCCAATTGTCACGACTAAATTGCCCTTTTTGTTTTATGTCACAAAGAGGAAGCTGCATAATTGACTTGTTCAGTGGGGAACGAAACAGCCAACGACAGAGTAGTACACAAGACTTCATCGGATGTTACTATTTGCACCAAAGTAGTTCAGTATTGCTAGTATTGCAGCACAGCCTTGGCGAAGAAACTCTTTCGCTTAAAACAGTAGAGAAAAGTTCAAAGAATCCGTAGAAAATTATGTTTTTTACCCAATGAATGGGAAAAGATGTAGGAAGAGGAATTTAGACGACTTCACAGAAATAATCATCACACGCTTTGTTAAACTCACCCTCAAATCTCCTTTGATGGTTGCCCACTAAAGTTTTGAAGTTGCAAGCTCATGAAAAGTTTTTGGAACGATTTTTTTCGGAAAAGGATTTTTGGTGGGTGAGCAGGGGGTTTATGGAAGTGGAAACTGGTGTATGTGTGTGTGTTCAATAACTGGATGTATCATTGAAAGGAGTCTTATTCTGCTTCTACGAAGTAAAAGTTTTGAAGCTACACACATCCAGCGTTCCACTGAGAGCGTTTACTTCTCTTGTAGAAATAAATATGGGAATTGTGTTTTCTCTTCTTGATTCGCGGTTTTGACAAGATCAATTTTATCGTTGCAATGTTGCTACCTACCTAGTAGTACCTAGTCAGGATTCCACGTGAGTTTTAGATGAGTCATATCAGTCATATGAGAGTTTGGAAGAAGTCGGAGTGAAACTATAATATTGTACAACCATATATATGCTTTTACTACTTGTTGATTAGGTCAAGTAATCTATAGAGGAAATTTAATAGACTTGTGCTTTGTGACTTGTGGTTTGGTCTACTTCTAACTTTCACCACCTGACAATGAATCATAAATAAACTTGCATTAGCGTGTGTGCCTCTCCATTTAGCTGTGCATTCCTCAGAGACTCAAGTGTAAGGGGAATGTAGCGGTGGTTTCATTGTGTGCGTGTAATATGTGTGTCTAAGCCATAAATGAAGCTCAGCAATGCTAACAAAGTACACGTGTAAGGATTTAGACACACACACTTGCGATATAGTTTATAATTGGACTTTCACCTCAGCCTTTCCGTTTCCAGTTGGAGCAGATCAGTCTGATGACTCGCAACTCAACACTTGTCATGTATACTTGTACCAGAAGGGAGAGATGAAGTGTTATGTCTGAAGCTTCGAATTACAACCTACCTACTCACATACTTGACGTGAGCATGATACTGTCAGACGCTGTATCTACACGATTAGTGATTCCAAAGAGAAAGTCGGATCAGAGAGAGAGAGACAGTGATGCTCAATCTTGTCTAACGGTAATATAAACGGAGTCAGGAGTAGAAACAGGGGAAAGTATGTGAGGGAGGTTCATAAAAGGAGAAATGAAATGACTGACCAATCTTTCCCATACATACGAAAATCAAAGGAAACAATATTCCATAGGAAGTGTCGAGAGTCTCTTTGCGGTAGGAATCATCTCTCTGGCTTAATCTTGTACGAATTCTACTTTATTGACTGGAGTAGTGCTTCGTACGTACGCTTGTGTGCTGAGGATGATGACGGTAGTAAATGAATTAACGATTCACAATAAATCCCACAGAAGAATACTGTCGAGGCTTAATAACTAATTACTGCATCAATTAAGGGAAATGTCCGCCATAACTTTTACCTGCGACGTAGAAGATGTTCTGATTGATATCTCTGAGAGTCCCTGTCCACTCTCCGTACAGAGTCACGTACACAAACATGAGTCGTTGAGTGTGGTAAGGAGCCCAGCACACGAAGAATGCGATGACCACGGCAACTGCAAAAAGAAACACACTCATCATGTAACGATATTATGTACAATCCACTAACAAGTATTTAAAGAGAAGTAGTTTTCAATTAAAGCTTGTGAATGCTTTGTGAGTGCTTCGTGTGTAGACGTAGTCACGTAATATTAGGTCAATATATTATGATACAGACATTCCTCCATTATTTTGGATGGAGAGGAGGAAACGACACTCAAAAGATAACGATCAAACAGCCCTCATCAACTCGAGCCAGGGTGCAGTTAAATACATTTTGGGAACGAGAAGGGTTGGTTCCTTAGTTCAGAGTTGAAAGAGTACAAATGTATGTGTGTGTGTGTACATTTAGGTGATAACATCTTCCTATTTCCGTCCTGGATTTAATACAACACACATATGTTGATATCGACTGTGTGAGGCGAACAAAAAGAGTTAAACACAGAAACACACACACACACACGTTGTGCTGTGGGAAACTTTGGATGAAAGCAAAGAGTTAGTTAGCAGAGGAGGAATTAAAGTAGAGAGACGATGGTTGAATTGTGCGGATAGAGAGGTGGATTGTTTGGTAAATGCAATTCTCGTATCGCTATCTTTGTGTTGGATGTACAAAACCTTCTCTCTTTGGTCTTTGGTTGGTTTGTGTGTGTGTGTGTGTGTGTATTCATTGTAAGTATATGTGCTGGCCGAATTTAATCTACTTCAGGGATAAACTACTCTCCGTAAGAAGAAGGCTGAAGGAACGGAGAAAGAACAATGTAAGTGTTCCAGAGAAAATGAGTCTTGCCATTTGGTATTCTTCGAAGAGTGAAGTGCAAAAGGCGTTCCGAGTGTCTAATTAACATGCAAATAAATATAGAAGCTGCACGGTTTGTTGGATTGAAATTATTTTGGGTGAAAGTAGAGCAATATTGAGGAATATAAAGAATAGGTGAGGTGGAGGGTGAAAAGACGTTTGATGAACAAATGGGACTGACTTTCTCTCATTGAGCTTGGAGATTAGACCTTTTTTGGAGTTTTGTAGTTTTTGGTGGAAGTTTTATGGAGGAGAAAGCGGAATTCATTGTGACCGGAAGAAGAAGGAAGGAAAAAGAAATGGATACGTGCACACGCAGGCAGGCTGGTTTTTCTTGTGTGTGTGAGAGAGAGTTTGGCTGTCTTTGTGATTCACTAAAAGGGGTTAATGTGTGCAAGGCCTGGTCTACTTTCATTTCACTCGGTTCTATTAAATCCCGAGGAGTAAGGAACGGCTTAGTGAAATGAATGCTAAGAGACACCAATGCTCATCCTCGTAATGTGGATTTATAATATGGGAAACGGCACTTACACAACGCAGATTCAGGGCTTTTTATCCACTCACTCGCAGTGAAGAATCCAACACATACGGATACATAATATTATATGTCGTCTGCTTTGAAGTCTTTAGAGGAGGTGGTGGTGGTGGTGGATTGTGTGAGACGTACAGTGTGTGACTTTGGTTAGATTCTTTTTGAGAAATGATACATTGTCTTAGGAATAAAGACAGCTTAATACATTTAGGGAATTATGCGAGCGCTTGGGGATATCAACGGAGAGAGGCGAACAGAAAGCAGGCGAAAGATGAGTTTGGAAAGGGAGTTTGTGTGTTGCAAATAGGCTTTGGAGGATGCAATAAACCTTTCTCGGTGGTGGGCAATCGATAAGGAAAAATGAGTTTGCTAAAGGTTAAGAAGACTAACCGAGCATTCGAATGACGGCACGTCTGCTTTGAATGTGTTGTCTTTCAGCTTGACACCGTTTGGCGTTGTAGTTGGAGTAGCTGTGGTTTGGAGTTCCTGGAGCGATTCCAGGGGTCTGAGGAAGAATGCCGTTGTTATAATTGGGTTGGTGTTGAGTAGCGCAACAGCGTCGAAGAGAACCGTTCCTTGAGCTGCGGTGAAGGACTAGAGCGATGCGAAGGTACAAAATGAGTATCAGGGTCATCGGAGCTACGAAGAAGATTCCGGTAGAGAGAAGCATCAGAAGTTGACACGAAAGGTCTGGTTGGTCAAAGGGCACTCCGCACCAGGCAGATTCCTCCATTGTTCTGTTCTGAGGGTCGAGAACATAATTCACCTGTAGAAAAACAGGAAGTGAGATTCCAGATAATAATTGATGTCGGTTGGCAGTCTTTGTGTCTTGTACTACACAACGTTTCCGAGCATTAGAATTATAAAAAATCGATGAAAGGGATGAACTCTCGTTTGTAATTCTTGTATTTGTTGTCTAATGGTCTAAAGAGGGGTCTAATGGTTCTTGTACTGCTTGTAAATGTTCGTATTACGCTAATGAAATGGGTTGTTCCCGAACAAAACACAACGGAGCTTCTCTATATAAGCTCTCTCCACTTCTTTCGTTACATAATAACTTGTGTCTGTGTCGTGTGTATGTCTGCATATGTATGAGAAGAAGATATTACTCTGAGTTGCTCGTGTTTCTCTTTTTTCTGAAGTAATCTAGAAAGCTACTCTACGACCGACTGTTAGAACTCCTCTAGAAGTAAAATGAACGCTGCATTGTGAGTGAGTGTGTATTTTTTCATTGGAAGTGAATTCTAACGAACCACACCATTACCGATGCCGTTAACCAAAAATACACTTGCTGACAGCCCCACTCCCACTACAGCCATTAATTCAGTCCAATAATAAAACTTGTGTTTTTTGTGAGATTGAGAGACACGAATGAATTTTCTGTTTGCCCTCCTTTCCCGATTTGTAGGATGAGTTCCTTTTTGGATATTTGAGCATATTTTTCTGTCCCTGGTGTTATCCGAAACCGAGAAGCGAGTGATTTATGATGGGAGAAAGTTGATGAAGGGTTTGAGAGGGTATATAACACAGTAGTTGATGGGAGCTTTATTAATTGATTAGAAATGGGGACAATTCCAGTATAAACGAGGCCAGAGAAGGATCAAGTCAAGATTTAAGTGAGTACATGACAATGGCAGGGTAGAAATTTTCTTGGGGGAGAAAGCTTTCTTCTAGTACAACACCATGACCAATTAAAAATAAGATCTTAGATCGATTCACGTCTCGGGATCCTTCTCTCAATTCTCCTCAGAAACATAATCGACTTTTCCTCAGACTCCTTCATCGCTTGTCATTTTCATTTTATGAGAAATTCAATGGGAGTCAAGAAAACGAGTTGCTTTAGGTTTAATACACGAATTGAGGGTGATTGTGTGGTGACTACAGACTGACTATGTATGTATACATATACTCACTATAAACATCACAACTTCTTGGAGAACAACCAGAAAATGAGATATGAAATCGAAGCGTTTTAAAGACAAGGAACAAATTCTAGAGGAGTTTTCTTTGAGTAAAAGACGCTTCAATGGGAAAGACTTTAGTTGTATTGAGCAATATCATTTAAGATTTAAGGTATATCCAACTAGTGTCCGTATGCTGTTGTGCTGGAAAATTTTTGTGCGAGATACTCCTTCGTAGTTCCTAGTTATACTCGTTGTTGTAGTGTTGTAGTGTAGCGTGCAAGTCAGCAGAGAATGCGAGTATGATGAAGAAGAAAGCTAATCTCATTTGAAAAAGGGTTGTTTTGTGTAAATCCTAGTGAGTCTTTGTTCCTTCTCGGAAGACGATGGTATAAATGGTTATGTGTAATAGCTCCGCGGAAGTTTCTTTAGTGGAGAGAAAAGTATGGTTTCGACTGAGGAGCAATCATTCGTTTCGTAGTCGACTGCACATATTCATAATATTCTACATGATACGATTAAAGCGTAGTGTGTATCTCGTTCTGAAGAATACGATCTATTTGTCCGTACTTTCTCTCTTCCTCACACACACACACATACACACATATATATTCGGCCACAGAGGAGAAAAATCACCATATAGCCATCCTAGAGCTGTGGTGCAGACTACTTTGATCTTTTACATTGGGCCTATTGCTTCTTATGGAGATGGTATCTTTCGCATAAGCAGAGAGGAGAAAGTTCTTCTTGCCTTGGTGTATGCTCCCCATGGGAGTGCAGAGGCTATGGAGATAATCCAAATGAGGGAGATGACTCTCGTAGCTCGGCTGAACTTTGACTTGGTCTGTGTTCTAGAAAGGAGAGAGAGAGAAAGAAGGATGGAATTATGAGTTGTTACGGAAGCAATTATGAGATTACAGGGCAAAAAGGCGTACCTCATGGGATGGCAAATGGCTATGTATCGCTCCGTTGTGAAGGCGACAATGGTGAGGATTGATGCGTAGGTCGTGGACTCGGTCAAAATGCCTCGGATGTCGCAAGCGATTTCTCCAAATATCCACGGGTACTGGTGCCACATCACGAAGAGTTCCACGGGCATAGCTGCGAGAGAAATCAATGAGGATAATGATTATCGTGTGAATCACACCGACTGGAAGTATCAGTTTGCGTGACATGAACAATTATGTAAGAATAAAGAAGGTCGGGAGAGTAAAAATAGAGTTTTTGCGAAAGTCAGTCAGACAGGAGACTGGGGTAATGTGAGGTTCCTTCTTTCTCTCGCCTGTCTTCTTGTGTATGCACACACTTATATATATAAATATAAATATTAAAAGCTCGGACACTTAGGCTGCCTTCTTCATTGCTGTAAGGGAATGATGGCAGTGAGGATGTGAATTTGAAACAGACAAATGGGACTCAAGGGAAGGCAGGGGTGGTCCATGTTGTGCATGCATGGAGTGACGCAAGGAAGAAGATCCAAACGCAGCCATGCATACCGGAAGGAAGAAAAGACTGTAGGAAGTTTGGCGTAAGCTCAACGAAGAGAGCAGAGGACAGTTCCCAAGTATTATCGACAACTCCACACACTCCCATCGATGATCCACGTTAAACTGATGTTTAAAGTGTCGGTGGGAAGTGACTGTGTACGACTGACTGTTCGCCGTATCAACAAGGGTATCAAGTACGGGTCCTTATGTAGGATGAACGTTCACGGAGAGCTGTGTGCTGGAGCCACAGATCAAGTTTACTTTAAGAGCGTGTGAAACGGTGTTTTTTTCGGATCGGTTGATAAAAGGCCTGCTTATTCGGATGGGAGGTGATGGAATGGATTCCATGAGAAACGGGAGATCATGAGAGACCAACTTATCTTTCAATTTGAAAGAAAGAAAAGTTCCCCATGCAAGTAACTTTAGAGTTTTGAAAAAGTGCCAAAACAATAAGAACTTTTGTTGTGTTTTGGATGAATTATGGAAATTGCTGTGATTCTGGATGAAATCCGATTATCTTTGCTTTCATTCGAGTGTGTGTGTTTGGTTATTTATTCAGAGAGTATATCATCGTGTGTTGGTGAAAGGGATGGGGCTGCCAATGGTGGTGCGGCTTCTGGTGGTGGAGGTTCTGCCACGAGCTAAGAGTTCTCTGTGAGTTCCCTCCCCAAGAAGTGATTCCACGGTGGCCCACATTCATCGCCTACTTTCTCTTTGAAGCGTTGAAGACTGCAAGGGCAAGAATAGGAAAGGAGATGGAGAAGAGACGTTTAACCCAACTTCTTCTCCCTCTGAGGATTGACAATGACTCAGATTAACTGCTCTATCCATGTTCCCTAGAAATGTTTCACGCTGTGAGGGCCGATGTAGAACGAAGAGAAGTTCTTGTCTGGTTACGTAGGCAGTGGAGTTGTGTGTGTCTGTTTTAAAGATGGAATAAAAAAGCTGATTCTTCTTGCTCCGAAATTATTGACGGGGATTGACAGAGACATGAAGTAGAATGAAACCAAAATAGTTCTTGCCAGGGCACTTTCAGTAGGACTTTGTATTTATATGTTTCCTGGAGGCTCTGCTGGAAGTGTAGCTGTACAACTGTGCAGAGCCCTGGCTGAAGAATACGCAATAAGGGACTTTGAAATGAAGAGAAATAAAGTGCGGAGGATTGGTATTTGACGTAGAGTGGTGACAGGCTTGTTGGAGAGAGAACTGCTGGTCTCTCCAGAAGAATTGGAGAGTTGAGAGAAAGTGGAAAAAACCATTGGGAAGTGGAAAGTGATGGGTATTTGAAAATAGAAGTCTTTTCGTGGTCCATGACACGGCGAGAATAACTTGGAAGAAAAAGTCTACACTATTTTTGCGTCTCAGAGATGATTTTAGAAAAAGGTGAGGAAAGGAAGAAGAAGGATACCTTCAATCACTAAAATTAGATAGTTTCTTTTTGGGAAAGAGAAGAGAGAGAGAGAGAAAGCCGTATTATCAAAGATGTGTGTGTGTGTTTGAGAACAGCGACATATATATTTTTATATGTCTAAGCAAGGAAGGAGTTACTTAAAGAACAGGGAATGTTGTTTCATCTTTCCGAAATCAACTTGGAGGCGATTTGGTTGTAGTTTGAGCGTGTGAATAAATCTCAAGGTAATGAGTCAAAGGGAGAGAGAGAAGAAGGAGAGAGTGGGAGAAGCTTGCTTTACCTTATTATGACTGTTTGAGAGATTGTTTGTGCAAACACACACAAAAGAAAGTGACATGGGTAGTCAATAATAATTGGTGAAAGTTTTGTTATGTCTCTGGATTCTAGAATTTCTAGAATATCAACATCAACCCTCTTTAGAATGGCCTTCCCTCTCTTCTATCGTGACTCCTGATGCAGACTGGTGTAGCCTGCTTGATAGTGGAGATTGGAGCACACGAAGCAACCCTCGTGCCAAGAAATCTCTGCTTCTTGAATTCCTTTGAGATCTTTTGTGTGGTGTGTGTGTGCTTGTGTGTGTGTGTGTGTGATTGTGTCTGCTGGAATCTCCTGGAGACGTTCCAACGAACGGATGAAGGGTACAAAGCACGGGGAAGAATTCCATTCATTGAAGACCTCGCCTTATTCCCTTTCTCTTCTCATTACTTTCAATTAGTCTATTTTTTAGTGTGGAATTAATGAAATGGAATGAGATTGAAGATGAATGACAAGACAGTTAAAAGCAGACATGCGAGGAGGAGACTCACGAGGAGAGGATCATCGTGAAGACAAGCCGAAAAGGGTTTATATGGGTTTTGTCACATGATGAGATTGGAGTGTCTTTTCTTATGTGGACAATAAAGCTCTGAGATTTCTCTCAACCTTCCTGTACTCTCTCTCTCCGTACGTGTGTGTGTGAGTTGATTGGAGATATTGACTTGCAAATTAGCCTCGTCTTTGTCTATTAAATGCAGTGTGAGTATTTGCATAGAGATTGGGCAATTAGCGTACATGCAATGCCATTCATTCTCCCACCTGCGTCCTCCTCGCAACTAAACAACCTTGGATGTAAATTACGTTCAAAGAAAGAAAGTGGAGGAAGATGTAAGTGTGAATGTGTGATAGCACGATGGCAGAATAGTGTGAGGGACATTATCTCTTGTCTGTTCTCCCATGAATGGACGAGCAGATTTGTTTAAGTCGCTCGTTTCAGGCGAGAATGGCAACCGAGTGAGTAATAGATTGGAGAGAAGCTTGAATGAAACATGTGCTTGAAACCAATGAAAACCTCATTCAATCGGTGGAAACCTGGAGTTTGAGATGTGCTGGTTTCGACTGGAGATAGCTGAGTTGTGGTTGTAGACGAAGCAGAGAGGAAGGAAGCTAACGGAATGTGTGCGTGTTTATTCAGTAGTATATCTGTAGTGAGAGTTCTGTAGTCTTGGAGGACTTTCTCCAGTGAAGGCTTATGAGTGTGACTCTCATCAGAATTGGAAATTACTTACGTTACACCGGAGGATATATTGCGTTAGTAGTGCAATAGTAATTAAGGGAAATGCATTGTCTGCGAGGAATCCTGATTAGAATAATTATCCCGTGTGGGCAAGGATGTTTTTTTAGATAGAGAGCTGAGAGAGCGAGGTGAGATGTTGTTACATAAGTCAGGGCACTTTGTGGCAGAGTAGACTGATTAGATTTGTCCTTTGGACGGAGAGACACGAAACATACACACGTACATGGATTATAGATGCATGCAACATACACACTGGAAGACATGAGCAAACATTAAAGCAACAATGTGTGGTTTTTGGTGAAGGACAGGGAAAGTGATTAATTGCTCGTGGTGTGAATGTCTACGTGAGGAAGTAAAGGAGGATTAACCGTTTAAGGATTAAATGGCTCGATGGTTTCGTAAAGTGGTTGGGATTGGAGCAAAGCGTATATATTAAGTGTGTGTGTATACATTATTGTAGGCGAGAGATAACATAAGGGATCGTTCCCACAGGGTTTTACATATAATATATCCTCGTGAAAATCGGTACAAATTCAAAAGACTGAAGACTGTTTGTGTGTGTGTGTGTGTGTGTGTGTGTGTGTGTGTGGTGTGTGTGTGTGTATGTGTGTGTGTGTGTGTGTGTCTGGTCTCAGCTGACTGTACACGGTGAGTGAACAGGGTGAATAAATCGACCGATGATTGCCTCTCTTGAGGGAGTGAAAGGTGACAAAATGGTCCACAGGAAAAGGACAGGATGAGGACCTTCTTGTTCAAGTCGTCTTGAGGATCTCAAAATCTCATTTGTCATTTATCTCTCTGGATGTTCTTCCTTATGGCAAAGAAAATTTAATTGGGAGTTGAGGAACAATAGAAAAAGAAAAAAATGATGGTTTTTTCATTGCGACTTAAAGAAAAAGAAAGGCTGTATATTGTGGAAGAAAAAAGAAACTGGACTGATTCCAGGAACTTTAACAATTATTGTCATCCTAATATTAATTTCGGAAAGTTAGAAGTGTGAGAGAGAAATATAATTTGTTGTTGGTAGAAGCTAAGACAGGGACAGACTGGCGATTATACAATTTCTGTTTCTTATTATTGCAAATTTTAAAAGTGTTATGAAAGTCTGCAGCCAAAGAGGAAGGAAAAGCTGACCTTAGACAAACTTTTGTTTTAAGGAGGAAAGCCTTAAAGACATTTAATGCCCATTACGAAACTTATTGTATGGATGTGTTATGAGTTTGGGGGAAAGTTGGTTAGCTGGGTTGGTTTGAGAGAGTTGATGCATGAGGAGGAATAAATGGGAATAAGTTTAAACAGAGCCGATGAAAGTTGGAAAAGTGGGGGTTGTTGGATGGAATGGAATCTCCGTGTCAATCTTCCGGTGGATGGAGGTGTTGGGGAAAATTGATTTCTTGGGGATGACATTTGGGGCAACTTGTCTTTCGTCTGTGACCTTTTTGGACCGAGTGACACCGGGACAGGAAATGAGCTCCTTCTCACTTTGATCTCTAAAACTGCATCATATCAATCCTCGTCTCATCCTTATGATTCAAGAAGATTGTGTCAACTGGATGGGACTCCCACTGAACTGACTGAGCTGACACAGTGCCTAACCTGACTTGTGTAACTCTTATGTACTTATGTTGCTCCAGCTATTCCTCTTCGGTCTTGATGTAGTCCGTATGCTAGTGTGGTGGTTGTAATGGACTAGAGTGCATACTTGCCCAACATGTTTACCTTGCGACAATGACGAGGATTGATCAAATATAAAGTACACTGCGTTTTGCGAAAAAGCATTTCGCTGAAAAATATATTCACAGGGTTTTCCACTCCGAACAAATGTTTGCTTTTACGTTTCATCGCAACAATTTTGCTTTCGTAGGGAAGAAAAGATATGAGGAGAGAGTTTCTACAAAAGGTAAATAAATAAGACTCTTTCAATCAAGATGTGTGATTGAATTTACATAAAAATACACACATCATTGGCTCCGATCGTGTTATCATTTTTCCTCTTCGCTGGATCTTAGTTTATACGTGCCTGTGTACTGTGTACAAAGCCAGGCGGAATATGCAGCATCACAAAATAAAAATAGGAGAGGAGTTTTTTACTTTCTTTTACACACACACTCATCCACACACACACACGAACACGCTTCTTAAACTTCTGTGTATTGAACCTGTTTGATCCTTTTCCTTGCGTATACTTTTTTAGCATAATAGGTGGAACGATACGGCTGCCTTGTAAAAGAATCTCTCAGCAGCCCAATAAGGAACACGTAAAAAATAGTAATAACGCTTGAGAAAAATTGCCTCCCTATATTTGATTCGTTCGTGGAAGGATTCTACTTTCTGGGTGTAAAATTGAAGCGGAAGTGAAATTTCGTTGGTTGTTCGTAAATGAAATGAGAGGAGGCAAAAAGTAGTTTTCCCTTCTTTAGTAGTCTCGTTTTTTGCTCGTGTTGTAAAGTTTGTAATTATAAGTAAATTATGAACAGGCTTCATAGGAATATTGAAGAGAGGAGTATTAAGGTAAATAAAAAAGTTAAGTGCCTCCAGGTTAGACGAAGTGGAAGGAAAAGTTCTGTAATCTTTTTAGACTTGTGAAAGAAGGAGCAGGCGGTCTCTTGTATATGGACACACCAGGAGAGATCATCTCCAGTAGAGAAGTGTGAGACAGCTAGACGGAATAAGTTCTGGAAGAAAGTGAATTTAAGGAGGGATACACCCTTGAGAAGTGTGGAGTATTAGAAAGTGATCGAATCTCTGTAGTGAAGATAAAACGGTCGATTCCTGGAATGGGGGCGAGAGAGAGAGCAGAAGAAGCAATAATTCACGGTGTATTTGAATGATGAGGAATATTTATGAAGACTTAATTGCACAGCGAAGAATGGATGAATGGATGAATTATGCTTGACATTTGCTGTTTCTGTGTGTATAGAGTCAAATCAGGAAGGACAAATGAAGGAGTGTTAGGAGGAATAAAGGTCAGAGGTTAAGAGAGAGAGAGAGAGAGAGAGAGACAAGTGAGGAGGAGTGGCTGGCGGTGGTGGTGGTGGTGGAGTTTGTAAGGGGAATTTATGGACACAGACTGTACAGAGAACAAGATGGTCAGGAGGGAATAATGGAAGGCTCTAAAGAAGTGAACAGAAGAACTATTAGAGATGGAATATTAGAAGCTTTAGTGCAGCGGCTGGACTGTGTGTGTGAGTGTAGTGCATAAAGCTATCGTGCGATATTCTGAATATTCTGGCGTCTTAAGTCGAAGAGATTTATTTATTTGAGGAAATGGCATTCACCCAAAGAAACCGATTTGGGGAAACGGGCTTTTTGATTTGAGAAATGGATTCGAAATACCAGAGACTTGGGTACTTATTGACCTCATCAAATCAAAAGTATCAATCTTTCTGGGCCGCAGTGAAGAAGACCTTCTCCCTCCTTCGTCATTGCCACGAGGACAGAGAGCCGTGTGAGTGTGTAAAGTTGTGGCAAAGCGTTTTTCTTTGTGGTGTTTGATGTGTAAGGTTTCAAGTATTTCAAGTCTTTCGCTTTTACTCCTCCCATCCATTTCCTATAATGGTTCTTCAAGTTATTTTTTCACGTTTAAGATGGGCCTTTATTCTCATCGAATCGCATACTATACGCGTGTCCGTGTGTGTGTCTTTCTGGTAGGCAAGAATGGAGTTTTTTTGGAGGTGGAAACTGGAAAGTGAGAAAGTCTTTCTAATGCGATTTCTTCAGGGAGGAACGGACAGAGCAATTGGGGCAATTTATATGTATGTGTCTGTCTGAGGAGATTAAAAGAAGAATAAAAATGAGACTTTGAGAGGAGAGACATGATGAGGGTGACGAGAAGGTTGTAATGGTGTAAGTAGTGAAACTGGTGAGTGATGGACGGAAGAAGAGAGCTTGGAAATTGGATCTGAGGTTTGACAAGTTGTTGTAATTTGGGTGTGCGAATCCGAAGGTGTGTGACTCTTCAGATCTGCCCAGAGAATACAAATGAGTCGCTGGGAATACTTGGAGCGTAGGGACGAGATGGAAAGTGTCAAGTGAAGGGGAAGAAAAGGTAATGTAGAATGGTGGGATGAGACTTCCATGGAAGTGTGTTTTGGGTAGTGTGTTTGTATGTGTGAGAGTGTCTTCTAATTAATCAGAGGATTAGTGGGAGCGAACACACACAATCACACCTTTATATATAGGAACACTAAGTAAAAGAGAAATACAATTCTTGTTTTGTTCTAAACGCCGTGAAACCAATTAGGAGGCTGAGGGACGGCTAACGAAGGTTGGAGTGGCAGAAACACAGCCTTTCACTTCCTGTGGTCAAAACTCTGAGGAAACTTGAGGAAAGATTATGTTAGCCTCGAAACCTGGGAAAGAGGACTAACTAACGTGTGCGTATCTGATTCCTCTGTGTATACTTATCATTAGGAATGTGTCTCACGTGTTTGTGTATATTAATATATTAATGTATTAATGTATACATGTGTGACAGGAGAGAGTTGGTAGGACGGAGTGAAGGAAAAGTAGTAATTGGAGTTTGGGAACATAAATCAACATTTCATGGACCATGTTTTGCATAAAATTTCCATACTAGAGAAATGAATATGAAAGAAGGAGAATAAAAGTCACCCTGTCATGTGTGTGTGTGTGTGTGTGTGTATTTCTTAGCGTAGTTTTTTATATTTCGTCGTGGGAAATGTTGGAAGTTAAGGGAAAGACAATTTAGAATTTTGTATTGGGTGGGGAAAAGAGAAACTTGGAGAAAGTTAGAAAGCAAAGGAATGTTCCACAAACGTGTGTGTTAAGGTTTAGACGTTTAGAGTTTTGATAAGTTGTCGGGTGGATGGCTTTCTTCCGTGTGTATTTTTAGATGAGAAATAAAAAAGATTTTTGGTGGGGATGGTCATATTGTAGCAGCCTTAAGGAGAAAAGAGATTTCTCCTTTGGTCTTTTTTAGTTCCTTCATAAATCTCAACTAATTACGGGAGGAAAGAAAAAGAAGTAGACAAAGCAAGGGAAAAAGCGTAGGGAGGATGAACTGCTCGTGGTGGTGTAATTTGTTGGCGGAACAAATGTTGCAAATTCTCATTTTGTTTGACCGGAGAAATGAGAATTTTGTTGGACAGAAATTTGGAGAGCGAAAGGAAGAAATAAGAAGAGGAGGAGGTGAAGGTCTAGATTGGTAGGTTGTAGGTGAATAGTCTCTCATTAGTCTGTCTGCTTGATTAGAGATTTTTTCAAGAGTTTACTTAATGAATGCGCAAGTTCTGTGATGATAAATGAGAAGGAGATTGGGAATGAGTAATAATAAAAATACGGGTAATAATTATTAGTGAAAGAGAATTACTTGCCTACAACGAGAGTAGTCATATCAGCTATAGCCAAGTTGAATAAGTAGTAGTTGGTGGCAGTGTGCATATACTGATTGGTAATTATCACAATACACGTCGTGACATTACCAAACACTCCGGTCAAGAGGATAAGAATGTAGATCGCTGTCATTGGAATTAGACTTTCGTAAGGGAGATTCTTTGGGCCCAAGTACATTTCCAGGTACGAATCCACATTGAAACTATCGAGGAGAGTACTGTTCGGAGTCCCTACAAACATCTCTTCGTCTTCCATCTTAAGCTTCTAATCACGTTAATTGCTACTTAAGCACTGAGGAATCCCACATGACATCAAACGAGGTTTTGAGAATTCGCAGGGAAACACCCACAACAACCCACACACACAAGAGTAGCTTGAGCTTAAAATCTACATGGAGAATGAGGATTTAACCCCTGGGAGATGGGATTTGTTTTCTTGGGGTAAGTTGAATCACTTTATAACAAACTCGTGTGTGTTTGTGTAGGTTTACTGGTATACATATTTTATGGTTTATTATGTAGAATCGAATGATATTGGTACACAGACATTGAGTGAGTATGGTTCGTGTTCCAGTTTCCAGTCTGGAGTATCCAGAGGAACAAGGAGAGAGGGTCTCTTCTGAAGTGCGACTGGGTCCAGAGATGAGTTGGAACTGAGAAGTTGTACGAAGACCCACCTCAACTTAAGTGAGTTGGGCAAAAAGTCTCTCTCACTCTCCTCTTCATTACAAATAGCAAATGCCAAATACCCTCATCACCATTGTTCGTCCCCTTTAGCCTTGTTGTGTGTTTTTAAAAGTGAGGAATTGATTGTGTACTTACTTTCTTTTGGCCTGTGGTGGTGGTGTAAATGTGGTGGTTCTATGGGAAAGTGTTGTAGCAAGACTAGAGGCCTAGAGGTGTGGTCGCCGTAGTTTCTTCTTGTGTATTGTACGTACGAGTGAGTGTATAAAAGGAATAAGAAGAATGGGTCAGCTAATGTGGAGAATGTGTGTGGACAAAATGAAGTAAGAAGGGTTTCCACTAATGGGGAATGGGAATTTAATATGACTATAGCATGAAATGCTTTCTCCATGTATTTTTAGCTTTTTCCTGGAGGACAGGAGTCACTTTGGAAATTGCTTTTTTATCTCAAGAAGACGTGGGAGAGTCACTTGCATTATTCAAATGCAAATGATTATCATTTCTTTTAGCTGAAGCTTCTCCGGAGGAGAAGAAGAGATGGAGAAAACTGGTTGTTTTAACTTTTGACTTGGAGAGGTGTTGAATGGAGACCGTCGCACAGAGTGACTTTCTCGGGAAAAGGTAAACAAATAAGGGAGCCAAAAGGGTAATCTAAATGCTAATTCAATTGGTGTAAAAAATAAAGAGAGAGATGGTGTATCTGGATTAATATGTATACTATAGTGTGTATGCGTGAGTGTGTCCTTGTAACATTCGTGTAAATCGGATTGCTTAATTACTTTATCCAATAAATCTACGGGAGAGAGAGAGAGAGAGTACATTATTGCGTACTTGAACTGTGGGTTTGTGAATAATATTGTGTCATGTTTGTATGTGTTGCACGTGGATTAATGGACTTTTCTATGGATGCATCTAATCGTTATAATTAAAATGTGCAAAGGTTGGAATAAAGTGCGACAGATTTCGTGAACCTGGCTGACGAACTCCTTCTCTCTGAGCAAAAGACAATATGAAAATATATGGATGCAAATAATATAATATGAATTAGCTTGGAGGTGAATCCTTTCCTAGCAAGGAGAGAGTCTGGTGTGGCTTAAGTCTGGTTGTGATGGATTAGTTGTCTGGTAGAAAAAACGTTAATTGCAAAGTAGGGATTGTAGTATGTACAAAAGGAAGTAATTAATTGGAGATTAAACATTTAAGAGAGAGAGAAAGAGAGAGAACGTGAACCACTTGAGGGAAAGGACGGCCTTCATTACCATGCGAGGATTGATAAACGACTGCACTAGTCTAAAATTGAACTACCCTGGAGCATTTGAAGTCAAACTGGTTCTTCTCTTTCATTTTTCACTTCAGGGTGCTCAAATCTAATAGCGTTTTTAATATTCTAATATTTCGTGGAATGATTTTTGTCTTTGAAGATTTATTTACGCGAGAGATGTTCAGCGAGAAGATGGGAGAAATACACTCGCGTATGCAAAGTTTTTATGCCAGGTACAAAAAGACGGATGAAAATTTGCGTATGCGATAGACAGTGAGATGATGAGTCACGTTAAGTCTGAGGTTTGCTCCACCTCCCCTTACAAAAATACTGCTTATGTCCTCAAAGGAACGTTTTTTTCCTGAGTATGTGACTTCATCTGCAGACGAAAGAATTGGAATGATAATAGCTTAAAGAGCTCTAGTATGCTTATCGAGTAAAACTGTCCTTGAGAGAAGCTAAACTAAAAATATGTTGGAGAATCGATTTTGAATTATTTCAAGTCTCCTATCAGTGGAGAAAGATTCTTATGGAGAAAGCAGGATTATTTCATAGGTATCGTAAATAGATTTCTAGTTTCTATTGCCGATTAACAATTTACTGAAGAAAGTTGAGGAGAGGAGAAAGTTCCCTCTGGAATGGAAGGAGCAACCCGAATTCTAGCCGAGAGAGCAGATGTCTCTCTCCTCTGGAAGGAACGTCTTTTACACACATTCGCATCGTTCCCATGTTTTATTCGTAGGTATTTTTAGTATGAACGCTTCCGAAAGTTTGTTCCTTCGCCTCTCTGCTGTCTCTGTCTTGTCATGACAGGGTTATGTTTTGTGTGTGTGTGTGCACTTTAAGTAAGTGTTTACTCCTTCCGGAGTTAAGTTTTGTTGGGTGTGATATCGTGATATCTCCTGGACGGGTAAAAGACAATGGACAAATGACGAGACAAACACGGATGAAACAAAAGTTTGTTGTTATGAAGTAGGACACAGAATAAGAAAGAAGAAACTTAATCAGATGGCTGATGCAGTTTGGTTGTCTGAGGAGGAGGATGAGGAAGAAGAAGAGTCAGTTGGGTTTCAGTCTTGTCGAGAAAGAGCAGAGCAGGAAGGAAAAACTTTTTACTTTTGAAAGATGGAGTAAATTGGAAAGGAATATCTTTGGGAGTCTTGGCTTCCATTCAAAAGGCACATGGAACATCTCATATTCATTCATTCCACTTGGACACACCTAAACTCCTTCACATTTCACTCTCCATTTCTCATTGCGAACGTATCATCATTCTCATGTCAGTGTCAGTCTGTCAGGTTCTCCCACACGAGAGGGAGAAGGATTAGCACCCCACACCACACACACCAAATTGCATCATTTGACTCGCAGAATAACGACCCCCATTCTTCATCTTTCAAAACCTTCATCGTCGTCGTATGACCCAAACGGAAAATACATGCGAATATGGGCCTTTTCAAAGACCTTCAAAAACACACACACACCGCAGTGCATACTTTATTGGTTTCAAACCGAACCTCCTCATCTCCTTCTTCGACAGAGAATTAAACGTTGAATGCAGCAAGTGAAGTTCAGCGAGTCCCCAACCCAAAATAAATCTCTCACAAAAAGAACGCAAGGAAGGTGAAGCAATCTTGAGATAATGAACAGAATGGAACCACAACGACCACCAGCAGCAGCAGAAGGTTCCCAGGTATCGACTGATGCCGCAGGTTACCTTCAAACTTAAAAGAAAGTGTGTGGCTCTCTGTTCACTTATGACAGTTAATAGGTTCTTTAATATCGTCGTAGGAAGTACGAGTCCCCACCCTATCGTTCCTCTCTGACATTTGCACACTTTTGGTGTACAACACACCTCGAGGAGTCCATAATGACAGCGATGAATTGTACGCCTCCCCACTTTCTCCGATATTAAGTGCCTTTCTTCCTTCCTTTAAAAAGGCGTGTAATTATCTTAATAGCTGTGCGAAATACTTTAAACTCCGTGAGATATGTTCGAACGAGCCTTGGCCTCATCTCACTTATTTCCCTGTAGATGGTTTAAGGACACAGGGCCATTCATATACACATACCTACTACCTACATACATCCGTCGTACATGTTCATCGTTTTAATTTATTTCATTTGCATGAGCTTTCTCCCTGCGAGGAATTCCCATTCTCTGGAGTTGGTAGCACACTTAAGTTTAGTAGTGTGTTATTGGGAAGAGAAATTTATTTGTGTTTGCTTAACAAACGGATGATGGAAGGGTGAGATGAATGTGCTTGATAAGAGGCGAAGACTGAGAAGTATATTATGTGCCAAAGGAGTACGGCGTACGGAAATGTTAGTCCGCACTAAATGGAAGGTTGGCATGGACGTGCCTCGTAAATCGGAGAGGGTTTATGACTTGTGACTTTTATGTTGAGAGTTGCATGCACACACGGTTGTCGTTTGAGATGAATGTATAATGAAAGGAAGACGACGACGTAAGGAAATGCAGAGAGAGACTTGGGTAGAGAACATTTAGTTCACTTGTCCCGGTCCACATTAAACACGACATGACAAAATAGCGTTACTATTTCACAATTTCTTTCACTTAGTCGCGAACAGAGTGAAGAAGGATTCAATGCAAATGGAGTTATTATTAAGTCGATGGGAGAGTGTGTAGTACTGTGTAGGGAAATTGCCCTACTACAAGAAAAGTTCTCTCTACTTTCGTACGAATGACATGGGAGGTTTGATTTCTCGTCTTTCTACGTCTCCGTCGTTCGTGAGAGATTTATTTTCTTGGGAAAATCACAAACCAAGGGAGAGAGAGAGCTGAGAATTATTATTGCAATGTGGTTTCCAGGCTTATCTAACTAAGACTGGGTCTTAGGAAAATGTAAATTTGCTTTTGTATTGATTGACTCTATGAATACTCGACAACGGTTTTTGGACTGAGTTGTGTATTATGTATGTGTGTGCGTGCTATTGCCGTCGTCACGATGAAAAGTCGAATCATTCTAGAGAAATAATTTGGTCGTGATTTCATAGACTAGCAGACTAGCAGTGTGGAAAGTGTGGAGAGAAATGGTTGATGAAGGAATGGACAGCTTTTGAATCCATCTACTCACTCAGACATCTCAACTAGTGGCTTTTGTTCGGAGCTGTTCAAAAGACTAATTGAATTAGAGAAGGAGAAGCTGGTGAATTGAACAGAGAAAGCATAGACAAGTGTGTATGTAGTAGAAGGAAGCAGAATACCCGTACCCGGGTGGATTATACAAAAAGAGAAGCAGTCGGTATATATATTGTACGTCTTGGTGTCGAATGTTGAGTGTTCGGATTTCAATTTGTGCTGATGCAGCAACATAAGGACGAAAGGATGACTAATAAGACAAGCTGGGTAATTCTACGGAACCACCGATTAATTTGTTTGTGAAGAGAACTTTTCTCGGAACACATGAACACGAAGATTGCTACTTCAGCTACGGAAGGGCTGCAGTAAAGCAATTAGGTATTTTCAAGAAATGGAAACGTGAGATGAGTGTTCTTAGGAGAATGGAGCAATCCGAAGCTAATTATTATGATAAGGAAGCATAGGGAAAAGAGAGTAGGGATGCGGGTAGTTGGTGAATGGGGAATGGTGATGGTGGGTAGAAGTCTGTATCTACAGGGGACGGAAGTTTGTGCAGAGAATCGAAAGAAGTGCTGGAGAATGTGGTGGACGGTAAATGAATGAATGGAGGAAGAAAGAGCCTGAGGACGCGTAACGGTTGGAATGAACTTGTCTCTTTCCCATACAACTTTTCGAACATCCGAGGAAGGAAGGCCATTGAGAGAATACGGAAGAAGAGGGCTCCGACACACAATGGAAACATAAATTCGCTTGTTCCTCTAACGTGTTATATAGTATGAAGTGCAGTAGGTAGACCTGAACTTGGGACGATACGACTGGGAATTTGGTTTCCTTCGCATGTAAATTCCTAAAAGTTTAGAGGTACCTTGGCCGATCCAATTTTTTCGAAAGCTTAGTATGTCATTTTAGTAGGAGAGGAAGTTTATACAGTTTTTTGGAACCATCGCGATCGCTTTCTCCAATAAAACTTTGTGGATATGTGTGAATGATCAAGTGATGTGTGAAGGGAAGGAGGAAACGTGGGTGAAAGACGTAGCTCAATATATGTCTTGTTATTTTTCCTTTTCTTCTTCAAGAATTTCATCTATAGTGTGTGTGGTGTGTGTGTGTGTGTGTGAACCAATTCCTTCACTCAGTCTCAATAAGCGTCAACTTGTCTTCACAAGGAAAGACCATTATGTGGAGTTTGGGAATTGGGAGGATGACTGTGCACAAGATCAAGCTCAAGGATTTTTGTACTCGGATTTCGATTATTTGAATTCATGAAATGCATCTACAATAAGCAATTGAAGTGATTTTTTCCATTCACACATGGAGGATGAGGAATGAAAGTGGAAAAGGAAACACAAAGAGGATATCACTTTCATTTCCCAAGTTTCCTGGTGTGTGTGTGTGTGTGTGTGTGTGTGTGTAGGTCGATTGGGTGTCGTGGGTATTTCAGTTGTAAAGAGGTGTTTTCTCTTGTTTGTCTCTCTTAAGATTTGAGGCGTGGTGGGACCCTGAAGAGTCCAGAAAACTCTTTGACGAATTGTTTAGAAGAATAAGAAAACATTTTAGCAGAATTGTTTAGAAGAGTCGGATCTACACAAAAGAAAGAATTAAAGTTGTTCAAGTAATTTCCAACAATGTGTGTATGATGTTGATTCTTTTCGGACATGAAGGAAACTGGATCTCTATTGTTTTTTGACAGATTTAATTTCACAAATGAAAGAGTTTTTGAGTTTCAAGTGTTTCTGGGGAAAGATTTTTTGGCGGATGGGACCAGAAGAAGACGAGGATTGAGTGAAGCAAGGAGGTCTTTATTATCATTATGGAAGTTGGGGGATTCCATTTTGTATAGTTTGTGCAGTCCATGTGAAAGTCTTATGGGACAATGCACTAGAAAAATTTGCAACAACTTATAACCTCCAAACCTCCAACTTTGTGGGTGTTTTTCCACAAGGGAATCGAGCTTTTTGAGTGAAGTTTAAAGATGAAACTACACACCTACTTGAAACATAAGGAGTATTAGAGAGTTGCTTCTGGAAACAAATGGAGAATAAAAGTAGATTTCTGGTTTTGTGTAGTTAAGAGGCAGAAGAAAGTGAGGAATAAGGAATAGAGTGGAGATAGAAGGTGATGAGATAGGTGGCGAAGAAGCATAAGGATATTATTACACACACGGTGAACTTTAAAAGTTGTTGCAGCTGCTTCCAATTCATTCAGAATTCCAATTGTCTCTCTATTTTAATCTTTTGGCACTCGGATTCATTTAGTGTGAGGAGAGAGCGAGAAGTCGAGTAGAGTTAGATGAGAATCGAGAGAGTATAGAAATGTACGGCTTACATGTGTTTGTGTGAATGAGTAAATAAATATTGTACGCATTCCCCGAGAGGATATCATTAGGAAGGAAAAGGTGTTGTGGAACAGCTAGTTTTTAGCTTATGCAAACGAAGTAAGTGGAGAGGCGAAAATAATGATTAGAATAAGCTGGAGTAGCGGTGGTTGTTTGTGAAAGGACGCGGATAATGGTGTGTAGTAATGGGTGAAGAATGCAAAAGGACGACACGGCCGACGGTAACACTGTGTGCAGTGACACTGCCAGAGAAGTGCCAACGGAGAGGAAGCGTGAATAAATGATGATATAAAGTAGACTGTGGACAGAGACAAGTTGATGATGGTGTGGAGGAGGTTAGTGCAATACAATTGGACAGTGTTACGGACCACAAAAGACTACCGTTATTTCCAAGTGCATTCCCCATCTAATGGGACAAAACTTTGGAGCCTCTCCTGCTCTCCTTCCCCATGTGTATCTCCTTTCTAACATGGAATTCCTACCGAAAGTCTCTCAAACTCTCCAATGGTTTATCGCTTTAGTGGCAATTCAGAATTCCGGTTGGGAAAAAATATCACCACCCGCACACACTGCGGACGATTTGTTGGCGTAGTGGGTCTGGGGATTGCGTCACTTGTTCCATGAGGAGAGCCTCTCTCTGTTTTGGTGTGGGTGGAAAGGATTTTTAGTGCGAGAGACAACGGAGAACGGAAGGACTTCTCAACTGGCCCAGTGTTGAAGCCATTTCCAACTTTCCCGTCTTTCTTTCCTCTGCTGTATATTCATATTCACCAGTGTGTGTGTGTATATAGACATATAGAGAGGAGAGAGAGAGAGAGGTGGATGGATACTCAAGTACTTACACTCGTCATTTGTCTGTGTGTCTGGACTCGAGTCAATTTCACGTAATTTCTTTAAGACTATTGCGAATTGTGATCTCATTCTTATGAGTGGAAAGAGCGAGAAGGAGTGGAAACACGCGAGAAAAGCATTTTCTCCAAATTCCCTTTGGAAGTTGTGATGATAACACGGGCCTAATCAAGTGATGGATGACACTGATTCTTCTCCAATGACTTTGTCTTTCTCCTTTCACGCTACTTCAAGTGATCATAATCATTCGACGAATCAAAGTAGATGAGTCATACTCTGCAGTAGTAATGCGTATAATGAATAATGATACACATCAGAAGTAGCGAAGTGTATGGAAAGGTGTGTGTGTGTTTCACACAGAAGAAGAGGAGAAGTTCTCGGGCTAACGATAACGGTCTGAGGTATATTTTAGCTGGAGTCTTGGGGAGTACTTGTAATAACGAAGTTCAGGTTTGCAATGGAGCACTAAACTAAACTACTACCAGTGGGACTCTCGATCTCCTCAGTAGTTTAGTAGGGGAAGTAGGAGGGAAGTTCTGGTTTAATGCACATGATGGTCCAGGTGTGGGAGTGGTGGGTGTGTATGAATGTGAGGTTATACCAGGAGAACTGAATAATTGAGCGGGACAGGGAATTCACGGAGAAAGCTGGAGTGAAAGATGAAGTGGATTCCTGAACAGCATACTTGGCATTATGCAAATGACTTAACATGTATGCATTCGAGGGAGCAGGTGAATGTGAAGGTTGCTTGCTGTGTGTGCAGTGTGGGTGGTCGCGACTTTACGGGGCCTAACCGTTTTTATCCACAGAGAGATGACGTGTGCGACACCCTCTCTCTGCTTTTGTGTTGAGTTTCTCCACGAGGAGAAAGTAAAAATGAATGTGCACATTCTTTCTTCCTTCCTCTAATCTCTTTTGTGTTTGTGTGTATCTGTAGTCTTTGTGTGCAGTTTCTCGAGAGAAGTAAGGAGGGATGATGAAGCAATTAACGACTAGATAGGATCCCAGAAGATTGAAGGGAAAGTTGATTTAATGGAAAAGTTGTTTTGTACTTTGTACCTCTACTGTCTGTGCATCCTTATGGAGGAAGGGAAGTGAGATGAAATGAAGCAACGGGGAAGGTGACATGAAGCTTTTTAAGTGAATCCCATGCAAATACTCAAATGTCACATGCAGAGGAGCCAAAGTGGATATGGTTGTCGGGGAAAAGGAACTTTTGCCCTTTCTACGTCTACGAGTATCGTTGAGAAGGATTTATACTTCGTCACTTCACAAGACTTACTGTCTTGACTTTTGCCAGGAAGGGGAGGAAAGATCAGGTAATTTTCTTAAAGTGGGTGGTGATGGGGTAGCACTGGATTTCTTTAAATGACCCCTGCACACACACTACGCAAACAGGCACTCCTGACCTCCTGAGTTCAACACTGGCCATGGAAGAAATTTTTATGGGCACATAAACTTATGATAATCATTATCGTAAACGTAAATCATTTTACTTCAAGGACTTTATAAGGGGAAAAAGGTTTTGCTAGAAAGAGAGAGAAGATTTAGGATTAAGACGTGAAGCTGAAGGGAGAGAGAAGAATTTGGGTGAAATTGGTGTGACACACGAGGAGAAGGTCTGCTGGCAAAGGTGGTGGGTGGAAATGCAATTACAAAAAAGTATTGACCACGATGAGTTTTGTGTTAGTGTGAAGATGTAGTTGAGACAAAAAGTGAGAAGGCTGCTTCTTGAGTGAAATGCAATATAAATTGGGTGAGGCGATCTCATTGGCGAATGCAATAAAATTACTTTCTACATGAAAAGTTAAGTGAGGAAATGAAATGGCGTGTCAGAAGGACATAATATTATTATTTTTCTTGGCAACACTACCAAGTTTTTCGGGTAGCTTGAGGCCCGACCTACTGACCCCTATGTGACCTGGGGTACTCTACAGTGAGAGTTAGTTCAATTTATATTTATATACGGTGAGTGTGTGTAGTCAAGTCCAGTGGTAGGAGGACAGGAAGATGAATTGTGATAAAAAGGAAGGGATTGTGGATTAAAGTTGAATGGACTTACCGAATATTAAAGTGAGCATGTCAGCAATGGCGAGATTGAATAGGTAGTAGTTGGTGGAGGTCCTCATGTAGTGGGCCTTGTATATGACAATGCAGGTGGAGAAGTTTCCAATAATTCCTGAGATGAAGATAAGAGAGTAGACGATGGTCATGGGGATGAGACTTTGGTACGGGAGGTGGACAGGACCGAGGTAACTCTCAAGGTACGTTTCACGAGCTGTCTCGTTTCCGCTCCACCCGATTAGCAAGTCTTCCTCCATTCTGCTGACCCTTGTTTGTCTCACTTAATATTCACTATGGCTCACACTCACTTGACGACTCTTTTAGAAGCACTTGGAGAAGAGGGGAATAAAAGCCACTCCCACTTCGTCTTGTGGAGACATCCTGATAACTGATAACGATCTTCACAATTAGGATGTGCCTCCGGGGAAGATGAGACGGTTATTTTATAGAGAGCTGTAAGTCGCAGGGAGAACAATGGGACAAGACTGTGTGTTGATTCGGTTGAGTCAAAAGTTAGTACTAAGAATACGATGGAATGAGTATGGACTTTTTACCCGGATTCGGGGGGAGAGGAGAACTCGCCAAGAATCAGGGATGATGGTTACAGGATCTTAGGATGAGAAGGAGGAGGATGATGATGATGTTAGTTCATCTGATTGCTGTGTGTGTGTACATTATACATAAAAATACAAGTAGCAACTCTTCTGTAGGATGAATTCATGTGTGTGCATTGGCGTGTGTGTGTGTGCTTGAGATGTTGTGGACGTGTGGGAAGGAAGGGAAAGCGTAGAAGTTTGGGAATAAACAACTTGAATGGGGAACCACAAGTATGAATGAGGAGGAATCGAATAAAATAAAGTGTCAACAAGCCAAGCCGTCTTTTAGTTAGACAATAAAACACTTTTATTTCTCGTTGTGTACAAAAGGATTAGTAAGGTTAAGTATTGGCACTTTCAGACTATCAAAATGGTCTCACTTCTTCTCTTTTTCCTTTCCTGTCGATAGAGAGACACACACCAACAGTTTGTGATAAGTGTGTGTGGTGAAAGTAAATGAGACTTGTATGCGTAGAGGCTTCTACTTTCTTTGTTTAGAGAGAAAGAATACAAGAGACTTTCTTTGGTTCTATTGCTTACGTCTTCTTATAAAGGGTTGTAGACTTATTGTGTTATTTTATTATAAAAGCGTAGAGAGAGAGAGTCTTGATATATTTGTTGGATGGGATATGTTGCACATTGCATCTATGGATGAAGTGGAAGCATATTTAAGTTAGATCAAGTTGTCCACTGTGCGGTAACTTCAGAATTCATCGTGTTTGACAAGAGCTTCACCGAAATCAGTGGCTTGTGAGCCAACAAAGATGTCGTATTTATCTAAGACTTCTTCTTTGCTCAGTTTGCCGTCGGAATCGGAATCAGAGACGTGGATGAGGTGGTTTGTCTCAGCTTCCGCGTGGTCATACTGATCTGGAAGAATCCATTGCTTTACCTGTTTACACAGAGGCGCATTAGATCGATTTCATTCGCGTGATTATTACATGAGGAAAATAACAAGGAGATTGCTAATCTGATTACTTCGTCCTTGTCGAGCAGCCCGTCCTTATTTTTGTCTCTGTATGTTTTAAACGACTCCCGTTCGTTTTCGACCCATGCGGGTTCGTCATCTCCAGGCTCACCTCGATATAAATCGCCTGCATACACACACAACGAAGCCATTACATTATATTTAAAATACGGGTAGATTTGCGCTCAAATTCAAAGGCAAAGGGTAGATTTGGTTTTTAATGAACCATTTTAGGCAGAATCGACAAAGATGGGTAGTTGGATCTCTAGCTGGTTTATTTCTCGAATCCTTTTTATTTCGTTCTAATTGAAAGCAACAGGAAGGAAGGAGCAGCAGACTTCTGGTAAATGAAAGGCCGCTTTATTCATTGAAAGCCCGTTTTGTGTGAGTGGAGAAAGAAGATGTTAGGAATAAGGCTTCGCATTTGATCCCTCAGTAAATATGCGAAAAGGAATGGAACAAAATAACCAAGTAGGAGTTAACTAAACCCCCGCCAGCCATGCAGTCTATTATTCTACGTGGAGTTTTGTATAGGCGAGAAAGAAAAGGGAAGTGTGGTAGACTGGGGAGAAAGCGATGCTAACTAAAGTTGACAGAAGGAGATCAAATACGGAGGAACGAAGCATCGTCGTCAGTTTACAATTTTTCTGGAACCGAGAGAAAGCGAAATGGATCTTTAAGTTAATTAATAAGGCCCGTCTAAATTTATCCAGAGTTGATGGAGGTGACCATTTTTCATGGAGAAAATGGTCCTTTTTGACACATTTTGGGACGAAAGTTACAAAAACCTCCCACACACACATTTGTCTGTGGGAATGTTGAAACGGGTATCTCAGTTGGGCAGAGACAGTGGGGCACTGTGCTCTATTTGTAGCGTGTGTGATGTTACGTTGCAATTTTGATTGGGACTGCTGCTCTTATGTCTTAAGGAAACACTTGTTCATGCATGTTGGAAAAAGCAGTTTTCTCGGGAAAAGAGATGACTCTTAATTTGGCAAAGTTGAATGAAAATTGAGTCTCTTCGTGGATGAGTTTTTATAGAATTCCCAGGACAGGAAATGAAATTGGGTTTTGTGGTACTCACTGATGTATTCTGCCATGGAGATGAGACCGTCTCCGTCCTTATCGATATCCTCGACTGTTTCAAGGACGACGACGTCTTGCATGTGCTCTACATCTTCAGGGTGAATGAAATTCTGGAATTCCTCCTGATTGAGAGAGTCATCTGCGTCTGTATCTGCGATTGTCCATCGTCTCCTATCTCGCTGCATCATTTTGGTGTATGTTTTTCGGTCTTCTGTTCCTTCGGGTTCTCCTTCGAGGAATCCGTAGTTGGCACGTTTGTATTCGGGCCAAGTTATCTTTTCCTTACCGTCAGGATTGTGGATTCTCCACTGTGTCTCTGCATCTCGGACTACAAACCTTCTTTGGGTCCACTGGATCCACTTTTTAAGCTCACTGTCTTCCATAAACCCGTCTTTGTTCGTATCGATCTTGTCAAATATAAGCCTGCGACCAAAACCTCAGATTATCATTGGAAATATGGGGACTAGAAAATAACCGTATTATTATTGTATGGGCTGCCTAATGTGATGTTTATGATTCATAAGATACACTTTCTACAAATGAATTAGAATCTTCTAACAACTTCCTTCGTCGTATACGACACGTTCAAGATGCTCCCTGGTCACGACACACGACATAATGTGCGATATACTTGAAATCTCGCCAAGAAATTCGAAACCAACGCTCACATTTCTACACACAAGTTTCTCTGCGAATTTCAGATAATTTAGCGACCATGAAGAATTTGATTTGTGGTTTTGAGCTAATTTGCCAAGAAGATTGGTTGGTCAGAAGAGACAGTATAATGAAGGAACTAAGGGAGTGGGTGGGGGGAGGTGTGATGAGAATAAATGAATGAGCCACACCCACCCAAGTCTTCGTCTGGATTCAGAAGGCGAGAGTTCATCAAACTGCTTGGCCTCGTCACCCAGAAAGGCTTCATGGTCGTACACTGAGTTGTGTTCCCCATCTACGAAATGATCAGCATCACTCAGGCCCTGTCAATTAGTCACAAAGTAAATATAAGTAAGGCTGGAATAAAAACATGGTAATCCATCACTGAAGGAGAATGTTGATCCTACTGCGAGTTGGTTCAACGAAAAAGCTATGGATTGAGTGTTACGAACGGATTCACTCCACTTTGATTCGTTTCGTCTTAACTTAATGATGTCTATTCCAGATTCACCCAACTTGGATGGTTTATGCTGAATCGCATTACTATGCATGGCCAAAAGAACTCAGAATGTTAAACGGTGTATTCTGTGTGTTCGTATGTATGTGTGCACTTCTTCATAGTGGTGAGGCGATCACTGGTGAACAGGATGGCTTGTTACGTGAGAGAAAATATTTGAGAATGCAGAGCATGAAAGGAAGCCGTTTTTATTGAATTCATTATGAAGCAGATTCCCACAAGGAGACGTGAAGCTGAAGAGGAAAGTGCAAGTGCAACAAGCCGTAATGATGGCGGATGGGGTTGATTTAATTATTTCGTTCGAGATGTGCCGTCAAGATTTTGGTTGGCAAAGATCACAGCTTGATTCTTACGTAGTGCGAAATGAGACGGGGTTATCGCCTTCGGAATATTATTATGTGTTGGTTTCATCTTACAATGGAAGTGAGATGAATTTAAATTCGCACATTCAATTTAAAGTGGAGATGGGATGAGAGAGACGGAGGAGGAGTAGAAGGATGTTTTATTCGTAAGACAATATCAGGGAAGAGGAAATTGCGGGGAATAATAATACTTCCTTGAGTTGTTCCTAGCAGGTTTGTGCTGGATGCTGTGTGTGTGTGTGTACGATCATTTACTGCAGAAGATGGAAGAATGGGAGATATGGTTAAGGAGGATGTGAAATATGAAAAGTTGAATTGGAATTTGAGAACTTAGAAAAGAGTGTAAAACGAGATTGTGGGTGAAGAGTATAAACTGAACGAAGTGAAATTTCCTGTTAGAAGTACATAGAGCAATTCGCTTGAGGAAGAAAAGGTAGGTAGGTTTTTCAGCTCAGCTCAGTGAGAATCTTTAAGCTCCTCTTATCGCGGAGGATTTGGTGAAGAGTTTATAAAGTTATGAATTACATTGTTTCCTTAGTGAGACTTTCTACTTTCATATCTTTGTAAGAGTTTCCTCTTCGTTGTTTGAGTTTGGAGGTTGTTACTTCTTCTGAAGTATTTCCGGCAAAGAGAAAGCAAGTATTGTTTTATGAAACCGATTTTTGTACCATTTTGGTAAGATAAGGGATCGCTTTGTTTCATTCAAGATATGAATGGAATATGGAATAGAGACACAAAAGATGACGGGAAGTTTGTACAAAAGAGGTTGTGTAGTGAATTGCTTGAGGTAATGTAATTTCTGGTTGGAGTTGAAAGTGGAAGGAGAGGAGAAAGGTGAAGGTCTGTGGATGGAAGATGTATCTATGTGTGTGTGTGTGTTTCTTAAGGTATATTTATGACACGGGGAAAGTTGTTCAATAAATTCCACTTTAAATCCTCCGCATGTCGGTGTGTAGTGTGGGTGAGAATGTCCCATTTCTGGAATTCAGGATGTATGTGGATGTGGAATATATATGGATCCATCCTAGTGGATGAGCTAATCGAAGAAGTACACTTTTAGTTTTTATGTCGCAGTCTCTTTCGTACTTTAGTGGCAGTTATGTATGAAGGGAGATCTAGAGAGAAACTAAAGGAGACACGAAGCAGTGTATTCAGGATGAGATGCAAAGTTATATCTTATATCCGACATACGGTGTATACTTGAACAACCTGGAGAATAGCTTTCGTGAACGTGGGAATAAGAGCAAAGTGCATTACTTAAGGGATGAGAGAGATCTCAGGTAACGACTTAAATGTCTTGACACGCTAATTGCTTTGGTAGTGGAGTCATGCAATATTGTGTGTGTCGCGTCTGTGGAGGTCTGTTCTACGGGACGGAATTGCCTTAGTGGCTGAGCAAGGCATTAATAAATCATATTTTAATTCCGAAAGGTTAGTGGGGAGATAATTTTGAAGGAGTGAAAGAGTTTATAGGATGTAATTTATTGGGAGGCTGGAGGAGCGGTAGCTCTGTGGATTTTTTATGGCGATATAAGACGATAGTTTTAATGAGAAAAGGTACTTCGTTGGTAGACTTGTGGGATAATAAAGATGAGTTTATTGGAGAAATATTATTACAAACCTTGTCGAAGATCCTTCGTGTTTCGCCGTCTTTATTTGGCAGGGCAAAAGCAGCACAGAAGGTGACGAGGAAGGCCAAGGTAAGGAGTCTGTGGCTCATGGTGACCCAGGGTGAGGCTGAAGATGAGGAAGAGGTCATCCAGTACCTTCGGAGCACCAGGAAGAAGAACTGAGCTGTCACCTAAGTGGTAACACTACCACCACCGCACTGGACTAGACACTTCCTGGAGAAGCAACCAGAAAAAAATATGAATGAATCCCTACGTTGCCTTTGAGTGATAACTTCTTAATCTTGACTCTTTCCTTCCTACTCCCCTCATCTTTTAAGAGGAATTTCTTCAGATGACGATGAGTTTGTCCAATCAAAGATCTTCCAGCTTGAGTCCACGAAAGACCCGCTTGTTGTGTGGGCGGATCTTTGAGTAAAAACTGTGCATATGCCTATACATTTCTATACTTCCTAGGGAAAGAGATTTTGCCTTGCTTATATTCTTCTCTATGATGTCTTATTGCTGGATGAATGGATCGAGTTTGCTGAAAGATGAATGAGATTTATTATCACATGTTACAGAATGCCCTGTTACGTAACAATTTTGTAAAACAGTTTGGATTTCGGATGATTTCAACAGTTGGAGCAGTTTTTACATAGGCATATTAAGAAGTGAAAGTGAAAGACGGGTATTTATGGAGTTGTTTCCAGTGTTTCTGCACACGATGTTGTTAATGCTTGCAAAGAATTAATGCATCGGGAGTTCCGGAGAAGATGGAATTGTAAATGCAACAGGCTATTAGTAATTCATAAGCTTGTTGGATGCAGAGAGAGTTTCAAATGGGGAATTGTGTTTCATGGAAATATAAGGTGGGCAGACGTGTGTGTGGGATGCGTGGAGCATTTTATGAACATTACGAGATCAATTGACAAAAGCATATTAGACGAGTGTTTATGTGTGTTTGGGAAGAATATTGAATTACGTGTCGGATCGTGGAATATTTGTTGATGAGAAAAGTGTAGGTTACGGCTATTGATTATGCTGGAAGGGCAAAGGTTTAGAGGTCGAAGATGGAAATCAAGATGATGGTCATGTGGGGGAAATGATTCATGATCTGGGAAGCTAGGCGTTTGGGAAGCTGGGAATCAGACTCTTCGAGAAAACAGTACTTCGCTGTGGCTTGTGGTATGAGAGTAAAGCTCATTAGAGGTTGCGATGGTTGGAAAGTGCTCCGAGCTTTCTTTCAAAGAGGGGATGATAAGAATGATGAATTAGTGTGGTGACTTTGAAGCAATCTTTTGCAATTTCATCAGGATCTCTTTGTTAGTGAGTTGACAGGCTTTGTGGGTAGTTTGGAAATAACTTACTGAGAAGTGATGGCTTTGTAGCTCATGCAACATGGAAAACGAAGCCTTAAAGCATTTTTCTTAGTTAAAGGTTGCTTCTTCACTTGCTTTGTTTCTATTGTGGCTTGTGTATGATGAATGGTAGCACACAACGACGCTTAATTTTACGAGTGACGCCTTTATACGGTTGGGATTCATGGTCAGTCGGCATTGTTTTTCGTTCAGAAGAGAAGTGAACAGGTCAGACAACGGTTGTTGGTAAAATGTCGTCTTGGAAGAAGGGAGTGGTTTCTGCAATTGGGGTGTGGGTAGCTGCGGAAGTAGCTTATATTGTCTACTGTAATATGACGAAGAAGCAGAAGAAGGAAGTGACGAAGTCTGAAAACAAGAAGACTTCGATGAATGCGAAATCAATTCAAGGATCAAGTGACAAGAACAATCTGAGTGGAATCAAAGATCTTGTACAGAAACGCATCCCCCCAAATAGCGACGAGTCCTGCGAGATCTGGAACACTGTGATGTTCTTCCCGGACTACCGGATGAGAGAGCCCGAATCATTGACGAGGAAACTGATTTGGTATTTGAATCAATCAGAGAAGGCCGTCAAGGTCTGCATGTACGTTCTTCGTTGTAAAATACTGGAGAAGGCTTTGTATGAAATTGCGGAGAAGAACAATATTCTCGTTATGGTCGTGGCTGGGAATGGAGGTTGTATCAGATCTCTTCGAGCCCATGGTAATTAGTTTATGACAGGATGAAGTTTAATTATTGATCAATTGAAAGTGAGAATCTAACTTAAATGACGGATTTCCTTTTAGGTATTATGGCTAGAGAGAAACCATCGATAATGAACAGCTCGTTTAGTACTGATATTTTTGTGGATTTGTTGCATAACAAGTTTATTATCCTGGACGATATGGCGGTGATGGCTGGCTCACTGAATTGGACGGAACCTGTAAGAACTATAAGTTAAGGTTGAGTATGTGTATATATCAAGTACTTACGATAACTATGTGTTCCAGGGTGTGACTGAAAATCGCGAGAATGTTGTGGTGACTAATAACCAAGCCACTGTGGCCAAGTATGTCGAGAGATTTGAAAGCCTTTGGAACCTGTCGGAGCATGACCCTTGCGGTGGAAAACGTGGACGGCGCCAGAAGAAAACGCAGAAAAGAGACATTGGCGAAACTGGGATTAACCGAACGATAATTAATTGTTAAATAGACTTATTGTGATTCGCAATGCAATTGATTTAGTTGGATACTGATGCTACATAATATTCATCGGTATGTTTACAAGTCAATGTGCTACTTGGAGTTAGTTTACACTTTTATGCTATTTAACCAGTTCAGGTTTGCAGATTTTAAGTCTGTGTTTGTAATTTATTGATTTGAATGGCTGAATCAGTCATTTATTTGCGCTAATACAATTAATTAATATTATGGCTATTTGCGATTTCTTGGAGTCATATTATTTCGTATATCATTCAAATAGCGTTCACGTCAGCATAACTAAATGGAAATAGTCAGGGGAAACATTAGTTGCAGTTGTAGTATTTCAATTCATAATTAGGTATCAATGGCTGAAGGAGGTGAATAAGGAATTTGGCATTAGTCGTAGTAATCAGAGTCATCAGAGTCTGTGTCAATTGAAAAATCACTGTCCATGTCATCTCCTCGTATCCAAGCTCTGAAATTTCCATCGTCATCTTCATCTTCATCTCCACTATCCCCATTTTCAAACAAATCGTTAAAGCAGGCAGATTGAGGATCGTTAAAATGAAAGTAGGGATTCGTTCGGTCCAACATGGTAAGACATTTCCAGCAAAAATATGAGTTGCATTTGCCGCATGTAACTTTGTTGCATCCTTCAAACTTCTGCAAAAACCAAAGACGAAGAATTTAAAGAAAAGTTACAAACGCAGGAATCTATTGGATTCTCGAGAGCCGGGAAAAAACATCATCAAAAGAATGTTTCATCTTACATCAATAGGGGATTTGCAATGAGGGCATGGCTTGCTTTGCTTCGCCACCCATTTCTCAGATAAAGTAGTCTCAACAAGTTGCTTCAATTGTACTTTTCCATAAGTCTTCTCGAGAAGAGTTTTCTCTGCTGGAGTTCCGCCGGTGTACTTATCAAAGAGCAGCTTCCTTTCATCTGTAAATTAGAGAAATTGAGTTTAGACGGTTATGTCACAAGTTAGCTAGACAATGATGCTCGAGAAGGCCATTATTACCAGCTTTAAACCGACACGGTTCAACTCCATGATAAACCATTTTACATTTAGAACAAAATCTATACGAACACGCGGAGCAGGAAGCAAGACGTTCATTAGAGTTCTCAAGGATTACGGGCTTTCCACACTGGGTACGTGGACAATATGTCGTGTCATCCATATTTTCCAGGGCACGTTGAAGTAGAATGGAGTCATAACGTTCAAACAATTCATCCCCTACGGCACTTTTGACTTTCGAATAGGTAGGCACTTCAGAACACTTTACTCCGAGGCATTTGACGGCATCCACATTACCTTCCTTAATATGGGTGACATAACAGACAGAGACGCAATCTTTGCAGAACGCATGACCACAACGAAGTCTCATAAAGTCAGTTCCCATCTTATCACAAAAACAGACTGAGCAGAGGTGGACACTTCGGTTGAATTCGATTTCTTCCTTCTCTTCACTGTATTCTCGCAAGTAATTTAAGAGGGATCCTTTAGACTGGATTACTCCGAACACTTCACACACTGCACGTCGGTCAAGAGGGATCACAGAAGTTGCTTGCGAAGGAACTGTTACTTTACCACTACCCCGTCTACTACGTTTAGATACGGTGGTGGCTGAAGGACCACCACTGCTGCATCCACTTGCAGTGACTTCATCTTCATGGGGAATATGCACCGTAGACGTAGACTGTTGTTCCTGTTCAACCGAATCTTTCCGACTTAACCCACCAGACGTACCAGCACCATTAGAATCTGTGGAAGCAGTGTGGTTGCTGGATGACGAAGACGTTGAACGAATATTTTTTTCTTCTTCTGTTGCACTAGCCTCTGAATTGGTTTTTGCAGCCGCCTCTTTTCCATTCTGCGAAGACAGTTCCGAATTATTAGCCAATTTGGACTTTTTCCTTGGGATCAGAACTCCTCCAGCTGCGTGACCTGTGGATGCCAAAACTTCTCTTTCTCTGAACGCATACTTTTCTGAATACTGGAGAACACTAAGACTTTCTTCTTTCAGGTAATTCGTCCATAGGAAAAGTATCTCAGACCCTAGGTTATCCTTCCAAATGTCATCCATCTGCCTGCACAACTGACTCAGCTGGAATTCGACACACCAATACTCAATAAGTACAAACCGCATTCTACCAAATCTTCCAGTAATTTTAATTTTTTTAGCAATTTTTCTCACGTCTAAAGCCCCCAGCCATGTCGAAGAGAGAGTGAAGAGTGGAGGGTTCTTCAGGGGATACCCCTGGGGAAGTGTAAACCACAGAACGATCGGAGGAAGATGTGTAACAAGCGCCTCTTCCTTCGTAGAAGTTTCTACAACCAGGTACTTTCTATCAGGTAGCGTTAATTCAACAAGGATCTTCCCTGACGTAAGGCCTCCGTCACTGCGTCCCTCCGCTAGGGAACTTTTAAACACCTCAGACCCTAAAATACTCTCCATCGCCATAAGTTCATCTTGCTGCTGAAGGATAGACTCCTCGTCTCCCGTCTCCTTCCCATCCCCACCAGAAGAAGAAACTTCAGAAGTTGACATCCCGCAGATCACTAATTAAACAACTGCAACCTATTGAAGGGAATTCTCTCCACCAAATTGATTCTGTGGAGACACACGTAGATTTAAGTAATAAACGTTCATTAAACGAAACCGTCGTGAGTTGAGCTCGTGTAGCCTGCAGCTTTGATAGACCTTGAGTGAGCAATAACTTAGAGGTTAGATTTACACGAGCAATATTTTGAAGCAGTGCAGAAACTGCACTGGGCAATGAGAGTGAGTTTTATGCAAGTTGTAATGCTTGAAAATAGTCGGGAAGTTTCCCGCCGCTCCAGAACAAACCTTGGGGAAACGAGACACACAGGAACTAACAAGGTTTCTCATTATTTCACGGCGTTTTATTCACTTGTTCGCTGTTTTACTTACGGTTAGCACAAAAGTTTTGGAAAATTTAATTAATATGACAGTATTACTTAGGTAATCGCTAATTACTTGGTAATCGGGGTTTCACGTGGAAGAAGGTCAAGAGGACGATGTCTGAACTTCTTTGTCTTCTGTCCCTTGACTTAATAGGGATGTGCTGTATGAGCCATACTTTTTGGAAATCTGAAGCATTTCTCGAAGGCTCTGCAATTAAAATTAAGTTTCTCAGGACTCCGTATTAGTGTCTAAAATAGTTAGCAGTCTTATTGTTTCAATCATGCCATAACTTAACACTTACCTTGTTCTCAGTCCAGAGACGAGATAAGAGAGCTTCTTCCTTGATAACTGCTTCTTCATCTAAACTAATAGCTTTTCTCATGACAAATCTCATTTCATTGATTTTCTCCACGTTGGACTCCAAAGCCTGTAAGTAAATATAAAAAACGACAGTCAGATATTAGGTCACACGATATTTGTAAACACATGTCCCCAACAATTAACTCAACTCCAATTACATAGAATAATACGTACCTTATTGTTGGTGTCGATTGTGTTAAGTAGCTGTTGATCAAGACGCTGACACTCCAAAAGTTTGCTGACATGTTCACGATATTTGGACATAATGAGGTCGACTGCATTTTGTTGTTCCTCGAGCGCGTTACGCAGTTCCCTGTTTTCCTGCTGCAGGTCGGTGATGTGTTTGCTTTCTTGCTGAATACCTGCCACCAACGCCAATCGAGGTCGCTCCGACGCCAAATCGTTCAGCGTAGAAATATCCTCGTGGTACTGATCAACGGTTTAAAACACATTATTATCGATTACCCACTGTTTTTTAACTTGTTGGATTTAATAAACATCACAAGTAATCCATATAATCCACAATACCTGTTTCATGGCTTCCACTTGCTGGTACACTGCCTGCATCTGAGTAACAAGAGCATCTGCAGCATTATCGTGTTCACTGAGCCGATTAGACAACTTTTTGGCGTCGTTGAGAACGTCTTGAAAGGCGAGAGACATGGTGTCCCAACTTGATTCTACTTTCTACTAGTTTCTACACGCACGCAGTTCTGCTACCCTTCCAATGATCTTTTTAGAGTCTAGATGGGTGTAACAGTGTAAGGAAATAATTCGGTACGAGAAACTAGTAAATAGTGATTAGTTGAGGGGGTGGTGCGGACGGAGAGTGTGAGAGAGCTGCTGACACGATTGTTGTTGAAGTAAGGAGAAGCTTCCATTCTCGCGAGAATTGAAAGTATCGTTCAAAGAGAATCCCAACTTGACCAGCTGAGAGCGAAGCACCTACTCCCACCACCACTGCAGCCAGAGAACGGGCAGCAGAGGACTCTCATCACCACACTGCTTCCTTCCTTCCTTCCTTCCTTCCCCCTTCCTCAGCAGCAGCCTCCACTGTCATGAAACTACATTCTTAATCATTCATTTATATTTACTTAATTAATACCACATTCACCTTCATCGTGAATATTATATCTGAATCATTTTATTTATGCACTTTTACGCATCGAAGACCAGTACAAAGATACTAACTAACAACAGAAATATAATTATAAGGACATAGTATTAAACTAAAGATTTACACAACTAGAAAGAAAGTCAAAGAATTTAAACTTTTTTCATTCATTTTGTGCTGACTCTTAAATGCTGATGATCTTTTTGACAACTTAAATAAAGCCGTGCAAGACTACAATTACCAACTTGTACATATTTGAGTCTACATTAATACAGTTTCACGTGAGGAATATCATGTCATGATTGTCATGATTGATATTGATAATGTAGTATCTAAAGATTACTATTTGGACCAGAGTAATTGAATAAAATTGTCTGAATATTTATGTGTTAATATTTTTTTGAAGTACATTTTGAAGTTTGAAGCCTAGCAGACTGGACGTTGAAGATTCAACTTGGTAGAAATAAAATTAATAACAGGTGACTGTAAAGAGATCTAATATAGAACATAAAAAACTAAAAATATAACTGGCTTAGTCGCATCTATGATAGTGTTTTTTTCCTTCGGAACTTTTAACTATTGCTTACTTCTACTTGATACGACAACTAACACTACTTTTTATAGTAATTGTACTTCTGCCTGGAAATTACAAAAATTCCGTGTGAACTTTTATAAAGTTAAAAATATTTAGTTGTAGGTATAACATTGTAGCTTTGAGTCTGACTAATAAACTCTTAGAGCTAAATATAATCATAAATAGTCGTAGATGTATCTGTACAGAATTTAAGAATGTTTCGCATGTGACTCATTCTGTAGAGCTTAATTAGGTTCACTGTCGACCAAATTGCTGCGACCAGAGCAAAATAAAATTATTGGCTGCAGGTTTGACGACAGCGTTCCCCGTTGTGCGCGACACACAATACACCCTGGTTCCTTACGATTAATGAGCATACGACATAAACATTTTCTCGCTGAAGTTTCACAACAATCACAGCTTGCACATTAGCAACACGACATCTAAAGACACGGTAATGTTCATTCTTGTAAAAAGGAATTTTCTACAACATATTCATATATATATATATGTATATATATATTTTGACTAAATGAACGGAAGACGACTTAATCTTGATGGAAATATTATCGACCTACTTAATGTGAAACTCCTTAGTAACATAATCTAGTCTACAGCTTTTAATGCGACATGATTTGTCACTTCAACTTAAATACGGTCTACGGAATGATCTCCAGTAGTGAATGATAAATGCACAACAACTGCTGACTGCACATAATGATACAAGAATAATGTTGAAGCTGGCGATTGACTTTAGTGTTAACCTCTCGGACAAGATATCACGGTAGAATTTCAAACACACTTTGCCATGAACGAGTATAACATATTTTGTAACAGCTCACAATATTCGAATAGGAATTACATCTTTACATCCAATAATATCGATGAAGAATCGCTTTTCACACGATAAATCTCCACTGCGTTTATAGCTACGTAGCTAATCTAACCTGACTGAGGAATAACGAAAATCTGTGCACTTTAATTCGAAACTGAAATGTTTTAACTCGATCGATTATAATTCGATTAGTTTCTTGTAGGTTACGCAACACCTGGGAACAAGTAGCCCGTTTTTGAGGACTTTAAACTGTGTATATTAATAAAGAAGTGTGGACATTATACGTCTTGCAGCTCCTCTTCCTCTTCTTCCCCTCCATCCTCCTCCTCGTCATCATCGTCGTCGTCTTCCTCCTCGTCGATATTTTCCTCTTTCGTGTCGAGTGTTTTCTCTTCCTCGTCGTCTTCTTCCTCTTCCTCTTCCTCCTCCTCCTCCTCTTCGACGTCTTCTTTATCCTCCTCGTCGTCTTCTTCCTCTTCATCGGATTCTTGCTTCCCCTCGTCGACCTTGTTTTTCTCTTTATCGATTTTCTCGTCCTCCTCATCCTCATCTTCTTCTTCCTCGTCGTCGTCATCCTCCTCTTCCTCATCATCTTTGTCTTCTTCTTCCTCCTCGTCTTCATCTTCTTCATTATCATCATCATCACTTTTGGTCTTAAGCTCCGTCTCTTCAGGCGACGGTGCAGTGTAGTCGGGAATGGATAGCAGCTCTTCAACCTCGTCAGAACACTCGTTCTCTTCTTCTTCTTCTTTTTCATCAGAGGATTCTGAGGACGCCTCATCCCGAATCTCATGGCATTCGCTATTGGTACTTCCCCTTGGAGTAACAATGTGCTCTTCTATGACAACACAATCATCGTCATCATCATCATCATCCACTGCGTTGCTCCCCTGAGGTAAAGACTGAGGAGCAGGAGGTTCAGGTTCTGGAAAGTTCACGGGCGTTGCTGGAGTGTTGAAGAATTCCCTCATAAACATTTCACGACCTTCGGCTGATTGCATGTTTTCTATTGTTATGGGTTCGGTAGCAAAGCTGCTTGGCTTCGTGCACTCCTTAACCAATTGATCAGTCACATCATGAATTTCATATCCTGACTCCGGAGGAGCAGATGCTGCTTTAAGTTCGATGAGGTATTCGTCGAGTTTTCGAGTTAGCTCAGCAACTTCGAACTCACCACTGTTGGGTTTTATGAATGAATCGGCTGCCAAGGATACAAAGTTAGGTCTCGGCATTAATTCGACAGTTTCCTGTAGATAGAAAAATTGATCCCCACAATCAGGTATTTTTGTGACCAACTGCTCTTTTCCGGAGGCACTGAAGTCCATCTCTGTTCCAGCTATTTGAAAGTTCACTGTGTCCAACTTAACTTCTGTTCTTCTACCAAGTTCCACTGTACTACAGATTCCACCATCTTCACACTGACTGGCACCTTCCCCAGCTTCTTCTGAAAGGTTTTCTAAATTCTTTTTCTGGTCCATGTCTACGTTAACTTGTGCTCCCGCAGCTACCAAAAGATTGTCATAACTACAGGCAGAAGGACTTGACGGTCTCTCTTTCAATCCATTTTGTACATTTTCGTGGCAAGGTGGTACTGTTGCACCCAAGGTGATGTTTTCATTATCACTGAATACTAAATCGTTTTCAGATGGTTCCTGTTCAGGATTTTTCTTTTTGCCAAGGAATACACTATGGGCTGCTGCAGACATTGACAGGCTGATAGCATCACACTTTAGCTGACTGAACTTCTTCGTTGACATCTTTCTCGGGGATATTCCGATTTTCCTCTTTCTAGAGTTACGTGTAGACAAAGTAATTTTTTCACCCAACTCTATAGTTGAGAACTCGGGACTTTCAGAGATTTTTTCACCCTCTACCGTGTCTTGTAGAAGTACTGTGTTTTCGTTCGTATGAATAGCATTATCTTCTTTTTCGGTGCAAGAGGAACTGGGTGTCATAATACAATCTGCACTTGTACGATTAGTACGAATTTCATCATTGATTAAGCCAATGGGACTTTCGCCATCACATACAGGAATGCTTGCAGGTTGAAGTTTCTGGTGCTCAGATTTATCTGTCTTTCCACGTTTCGGCGAAATTTTAGGTCTCTTTGACTTCAGTTCGATTACAGGTGCCGGACTTATGGATTTGGCAATAACTTTTCTTTTGACGCGGGGCTTTTTGTCCACTGGTGATGAAATTACGCTAGATTCTTTAAATGTTGGTTTCTGCTGTTTCCTAAGTTGGCGAGGTGCAATCACCTCATTATGTTCCCGAGTTTTTTCAGAGATTGGGGCAGGTGCTGAATCTGGACTGACGATTGGCGAATCGCTAGTGTGACTACTATTACTACTTCTTTGCAGTTGTCCACACACAGTTTTTCTTCTTAGGTTGGGTTTAATGCCAACATTGGTTTCTGTAATACCAATGGACGACGATCTAGTTTTCCTAACTTTGGCAGGTGGTTCTGTCGAATCAGTTCTTAAAGAACTTTCATATCTACAATTGGAACCCAGCATTCCACCAGTCGATGCGACGTCTGATCTTTTCAATGGGCTACTCCTGGTTCTCATTGGCTTAGCGAGCTCATGCATCCCGACAGCTTTACTACTGCCAGATGGCTGTTTTGGACTGTCGCTGTCTCCAGACAGCTTTTTTCTTCTTAGCGACTTATCGGGGGTTAGAATTGAGATCGTTGATGGGGTAGAGCCTGGTTTCCGATCCTGAGTGGGAGGTTTGCTTATGCTCTGCACACACTCAGGACAGCGCGGAAGAGACTTAGGAACAGGAGCCTTACTTCCCGTTAACCTCACACAGTCACCATGGAACTTCGATTGACAATTTGTACAATACGTTTCCCAACCTAGTGTACGGTTAAAAGTACTTTAATATCCCAAAGATGCCAAATAACTATGTATCAAGTGGGCTTAACTTTGAACCCACCTATTTTCTCGCACACAGCGCATATCGTGTCAATAGGTTTCTTCTGGTCATGCCTTACAACATCCTTCTCACTTGTTGGTTCCACCGGTGCCAATGAGCTTTCCAATTTAAGTACCTTACTAACCGCGTCTTTTCCTTTGCCCCTTGTTAGTCTAGTAGCCTTGTCGATCAAAGTTAAGCCATTCAATTAAATAAAACTAAGTGTGATTTACGAATTTTTAACAATATTAATGATTTTTACTTACCAGCTGAGATATCTCCACAAAACCATTTGAGGTGTATTTCGGATTTGCAGTGACTGCTCTTCGTCTTCGTTCAACCTTTTTGGGAATGCTCAAATGCAGCTGCAGCGCGGATTGACTGATCAATCCGAGATTAGTGAGGAAGTCTTCCTGGCACAATTGTGAAGTTGGAAGCTCGGCTTGATTACATAAAGAACTCGACGAAGATGCTGTGTGATTATGAAAGCTTGATACATTTTGCTTCAGATCAATTGTATCAGCTCGATTTCCAACTCCAGAATAGCACCATTTTGAATTAAGACTGTTGTTGTCATCAGGGAAACTTGTCCCGGCACAAACTGCCCCCGACGATGTACTTGCTGAATCTTCTGATGGCAAGTTCAGTTTAGACGCAATCGGCTTTGGAATCATTTTGACTATCTTCAACATCTCAAGAAGACGTCCCTGTTCTGAATTCCAGAAACGTAGTTGGTCTTCAATGTGATGGGATTCCCCCACAAGCATTAATGCTTTGTCAGTTTGATCTCCGTTCGTTAGTGTCTCATGATTTAGACAGTTCATTACGGCCTATAATTTGAATTTAATCATAATTAAAAACGATAGAGTTATACTTCAATTAAGCTGTAAGAAGCATTTCTGAGAAACCGTTCACTGTTTTAAATGCAATGAAGAAAAACCTACCAGGTACTCTTTAAAACTTTATAGAGTACCTGGTAGGTTTACGCTAAAAAAATAGAAGATAGTGCAAGGCATACTGACAATTTGACTCGAACCTGATTTACAACGTAAGTACACCAAGTAAATATTCGTTCATGATATATTCTACCTGACTTTTGTCCTATGCTAGGCTAACGCTTTCCACAGTCTGAGTTACATAACAACATTGATCTGTTCATGTAGGTTTTAAATGGAACTAATATGTGTTTTCATACTGGAACATACTTCGGTCAGAGACGGCTATGCATGTAAAAGTAGTAAACAATAGAGGTGTCCATTAGATTTGCTCAAGTCTATTTTATACGTGGGTCAATGGAGACTTATGACATGAGGAAAGACAGCCAAGCATATTATTTAAGTAGTAGCACATTGTTTACCAAATAAGAAATATCCTTGTACATATACACAATTTCGAAGTAGCAAGAATGTGTCTGCTTAGCAATTAAATACAGCGACAGTATATTTGAAGCCCCAATGAATTGAACATGACCTCGTTCTATGTCAACTTGACCTTGAACTTTTACCGCATGTGCTATAGAGATTTAGGGTGATGAAGGTGTAGTCTGCCGTACCTGTAGTTTATCGATGAGCCCAGAGATTTTCTCCTGATACCAAAATAACTGGAGTTCAACTCTCTGTGGGGAGGTAAGAGGAACTCTGTTCTCAGCTTCTTGAGGGTACACACGCTTCAAAAACAGTTCTTTTACTTCCGACGGTGGTGGATATGGTTCACGAAGACTCAGCGTCCAAGGAGCCTGCATGACTGTGAAAGCAGCGCGGAGTAGACCTGTTTCTTGCATCATAGGGCAACTTGGGATAGATTGGCTAAGCAGCCTGTCCTTGATGAGGGCCCGAATCCCTTCTGCGAGTTTTGTTAGGTCAACATTATCCACTTCTGTTGGTGGAGAGGACATCGAGCTGGAACCTGGAAGAGACGACTCTGCTGCTTGGCTGTGGTGGCTGGCAAATCCCGCAGAAGAGTTAGGATCAGGTTGACTAAACTCAGCTGTCGAGGACTCGATTATTATCCCAGTACTCCTGTTCTCTTCCTGACTGGGGCCCTGAAGATCTTCCAAAGCAGTGGTAAGTGCATCTGGAGGGGGAGATGGGCTGAGAGCTGGAATGTTTGCAATTGCTTGCTGTAGAGTCTCTCGGAGATTAAGCAAGTCCTTGAGACTCCCCTCCTCCGACTCCATAGTTCACCGTGAAAACAGGCGACTCTGCAATTAAATGGGCATTGGAGTTTGGAATATGATATTGGAAGTCGGGATAAAGGAGAAGGAACTGAAACCACCACTACCCCGGAGGAGACGTTGCCGACTGAGCAGGGAAAGTGAGATTATTGCAGAGAGTGGGGAGATTGTTGACACAACCTCCTCTACTCACTGCTTACATTAAATAATAGTTAGAGAGGGTGAGGAGTACCTTAGAGATGAGTGGTCCTGCAGGGTCCAGTGGTAGGGTCCTGAAGGAAGATTGGTGAGGGAAAACGGAGGAAACTTTTATTATTGCACAGCAGAAGTGAGTGACAACAAGAGGACGGGGAAGACAGGAAGACTGCTTGCTACTCGTGTCGTTGCCTGAGAGAAGTGATACTAAGGAGACGAGCAGTGTGGCTGGGCTTGTGGGCAACTTGATGCTGCTCAAACTCCCCAGCAAATCTGTAGGAGTGTGTTACTGTGTTGTAGACAACACTCGAATAGCAGTCAATGGCTTTGTTGCACTGGAAACAATGTGAGTACTGATGACTACGGGTGACCTGCATAAGGTCACAGGGCACAGTAGGTCCTTCACCAGTGTGACCCTTGATGACAATAACTACCCTCTCGTGTCCAGTGTTGAGAGGAGGCGAAGGGATGAACTGTGGTCGTCATGAACGATGAGATGGTTGTGTTATTGTGTGAATGAGATAGGCCTGCCCAGATGGGCCACCGCGAAGGTTCGGATCCCTGGGTAACCCAGGATGGCAGTTTGGAAGTGTCATTCTCGCGCCCTCTCACGGACATCATCAGTACTAAGTGGGGACATTGGGGGGGCACAGTGCTGTGGGGTGAGGGTGAACTGAAGGGTTCAAGTCGGATTCAGTGGGAAGTGGGGGACGAACCAGAAGCGTCGACATTGAGGGGGGGGAGGATGAGGAACAAAAGTTTACGGTGGGGAGGTGGCCGCCCCTGTAACTCTCGTTTGAACTCCGCGCGTCGCTTCTCTCGTTCTCTCCTCACTCGACTCGGCGGACTGTGCACATTTCTTAGTGAGAACTGAGAACCACTGAGAGCACTTATCGAAGAAAACTTGTCGACAGTCGACAGGTGACGGCGGAAGGTGACTTTGGTCATTTGAAAATTAAAACTGCATGTGGGGGTAGAAAGAGTACAGGGAGGACTTGTTTCGAGTTGCCGAAAGTGCGTCTGCTAGGTATTTTAGACAGAAAACGGTTAGCTGTGGGGAGAATATCGAAGTTCATCTTGTAAGCGGTAAGACATCGAATCGAAGAGGATGAAGTCTTAAGGTTTTTTTGTGCAATAACTGAGATTTTTGGCAATCAAGGTTGACGGTGGCAAACCTAAGGGTCCTGTGAGAAAGGAGGAGGTTCTGTGTTGGGAGAATCGATTAAAGGTTTGTAAGAAATACTTGGTTTTAGTTGCACATAATGAAAATCAAGAGGAAAAGTGTAAACGGTTGACAAAATCTACAGTAGTGTGGGATGTAATGTCATATTATTATATTGTCATGACTTATCTGTTGCAGGGAGAGAAAATGCCGAAGAGGAAAGCCTCCTCACCGATTGACATGAACGGGGACGAAGGATCTGATGAAGGGGCGGGAAGTGGGAGCGACGTGACTGCTAAAAGATCGTACCCTGTTGAAATGTCGGCCAAGTTGGATGTTAAAGCTACAGGAGAGCTCGCAAACTTCACTGACGACATAGGATCGCACTTTAAGTCTCTCAATCAGTCGTTTGTTGCTTCGATTCGCCAAGCAGTTGAGAAAGACCCGTCCGTATGTCTCGTTCCTATTGCCCAAGACTACGTGGCCCACTCAAAATCTCTCATGATTAAATACCAGATAAGTAGCACGTCGGTTTTATCCCTCGAAGACGAAGAAGAGTTCTCGAAGATGGAAGATTTCTTCCGAGAGCGGGGCAGCAGTGGAAATCTGGCTCTTGTTACTTCCACTACGCAGCAACAACAAACAAATATTTCGGAGCCTCTCAAAAACGGAATTATCTCGAAATTTCCTGTGCCATCTTCGCCAAACTCGTTTTTTGGAACCTCGACGCCCAATGTCGCTAAGGGAAACATCGAAGGATCTAAGTCGAGTCCGACCATGTCGAATAATTCAACTGGGAAGCCTTCAGAGGGGTCAACGGTAGCTAAACCTGCACCACCAAAGACAGTGCAACCACCGTTCAAAGACTTCACGTTTGGATCAACTACAAGCACTGTAACAAGTACTCCTGGTGGGTTTTCGTTTAAGTTTGGATCGACGTCATCCACGTCTTCAACAGTCTCTAAGGAAACTCCGGTTACGCTCGGTGATGGTACAAAGTCTTCGTCATTTTTTGGAAACATGTCACCAATTGCGAGTAACTCAACCCCAGGTAGAGTTAGTGGGGGGTTCGATTTCAAGCCAAAGACTGATGGATTCGGAAGCACGATGGCGCCGGTATCCACTGCTAGCGGGAGCAGTGGAGGTGGATCATTTCAGTTCGCATTTAAACCTTCAGTGCCACAGGCAAGTCAGTTAGACACTGGTACAACTCCTGCATCTGCAGATACGAAGGAAGCAGATGGAGAAGAGAGCGAGGAACCACCCAAAAATGAGTTCAAACCAGTCGTGGAAGACGACGCTTTGTACTCGATCCGGTAAGTCCATTATGCAGTTATCCCAGTACAATAATGCATATTTTGCATCGTTGCGGTTCATGTATTATGTTAACTTTGAATTTCAAGGTGCAAAGTTTTTGGAATGGTGAAAGGGGGCTTTAAAGACAAAGGAGTTGGTCAGCTCTTCGTAAAGAAGTTGGAGGATTCTGAGAAGTACCAAATTGTGGTTCGGGCTGACAACAACTTGGGAACAATTTTACTGAATGTTTTGCTCAAAGAGGAACTTCCGTTAAAGAAAAAGTCGGCTAAAGATGTCCTGACAGTGGATCCCACTGGGGACGATGGAAAGCCTCTCACTATTCTGATAAGAGTCAAGAATGAGGATGCAGCGGATGAATTGTTGGAGAAGCTTACGCACTACGCGAAACAATCAAATAATAATTCTTGAGACTCAGTCTTAACTCTAAGTCTATAATACTTTAAATTAGCAGAGTAACGAAGAATAATTGTTAGAACTCATTTTTATTATGTACTGTGAAGTGTGAAACGTACTATCAACTAATTGTTATTGCAACTACTACTACTAAATTACGAAGTGAATACTTGAATCGTGTTATTACAAATACACTCATAATATTGTATCAATATTCAATTGTTATACTTCCCGAAGTAACCTATATTAGGTTACTTAGCCAATAATTGAATGTAACTGCATAAAATATTCAGATATAAAATGTTTTCTTCTATGATCTGGCACTGGTGCCAGTGCCTATTAAACAATTAAACTCCATATATAATTAAAATACAGAACAAATCTAACGGAACAAAAAACACATTCCGTTGTAAAAACGAAACAAGCAGCAAACAACAAGAGTCTCGTCCTTTAGTCAAAGTTTGTATTTATTTAGCCACTTGAAGCATCTTGTATTAGAAGTGGATATTATTATTATTTTTATAGCCTTGTTGGACTTCTTTGCTGCTGGTTCAAAGAATGTTTTTTGTTGGTGTTTGAGTTAATTGGTTTAGAAATATATTATTAGTATGGATGATTGTTTTATAACGTATTGAGGTGGAACAGAAAGTAACTTGCACTAAATTTAGTGTGTGTTATTATGAAAGGTGTTATTACGTAATGGATATTTTTTCAATTCTTCTCGTTCGTCCCACTTCTACTCATTTCATTTGCGAATGGTTTGCGTATTTCTACGGTGCATGTTTTAAGGTGATATGACCTAAATTTACTCTTATAAATAATTGTTGTTTTTTTATGATGCCATGGAAGCCTTCATGATTGTTTCTAGGATAATAAGAATTTCGACCTTGGAGGACTTATCTTTATCGTGAAGATCGAAAGTAATTCGAGCAATAAAGTGATACTTATTCCTTGTAAGTACGTTGTTCTTCGGTTTACATTTCGCACTAGCATTTTGTTCTGGAAGTTTATTGTTAAATTCATCTCTGCATTTGAACTATTAGAAGTCCATTGTGTTTCTTACGACAGGTCTTGTTACTAAATGTTACTTGTAACATTTTTATTACGTAGGATTGAATCTACAAGATCATACAAATCATACTACTACCACTACCCTAGTTACAGTTCCAAATCAGCTCATGCATACAATTCTTCTGACAAACTCGCCAATTCAGCTGTGGATCTTTTCTATTCCATGTGACTCGGATATTTACTCTTACAATTAGGTTGATGCTCGATTTATCTTCAGTTCAAGAGGAATCTCAAAATGCTGGTTTAATTAAATACATTTATTTATTTGTAATGAATGAATAATATTGTGGGCTATCAGGTGATTACAAGATCATAACTACTAAGATAGTGGAACACGAAGTCAGGGTGTACAACAGCATAACTACTACGATAGTAGTGCGTAAACTTTGAAGATAGTACGGTATAATAACTATTTTGAGATAGTATAATTAGTAATTAGTGGCTTTTAGTACGGTTTATTTGACATACAAAGTCCAGCTTGAATTCTGTTCATTGGGATTTCCACACCGTCTTGAAACAGCTGTACATTTTTACCTTCTAGAGACGCTTTGATATCTTTCATAGTTTCTTTCACACTTTTAAGTTCATAGAGATTTCGGTCGCCATTGGACAATGTCTATAAATAGTTAAATTGATTTTTTAAATTTTCTAATCTCTAATCCGCTCAGAATCATACGCATTAGACTAAAAAACAAAGATGAATTACCTTAACTTGTAGCAACAAAGAAGTCAACTGTGCAACTAGATTCAAAGCTTTTTGTCCATGAACAGATCGACGATTTTGTTTTGTATTATACGTATCCACGACCATATTAGCCTCCTGACGACACTGCTCCTGAACTTGCTCTGGTACTATCATTTGGTTCGCACCATGATCTGGTGCAATTTGCTGCAAGCATGAATTTTGAATTTAGTAATTCACTGTTACAGCTTAGTCATGGTCATATAAGTTGAAATTATGTTGCGTACCTCAAGGCAATAAGTCTGAATTCCCTCAACATACATCGCCATTTCTTTGTTCATGGAATCCAAATCTAAAATGCATCGAGCATATCGAAGTCTGTAATCACTGTTCATGCGTCTAGCATAAGATCGCATCTTCTCAGCCTCAACGTTGAGTTCTTTCAGTTGTAAAATCTTTTCCCGTTTAGCTTTCAATAACTTCGACAATCGGACCTAACGTACAATGATAAAAAAATGAACCATTACTACTACCAGTTCAAACATTTTATCTTGCAGTGCTTACAATCATATCCAGTAGTCGTATTGGAAAGCCCCCAAGCATTCCATCCACTGGGAATGGCGATGTCGGGAAGCGATAAATGCCATCTTCACCAATCAATCCTGGATTCTGGAATTTGAAAGCTGCCGTGCCAAACCCAAAACTCCTACGAGGTATTTTCAACGCAAAGCTCGAGGTGGACACTGTTTCAACTGGGTCATTTGACTACAAGAACAAAGAAAACATCAGTGTACTCGGCAACATTTTGAATGAAATTGAAATTCTCAACAATTGAAATTATTAATACTGATCCTCACAAGAACTTCGTAGTCAGGAATGGAATGGGTGCCAAGTCCAGTTCTGTCAAATGTGATACGGTATGTATTATTAGAAGTATCAACACCCTCAATGGTGCCCGTAAAAAGTCCATCTTGTGGCCTGCGAAGTCGAGCTGTAACTTTTGTTCCAATAGTGAGTTGGAGTGGAATTTCGTCAGGCAATTCTTTGTAGTTGAAGTCTGTTATCTTCCTCTGTTGAATCATACGAATTTTCTGTCTTCGGCGTCCAAGTTCCTCTCGTTCTTCGTCGAAGAAGGCTTGGGAGCATCGTCTAGGCTTTCCCATGAGACGACGAATTTTACACCATTCAACTCTGGTCAATTTGCGAGCTTTTAGCTGAGGGAATGACTCTTTCAGGCAAATTTGGAAATCATTTTCTCCTTCGAAAAGCACTCTAATTTTAAAATTTAAGGTTTAATTACTTGTCAATTTTTTGACTCGGAAAATTATAGAACAATAAACGAAAGTATTTCTTACTTATCAATGTTGCTGTAAAACCATTCATAACAAACCCATTTGTGGGCTTTAGGGAGCTTCAACAAATTCCTCAATCGAAGACTTATATCTTGAGCTGTTTTCTTATCAATCGCCTGCTTGACATCTTCCTGAGCGCCAACTCCAGGGATCAGTCCCATGAAATCTGAAGGAGACGGCGACGAATCTCGTTTGTTGCTAGATCGCGACTTGCTAGGAATCACAACAGCTCCATATTCCCTCTCAGAGGCTCGTTCCTTTTGTTGTCGATCGGCTTTACTCTGTTTACTACCTTTGGAAGCTTTGCCACCTTCTCTTCCTTCTCTCATTTGCTTTTCGCGTTTTTCCAGCTCAAACACAGCACTGCTTGCTCCAGGTTCATTTTTTACCTTGTTGATAACTTTTTGCACGGCATCATGAGCTTCTTTCTTCTTTGCACGAGCTTCTTCGGCCAAATACTCACGCTTACTGAAGTTAGGGTGACTCAGTTCTCGTCTATACATCTTCGCCTGTTGAGGACTCCTACTAGATCCTGATGGTTGTTCTCCCCGACTTCCTCGATCTTTGGATTTCGAGCTTGATTCTACTCAAGAAAGCATTAACATCATCAAATCATATAAATATCTGTGTTAGTGCAAATTTTCGATTCACTTATTGACATACTTGAACGCTCTGGAGTTTCGGGTTGCTGATTCTTCGCTACTTTCGTAGATTTCTTATGATGAGACTCATGCTTGTGAGATTTGTGGTGATGATGATGTTTCTCTGAGTCCGATTTCTTGTTATTATGAGCTCGAGAGGAACCCTTTGCTGAGCTCCTACTGCGATGCCGGCCACTGGTACCACTTGTTTCCAACTCCTCTGTCATTGAATACACGGAAGGAATCTCTACTTCATGCTCAACCTCATAATCTGGAATATCCGCAGTAATTGTTTCTGGTTCAACGTCTTCCACAGGTTCAGATTTGATAATCTTTTTTCCAGGACTTTTATTGCCTCCCCCGCTACGTCGAGAAACTTCATGCGTCACCATAATTTCATCATCAAAATAAAATCGATTTCGCTTTCTCTGTCGTGCAGGCTGTAAAAACAAATACACACGTTAATAAACAATCAACAAACCCCCGAAAAAATCCATATTACTCTTTCTCTTACCATTCCCCTCCGGTTAAGAACAACTTCCTCTCCCCCGATATCCGGAACATCAGGTGCCGGAACCGGTTCCGGAGCTACCACAACTTCTTCCACTGCAACTGGTGTCGGTGGTGCTGGTGAGGAAAGCACAGGCATACTTTTTGCCGAAGTAGAAGACTCTCGAGCTGTTCCACTTTGTTTTGAAGAGCTTGGCGACTCCGTAGTTGCAGTTGTAGACGTTGATGACGTCCGTCCTCTGGTTGAACGACGCTCCATCCTCTGTTAAAAACAAATCCAGTCAAAGCTATTACAACACAAGAAACACTTTCACACCCTAAATAGTAAACAGACGTCGACTTTGCACCAACTCAAAACCTCCGCAACCACGATTTCAGTGAGTGATAACTTCCTGCCGAACAACGTACTACACTGAGACTTCGTGAGACAACACAAAAGGACATGGAAATCGAAAGTGACTTACGTGCGGAGAGATGAAGGGGGTGGTAAATAAATAAAATACGTATAATAATGAAAAAGTGGTGTTTCTGTTAGGTAAGCTGTGTGTGTGTGTGTGTATGTGTGATCGGTTATATGAGAACACACGGAGGAGAGTGAGAGTAGCTTGTGTGGTGGTGTGGCGTCTTACACCAGAAATGCTCTTAGCGCCCAATCCGTTTCGTGCCTACAATTGAAATGAAACTGCCCACGGGCGTACGACCCTGCGACCACCCCCACTACATCCATTGTTTACTTTCTTTTTTTGATCCATTTTGTAATTTATGTGTACTAGGCATTCTGGGAAAATTTTAAGGGACTTTCAAGTGTTTTTGTTAATTCACTAGTAAAACGGGGTGGATCGTCATAACCACTGCTAATTGTAAAAGGGGGATGAGGGAATACCAATGTGGTCTTCGTTACTCATGGAGACAATGGAGAGTAGCGTACAGTTTGGGCTATGAAAATATAGACTGGAGCTTAACAATATTTTTGACATAATTAGCAAATTACAGTATTAATCAAGGGCTCAACAATTAATTAAGATCGGTGCTTAATGATCTTACTACTACTACCCACTAGTACCCAGTACCCACACACTCTTTCCTTCTTCAGATTCACATCCAATCGAAAGTCACTCTCTCATGCACACAACTGTAGTGTCGAATGGACAAGATTCGTCTTTACGCAAATGTACAATCTGTAAACTATTTTATGCAACGACGACATCCGTAATTGAAAAAATTTGGGGAATATTATGAGAACAAACTAATTGTCGATCGGATTTGGCACTTGAATGGCAAGTTTTCGTCTATAAAAATGTCTACAATGTTACACGATGATGACACTCCTATATTGAAAGAGTATAAGGAGTATTATATGACAACTTACCGGTCGCGGTCTTACCGCCTGTCGATCGGATTTGACATTTTCTTGTAATGACGCTTTGAAAGCTGCGATTTTTCGACAGATTTCACGGTTTAGCTTTTCAACCTCACTTCCTTTGGAGACGGAGCGGACCCGCTTAGTCTTTACTAATTCAGAAGATGATTTAGCAAACCCTACTAAATCTCCGCTACACGCAGTCTGTTCAGCGACAGCAGGACCACGATAACTGCTAGTGAACCTAATATTCCACATCATTGGTGGTTTAGGGAATCTTGTTGCGTTCGCAACACAAGTTTCGATTGTTTGCCTGTGACGAATGAAGTTGTCCAACTTCCTCTGCCTTCGTCGTTTCGTGCGTTTTGCAAACTTATAAATACCTAGGCGACCAGCAGGCCTCTTTGGTGGTCCCATTTCAGTAGCTTCTCAGCATAGCTAAAGATAACTTCAACAGTATTTTAAAATATGTCCTCTTGACCCACACGGGAATTAAAATACAATTATTCTCTACAGGTCCTAATTAAATAAAAGTGAGCACTGGACAACGATTGAGGCAGCGGCATGCATGCTCTCCACTCAGGCCTCTCTCCACCACAAGACTGAGCGCTGATGCCTCCTTAGCCTCCGTCTCCCAACGAACAATGTGGGCGGGAAACACGTGCTTTTTTGGACTCACAATGATTTACGACGATCTGTTCCTGACTTTATGTAGTTCATTTTTTGACTACCTTTACGCCTTTACTCGCACAGTGCGAGGCCTTAGGTTTCAAGTGTAGGTTATTTAGGTTTCAGAATTTAAAAACTTGAACCAGAAACAATGAATGTACTCGAGCTGAGCCTTTTTCCATCTTACTTTTGAAGTTTTTGAAGCAAGTGCAAAATAATTTTTAAAACGCCAACGATGTGTTCACAACATTTACGTTGATTTTATTCAAATCATCGCCAAGTGTTTAGGAACACACTTCACTAGTTAAAAGTCAAGAATTTAGACAGTACAACGAGTAGGCATACGTATCTGTATTCTGTATTTCTCTCATTAACGTTCATATTTTCATCTTTACTATTTTCACCAGATCACAATTATTGTAAACCAGATAATTTCAGCAATATAATGTTCTGTGTATATACTCGTCTGTCAGGAGGACGTTCAAGTAGGACGCCTTGCCTGTGATTTAACAATATTTAACTTTCAACTAGTTGAACATTTACACTTAAATAGAAACACCAAAATAGCTTTCGAACTTGGAGAATAAATACATTTACATGGATGCATTTACTGCAATATCTGTATAATTTTATAATAATGTAACATTACGGTGTTATAGTTTTCCCATTTTTTTAGTTTCTATCTGTACAAACGTTTATGTGTGCTAGTGCTAAGTTTTCTCTACATGTTTCTTATTAATAATTATAATTATATTATGTATAGTTCACAAGCAATGCTACAAAAAATAAGTAAAACTTAAAAATACACGTGGTTGCACAAAATGAGGTGTACTTTTGAAAAATAGTAGTAATGAATAATATGATAAAAAGTTAAGAAGTAAGTGACTAAGAATTAAATACACGAGTTGTACTTGGTTTCCACACGTATTTTGCACGCGATTTTTGTGTGTGTGATAATATCAAATTATGAAAGTTCCCTTTGTTACTGAAAATTGTATTATGCAAATGTACCGGTTTCATTGTGTGTGTCTAGGTTATTATGTTATAAATTATACATTCACAAAATGGTTACATATACACCATGTACATGATTTTTTACACAGGTTCTGTATCCTATTTACATGGTAAATATTAATCAGGTGGCTAGTTTTAGCTTATAAATTTTAGTGTAGTGAATGTACATGTAGATTCTTTCTTTCTTTTAAAATACGGTTTGATTCTTACTCTGTGTGTATATTACGAACTGCTAGAAACGACTACTGTGTGCTAGTTCCACTTCAGTGAGTAAGAACTTGTGAGGTGATTAATACTTTTTGAACAATACACAACTACCACACGATTAGGTTTAGCTAGTTTAGAAGTGAAATGGAATATTTTGTGTTTAAATGCGATAAGAGAATTACGGAGAGTCGTAAAAAGTGAAAGGAAATATTTAGGGGAGAAGCTGGAGAATATTTTGGTAAGTTTATCCAGTAATCGCGACCTTATTTATTTGATGTAGGTGAAGATACTCTCCATATAGGTTTGTGACGAAGAATAGCCGAAATTAGTAGAGACCTTTGATGGATCTGTGTACATACTGGTTTTTATGTTTAGAGTAATCTTAGGGTGTCTGGTGGAGCGTTTAACTTCTTCAGTCTGGAAATTGAGACATAAACGGTATTAAAGTTGAGAAAACATGATAAGTAAAGTCTATGGAATTTATGTACTAACCGTATGATGTTCAGGTAACGGTCATCACGTTCAATGTGATCAATGTTAGTGTGGGTGATGTTGAAGAATTGGGCTTCTGGCTGAAGCTGAGACTGTTCCAGGAGGATGTCCAAAGCTGCCTTAGCATTTCCGACATCCATGCAAGTGTCCACTTCGTCCATTAAGTAAAATGGAGCAAGCATAGTTTGTCGAAGCGCTGCTAAGAGACACACAGTTGTGTATGACTTCTCTCCCCCTGACAAACCTCTTGTGTATTCCATAATCACTTTGCTGGAATAAAATGAATTACGGTTTCAAATGCAGACTCAACTTAGGAATGTTAGGAATATTTAAAGCTTTTCTATTATTACCTTTCCCTATTCTTCTCCGCTTCTCTTCCTGCTGCTTGTTCGCATTCTATGTTTTTCAGAGCTGTTTGCAGATTGTTAATCGCTTCTTTGGTTTTAGCAATGTACGTATGGAGCTGACCAGTGTCGAAGTCGATGCTTAGTGTTCCCTGTAATGTCAGAAAGGTTTACGATTGAGCGCTATCAATGCTATCTTTACGACAAGACGGGAATTCGTGTAAGATGGAGTGAATGTTTTTACCTTGTATCCCCTTCTTTCGACTAGAGCGGTGAAATTTTGTTGCACCGTTTGGTATCTGATGTTTCGCTCGCTTCGGAGAAGATCCCAGTGAATCTTCACCAGTGGCTCCAAAGCCTGGAATAAGAATTACAGGATTGAACACTCAAAAACTAAGATACGTTTGGAGTTTTAAATTGCATTAAAAAGCTAAGTGTTACCTTCTGGAGGTTTGTACATCCGTCAACCTCAAACCTCATCTTGCTGACATGTTTAGTTAAAGTATCCAGCTCTCGTTTAACTTTATCTCGATTAAGTAGCTTGTGCTTATTTCGCTTGAAATTTTCCTTGCGGCCATGAAGATCCACTTGAATCACTTTAGGATCTCTGTGCGAACATAGTGATCGATTGATTAATTGGGTTGGAATTATAAGACAAGATGTTTAGGTGTTTTAAAATATGACGTAGGTCTCACCTTTTTGTCTCCACTCTAGGACCCTCCTTTTCCGCTGCTTTCAAATTTTCAGCCAAGCTCTCAGACACCTTGTTTAACTCTTTTAAAAGTGCATTTCTTTCAGCAGTTAACTTCTTCGTCTTTTTATCACAGTTCGCTAACGCCTGATAATATATAAAAACAAGAATATTGAAGATACTGAGATGACACTGGAACTTGGACAAATTTTAAAACGTCAATAGCAATTATTACATTCTTCAGCTGATTGCACTTCTTTATCTTTTCCTCCTTTTCATTCTTGTAAAAAACTATGCTTGTCTGCAGTGTGGCCAATTCTTGTTCTAATTCTTGTAAAGTCTTCAGGTGTTCCCTGATAACCACATCGTTGCTCTTCTTTTGCTGCTGTAGCAATTGAATCTTACGACGCCGTTCTTCCATCCATCTCATGTTTTCTTCAATCATCTCTTTCTGTAATGTAAGATGTAAAAATGATTGAGAAAGCGAACTTAATTTTTTAAATCCATTTATGCATGAAAGTAATAATATTTGTGTATGTGCTTCTTAATAAATAACTGGAAGCCTTGGTTAGCTTACGTTAGAAGCATCATCTGCTTTGGGGCTTTCACTCTTGTGATTCTGCATCGTCCACTGCTTAGTTTTCCACTCATTAATTTGGTCTTTCTTGCGTTCAATGTCGTCCTTGCATTTGCTAAGAGATCTATTGTAGTTATTCACGCTGGTTTTGGCGTCCTTAAGTGTTGCGTCCAGTTTCTTCTTCTCCGATTTCAGTCTATCCATCACTCCCTTCACTTGACTGAACATTTATAAGTGAGTATTTAAACCTTGAGAAGTGAAAGGTACAAAATAAAATTCAGGAATTGAAGCTTACGATGCATTGTCGGCTTTGGTCATCAAAAGAATGGATCCCTTGCTCTCATTCCTCATTCTTTGTGAGATGAATTTATTGCTGTAGCTTGGAGATGGAGTAAATCTGTCCCACTCCAGAGTGTATCCAACGCACTTTTCCGGTTTTCTGTAATTATGAGTTCTTGAGTAAAATATTTGACGCAACCAATGAATCTTAATGAAGTACACCTTTTTCAACTAACCTTGGCTCATCAGCGTTTTTGAAAGCCGCGCAAGCTTCGGTACTAGTTCGCATAAGAACGATGCGTTCAACACTACACATGTCAACTAATACTCGGAAAACATAAGGATCAGGAATCTGCAGTGTGTCCAGAACAACTGGGTAGTCATGTATTTTTGCTTTTCCATTTCCAAGATCCATCTGTAAATACATTTAAACGAAACGCTTTAAGACTGAACTGATTGATTGATTTCAGAGTACGAAAGAAAGAAGCGCTCACAGGTCCCGGATAATCTGGAACTTGGAAGATGCTCGGAGCTCCACGACGGCCGTACACTTCATCGATGAGTCCTTTTAATGTATTATGATCGTCACTATTCGTGACAGCAAAATTATACAACACATGTTTAAGAATGTACTCCACTAGCTCGAAGTAGTCTTTGTATTCACTCTGGAAAGCAAACAAAATTATCAACTTATATTACATAAAGAAATTTAATTCCAATAATTACATGCCATATTTCAGAATATGTTTATTTTGATTCGTGAAATGCAGAAAAATTGAAACATACCTTTACAGTAAAATTAGCTCCTAGTGGGCCAACAGGTGTTCTTCCTTTCCAGCGTGTCTTGTTAATTTTGGAGACTAGCAATTTCATATTTCCTCCTAATCTGTCGTACTTGTCATTTTGATCGGCTCTAATCTTGTTCCATTCCTTTTCGTGGGTTCCTGTTTGTAAAAATATAATTTAATAATCATTCTATTGGACTCAATTGTTTCACTCTAAAATGTGTACTAGGTCAATTACGTGTTTTACCTAATTCAGAGCCGAGTCTTTTATGCTCATCTGATATCCTTCGCAACGTATCTCGAGAATTCTTTAGTTCATTTTCCAAGCTGTCTTTAGTTTCTTGAAGTTTTTGCAACTCTGAGTTTCCTTCTTTTATGAGAACTTCTAGTTTAGCGATGCCTTTGTCAGCGTCTAGTTTTTGCCTCTCATTGCTGGAGGTGGTTGCCTTCAGCGAAGTCTGAACCGTTTCCACATCACGTTGCAGCTTATTCAATTCTACCTCTTCGGTTTTAATCTGAGTATCAATGCGAGTTCCTTCTACTGTCAAGTTTCGTAAGACGAGTTTCTTATCATCGATAGTTTTTCCGGCGGATTTGAATTTATCTTCGAGTTCACTTAAAGCGTTTACATCCGTTCTGCAAGGAGAAATTAAGGTTTTATTAGTAAATCGGACAGAAACCCAAAAAATGCTGCACTATTATTACTCTTGTCCGTTCTCAGTTTTGTTAAGCTGTTCTTGATATGCTTGCTTCGCCTCATCCGTAAATGAGAGCTCCAGGCCCAGCGCGTCGACTTGAGACTGAATTTCACTTAATGACGATTCGTCTTCTATCACAAGGGCCCATTGATACTCGATACTCAGGTTGTTGCATTCCACCTCGTGACTTTCAATACTTAAAATCTCCTGGTATTCCTTTTGCTTGATTTTGATTATTTCCTCTTCTTCTTCAATAATCTACACAGAGAAAATATATTTGCATTATTATGATTTTCCAAATCGTCAAAGGTGAACGCTTTGGTGCTCAGTAAATTCATCTTTCAAAACGTACCCTTCGCTTTCTCTCCAAGTTTTCATGTGTGGCTTTCCTATTCTCTTCTACTTCCTCTAATACCTGACGGTGAACTTTAGCCAAGGTAGCTACGTCATACAGCTCGTAGCTGGAGTAAACAAATTAAATTAATTACATATTTGTGGGAGGCATTCAGTGTTCTTCAAAACAGAGAAACACAACTCACAGTTTGGTTGGGTCGTGGTTTCTGAGGAAAGTGGTGGAGTCATGTTGAGTGAATACTTGGAGCGGATTAGTGTAGTCAATTTGCAAAGAGCTGAGAACCAATTCCAATTCGATTGAATTCTTCTTCAGAGCGACCCAAATTCCGTTGGTGTCTTTGGCGTCCTTGTGTCGAATGAGGTGGCGGGAAGAGCCCGAGTTCCTAACAATCGACCTTTTGAGTCCAATTACATTTCCGTACTTCTTCTTGCTGAGTGTCCCATTGAAATTACTCAAGTAAATTTCAAGTGTGCAGCTGGGGAAGCCCTTCATTATGAAGTCTGCAAATTAACAAGTACACATATAAGCACGGAACTGATTTTCAGGTGACATGGTTTAAGAATGACGAGTATTTTAACTCTCTTACCTGTAAGATTCGTATTGTGTTTGCTTGCAGCTGCGTTAGCTCCAAGAGCGAGAATGATTGCGGATAGAATTCCACTCTTTCCCGAACCGTTTTCTCCCAGAATGAGATTTAACTGAAGGACAAACAAGACAACAAATAGACTAGGAGTTCTAGACATTTAAATTATAAATTAAAACTGTGCAAGTGAAACGTACCCGGTTATGAAAGTCAAGTTTGAGTTTGTCATGGGCCATGAAGTGATTAATGTTGATGCGGAAAACAGTTCCATCTCTCATTTCCTTGATGGAGTTGTTCTGCAAGAATGTGCAAAGTGAGTGAGCGGGGGTAATAAATCAATAATTTACGTTTAAGTTCCTCTTAAAAGTACGTACGACATAAATCTTGCTTCCCAGCTGGAGGACAGCGAGCTCCTCTTGGCGTTTGACGATGGTTGTTCTATCCTTAACTTTGGATGACTTTCGTTTCTTCTTTTCCTTGGGCGGAGCGATGGGAGGAGGGGCTGGTCTCTTCATCGCCGTACCTGATGCGCGGTATGGATCCGGGGTGGCTGGGGACATGAGGGGTTCGGTGTCAATCACCTGGGTCATGTTCGAGGAGAGGTTGTTCATCGGAGTGTAGGCTGCGTGATTAAAGAGCTCGGGGGAATGGCAGGGGGAGTGGTGGGGCGTGTTGAGAGTGTCCTGCTCCACATCCTGTTGACTTCGGTGACTCTTGACACTCGGAGGGTCGTAGTTGAGGTCCAGGTTTTTCAAGTAGATGTGGTACGGTTTTGTCTGACTGTTCATATCTTGGATGTGTGGAGGATGGTTAGCATATCGTTTCTTTGCAGGCATATTATCATCCTCGTCGTCACTCATGCAAGATCGTTTCAGAGTGGGTCTTGGAGTGGGTGGCGTTTCTAGGAGGATGTCGGGATCTGGGATAAGCGTAGTAGGAACTGTTCCCATGTACATTCCTGGGTCAGTTCCAGGGTGAGGGTGGTTTAAGCCGAGAGGGTCGGTAGACATGTAGCCTCCAGGGTTCGAGTACGCTGTGTTGTAGCCAGGATAAGCACATGCACCAGGGTTGTACATGGGCTGGGGCATTTGTTGACCTGCTTCCATGCTGTAGTACGACAAGGACTGGAGGTGTGAATGGAGTTGGTTTTGCAGTGAATATTGCGCGTGGGTTTGCAATTGGTGATTTTGGAGTTCACATTGGGTTGGTTGGAGGCCGTAGTCAAAGTCTTCTAGTCCTGATAACCCCGGGTGTTGAGGGGTCTCCAACTGGCCCTGGGCCATCTTCCGTGCCGCGTGTCGTGTTATACGACCTGGTGTTGGTGGCATTGGGTACGATGCGGGCATCATTTTGAAGCGAGTAATTCTGTGGATTAATTCATAAAAGGTTGTTAATAGGCTAATAATTACTTTGGTTTTCTCATTTTGGATTCATTATTCACATTTATATTATAACAATTTAATAATCGTGGATATCAGTTAAAGGCATTTGGCATTTTAATAGCTTCAACCACGTGGTGATTCTCATATTTCAAGGCTTTTGTCAAAAGTGAGGAGTAGGAAGTTGGAAGGGTTTCTATTCTATTGAATGCAATAAGTAGCAGTGGGCCCTTAACACTAAAACACAAGACGAGAGGAATGCCTCAATGTAGAATGCGTAAAATGCCATTTCTGAGAATAAGTGATAGTCGATACTCAATAGATTTCTCTTTTCTACTTGCAGCTGAGGCGTCGGTCAAAGGCCAAAGGTTTTATCTTACTAAACTGAGGCTCATTTTAACAGCAACGTTTGAGTTTAAGAAAAGCCATGTTTATTAAATGAGTCATATGAAGACGCAGACTAGGCTTGAGTTTCATTAAGATATCCAACATTAAGACTAAGTGTAAGTCTGTGACAATGATAACATTAAGCTATCAAGTGACTCTTGAGCGATGAAAGGACAAACAAAAGTAAGTTGCAGAAACCCGCTCAAATGAAGTTACAGAAGGGCGTTAGTCGAGATCGAGGTCATGTCCACTAAGCCCGTGTTTACTATACGAGAATATCCATTAACTAACTAGAGTTATGTAATGATGGAACTTAATGAATGACGTTCACATACAATTAAAAACACCCACTGACAAGGAACTTCGTAACTCCGGCCTCAATAGACAAACTCGATCTTAGAGTATTACTTAACAGGTGAAGTAGAAACTAGCAACTAGAAACCTTAGGATTGAGGAAGTACGACTTACGTTTGATTTCTATGGTTCAAAATCCACTTGACCTTCACGGTAAACCCTCAGTTGGTCACAAACTCTTTAAACTCAGCCATAGGAGCGTTTTGAAAACGTTAAATAATGAAGTTTCAAAATGGGAACTTAGTTGATGTGACTTGGTGAGTAGTCTAGCAATTCTGTTTGCTGTATATAAAGAGAAACCCTGAGTGAGGAGATGATCATTGGCATTACAGCGTTTTGGTGAGAAACCCTAGTGCATCGTCGTCATGTAGAAATGAAGAGAGGAAAGAGGTGTGTTAGTCAATCGCCTAGGGTTACCGAATGGTACGTGAGGGTTGGGCCTCAATTTCAGAAAGGCCTCGAAAACAGTGGTTTATTTTCTCAAATCTCCGCCTTTGTAGAGAGAATGGCGAGGGACTGAGTGCCTCACACCAGTTCCCCTCTCTCTCTCTCTCCAACGTTATTTGATAGGGTTTTTGCAGATGAGGACCGCACGCAGCCACACAGACAGACATGGCCTCTTCATGCAGTAGGTTAGAAACCCCCTCAATTGAGGAGAATGCTCTGAGCTCAGGGTTTCTTCTATGAAACACATGAGTCCTCCGCATGCTAAGAAATATCATAAGTTAGATTGGTGCACTATTGACGTAACGTGTGATGCTACTCATGCTACATGAGTAATGTTATTTTGCATAGAAATCCACACCAACTCATTGTCTTTGTGTGAGAGAGTGAAAAAGTAGCGGGTCATTTTACGGAGTAGGAAGTTCCTATCTCAGACGCTCAGGTTGTGAGTTGTTGTGAGGTGTAGGAATCATGGCAAGGCTTTGTTTTGTAATTTGAGTATTGTTGATGCAGGTTTAATGGCCGAGAATACATGAAGAACAGTTGCTTGTGAAACCCGTGTTTGGTTTATGAATTGTTATGCATTCATGGTATGTCTGTAATTTTTCTAGTGTGATAACGCAAATAAAAATAATGGTTAGTTCAGTAGTGACTGAATGACAGGCTATTAAATTTAGGACGGATGGATTGTGTTACAATAGTTACAGGATTATTCAAAAACATTAGTTGTTTTTTAATGTAGTTCTTCAGTTTCATCAATTCATTCATTTCAACCCTTGGCTGCCTATTGCGGCTGATGCACTAACGTGTTCATGAATGGGATAATTAAGTAATTAAAAATAGTATTTTGGTATGTTCTATTGTAGTCGTGTTATGTCTTATTGTCTGTTCTAAATTCTGATAGGTCTGATAGATTCCCAATTTCTAAACATAATGGAGATTTGACGAATTCAGTCCGTGGTGCTGGTATGGTAGGTCTTGATATTGAGAATATTCATTTGTTCAGAGTCCTGTCCTGTAGAAACAAATTAATACAGTCAGACATGACTAGCCGTATTATGCTAAAATGATAACTAGCATTATCCAGATCATAGTGGATACGAAGACTCAGACTAAGCTAAGAGATCTTGTATTCATGCATTTTGTAGACGCCTTTCGAGCCAAATCCGATTCCTTTAGTTTCTTATGCACCAACAAACGAATATAATGCTTCCTTCAGCTCTTTTACACCTTCTAGAGTAGCCATGGCATACAATGTAGGATCCAAAAGTAAAATCAAACTAAGCAATGAATACCAGTGCGGATGATGATTCTACAGGTGATATTGCCACATGTGAGTAAATAATAAAAACTACAACCACGGAATTTAAGTAAGGTAAACAACAACCGGTGAAGGTATTTATTACGAATCAAGTGTGAATGTATCCCAGCCGTAGTTCTCTCCAGTAAGAATCAAACTAAGTGGACATGATGATAAGTTGACGGTGACAGTCTATTCGTAAAGCCATGGGTCTTCAACAGATCTCCACTTAATTTGTTCCTCAGGTTTGAACCAAAGGTTGATCTCATGCTTGGCAGAGTCAACGGCATCAGATCCATGGATGATGTTACGTCCGACCTGAATGCAGAAGTCCCCTCGGATGGTGCCGGGAAGAGACTTCGCTGGGTCAGTCTCTCCCAAAATCTGACGACCAGTCTTCACAACGCCAAGTCCTTCCCACACCTACAACACACACCAAAGGAGAATCCATTATTACAAAATATAGTCATAAATATAGTAATATTAGAGGAAGCATCATAATTTGAAATCTCTTACCATTGGAACCACAGGGCCGGAAGCCATGTACTTGACGAGTCCGTTGAAGAAGGGCCTTGCAGCCAAGTCAGCGTAGTGCTTCTTCAGGAGTTCCTCATCAGCCTAAAATAAATAATTAATGATTTTTTTTTAGCATGAGTTATATCATACACCGACCGTCCATCATACAAATCACAAATTGACAAACGCCAGCCCCACCCAGCAATTTAAAAATAATGATACCACACAAAACTGAGTAGTCCATATGGATTAATCCGCATGTTTAGGTACTACAGACTACAGAGGTATCTTTGACTTTGGTTTTTTACAGCCAGGGAGGCTGGAATGATGGCTAGACTATACGAAAGAATGGAGGATGTGGTAGTGGTGATGGCCGTGAACTTACCCACATGAACTTCATGGCGACGAGTTTGAAGCCTTTGGTTTCAAATCGCTTGATGATCTCGCCGACAAGTCCTCGTTGGACTCCATCGGGCTTGACCATGATGAAGGTCTGTTCACGTTGTACATCGCCGGACATGGTGTTGGTGGGTGGTGAAGAGCAGGTTTCGAAATCTGGAGAAGCACAAACTGAGAGAGCTCCGAGTGCGGTGGCTGCCAGGAGAAGAAGACCGACTCGTGTGGAAGTGGACTTGAGTCTTGACGCCGCTCCCGCCAATGTTGCCAACTCACCTCCACTCATCATCCTCATCACCCGCTCCTGCCTACAGACAACACACCGACGAGGAACTGCGGTTGTAGTCCTTTGAGGACCTCGAAAATCTTATGGAGTACTTAAGGAATGCCTCGAGTGATTATGTAATTAATTACATAAGTGTGCATTAATTAAAAGCCTTCTGATATTTATACGGGAAGTGTAGGAGGAAAGGAGTAAGAGTGGAGGGAGAAATGTCTTCGTAGTTTTGACATTTGCACATGGGTCGTTGTGGCAATGCTGGAAAAGCCATAGGAAATCGCATGAGAACGAAATTAGATTTTGGCATATTGCATAAGAAGAAATGTGCATGATTTCTGAGGGATTACTTCATGTGGATGTCTCGTTGCATGCAGTCTTCTGAAGTCAGTCATTGTGGGAAAAAGAAATGCGAACTCATAAGCAGATAACATTTATTTCGCAAAGGTAATTTTGATCTTCTGTGTGACTCGAGAAGAAATGTATGAAAAATATAAGCTATAATATTCCAATAAGAATCAACGTGGACATGATAACAAATATTGATGATGAGAAGTCTACGTCTTACCAAATCATTCACTTGAGTTGTATTCGAACACAGTAAGCTTCTTATGTATGAAGTATCGAGTACATGGATTTCCTACTCAACTTCTGCGTTAAGTTCACCTCATGATGTACGGTTAACGTAATGTACTATAAATAAAAAACGGACTTAAGACCTGGACTGCTTTAACTGTATAGCATTCCAGCGGAATTAAAACTTCTGTAGGTAATTTTAGCTAATAATACTAATGAGGGATGCATGCATTAAATCTAAAGCATAATGTTTAAACAATAACAACAAGAGAGTAAATGTCTTCCAGTCTTAGATCTCTCCAGTATGCAGTGTACGATGAGAAGTTGGTGATGATAATTTTATTCGTACATCCATGGATCTTCCACCGATCCCCACTTGATCTGTTCCTCAGGTTTGGACAGAGGGTGGACCTCCTGCTGACATTTAGGCGCTTCTATATCATCTGATTCGGCGATGTTATGCCCGACCTGATTGCAGACGTCGTCTTTGGTGGTGCCCGTAAGAGATTTCGCTGGGTCAGTCTCTCCCAAAATCTGACGACCGGTCTTCACAACGCTAAAACTTTTTCGCACCTAAACCAAACACAAAAAGAGATTTTAGCCATTTTGGCTTGTCTGATGAAATTATTAGAATTCCAATATTCCAAATCTCTTACCATTGGGGCCACAGAGCTGGAATCCATATTATATCTGACGATCCTATTCCTATTTGAGAAGGGCCGTACAGCCATATCAGCGTAGTGCTTTCTCAGAAGCTCTTCGTTGATCTATAGGTAAATTCCATTTTATTTGTAGTACAAATTAGACTAGACTACTCAACGATCGTCGATCATATTTATTGCTCAAATCCCATGACTTGACGTACCTGTGCATTAATATCAACGATTCCTTTAGCTTCCACCAACTTTTCTGTTAACCCAGGTGTAGAAAAGTGACGGATTTTAATTTTACTTTCAAGGTGCAAGCTGTAATTTTGAACACGAATATTAAAATACTTCGAAGTAAAATTATAAGCAAACACACAGATATTTTCTTCAACAACTTACGAATCCCCAAGCAGCCTTTTCCTGTCCTGCGACTCCTGGCCATTCGTAAGGGTAACTGTCATGGCAAACAAAATAAATACTCATGCAAAAAGCAATTCAAAAACCATAATTCACAAGACTACAATTCACAACACTCCACGTCCTCAAACTACAACTAATTCTACTGTCAACTAAGAGCAAGCAAATTAGTTCACTTCAATTTTCGAAACACAAAAAATCTCATAATCTCCATGAATACGGAAGTAAACTGCGAACAATAAAGCTACAAACGGAAGCCTTGAGTTTAAGCGTTTACGTGACACTCAGGATGCAGAAGGCGATGATTTACTTCTACTTCACCGTCACCAACATTAAATAGCGTGACACGATTCATCCTCTTCAGATGAAAAGTTCTAAAAACAATAATAAATGGGATTTTACGACAATGTTTAAACACTCACATGCTCTTCTTGGATAGTGAGACATGCTGACTCAAGTCTCGACGTCAAACGCACGTCAAAAATAAAACAAATCGATGTCGACAATCAAACTTCTAATTTTCGTCTGTGTCCACTCCGAACGGCGTGGAGGTGGAAGAGGCTCTGAGAAATGTCGAGAGAAAGAAGGGAAAGAAAGAAGAATGAAAATGAGGAGAACGAGAGACGCGGTTTTTCACTCGTCTCACTGTCTCCACTCTCCACTCGCATGGAAGGTTCCCATAGAAACCCTCCTCCGTGGTGAAAACTCCTCTGCGACACGTGTCCACAATTCTCTCACCATTTCTTGCACCATTGTCGAAATTGTCGAAAATTATCAAGTATTGTTAAAATTTGGACAGCATGATGATGATTATGATGATGAACAAAGGACAAGGCTAAGCACGCTGTGTCCTACATAATAATAATAACATTGCATCTAGGATTTGGATTTGGGTGCGTGCAGAGAAGTTTGATCGATGAAAATGTCGACATAATTGGAAAGGATAGTGTGTGTGTGTACGGCTGCTATTGTAGTTTCGAAAATATGTTATTTAATATTTAATACACAGGAGACAAGTAGGTACATAATATAGTGGTGATAGTGGTGCGTGATGATGTGATGGTGGTGGTCGTAGTGGTGGTGGCATGGAATAATGAAAAGTGCCACAAAGTAATTTGACATGATTTGATGATGATTGGGATAAATTTGAGATGCGATTGTTAAGATTGGAGAAGAAGGTTGACTTGGTTTGTCACGTGGGGGTCACAATTAAACTTTGGTTAAAAAGTGTCCTTCGTCGGTATTCAGGAGAATTCTACGTGGAAATGTCATCTTTCGTCTGTTGAGGTTGGCCATCGAGGGATTTATTGGATTTTGATTCGACAGGCAATTTGAATTTGGAATGTGACAGTCATGCATGGACGGAGGTTGTTGTGTGGGGGGACCACGGGGTTCTTAATTCTCTCTGTTCTCCTTAAGCGTAGATAATGAAAGCAAAGGTTTCACAGTAACGATGCTAATGAGCAAAGGTGTTCTGTAGAAGGCTGCCAGCTAAGAACTTTATTGTTGGACGTGTAAAATTGTGCAATATTTTGATACTCTTGTAAACAATAAATTGAAGTCAATCATCCTCCTCATCCTAATTAGTTAATGAAGATGAAATGTACTATAGAGATTCAAGAGATGCTTCAAGTCAGTAGTTTAGTGTTAGCTCATGTCAATTGTCTTTGAATAAAAATTCTCGTCTTGCTTTGTTGAGACGAAGAAGACGAGGATGAGAGTGAATGGAAGGAAGGAACGATTGTTGTCAGCGTTGAGATGGAAGACGCTCACTTTAACTTGTGACTGAACTATGAGATTGCCAGCAGGTCTTTAAGTGTTTGTCTCTTAAGTGTGTGTCGACTCACTTTAATCAAATAACACTTTTTATGTAATCCATCTTTCAGGTACACATGGATGGTGTTATTGTCTTTTGGGAAGTGTTCTTCTTATGCGTCGTTTTTACCTGAGCTTCTGCCACTGATACACTTCCTTCCTTTCGGCTTTCCCATTGATTCGTGAGAGAACAAAAGCAACTCTTAGTTTATAGTATCTTCTGAATTAGTTTGAGTGAGATGCATCCGAAGGAAGATTAGGTAATGAGGACATGATGAAAGCTACATGGGATGCTTTTGTACCCGATGATATAACAATCAGAAGGAGAGAGTTGAGACACGGTGGTGGATACGATGATACTTTTAAACCGCAGTTTTTTCAAATGAAAAATACCTCATAGTGCATTTATTTATATGAAATCATCTAGAAGTCCTTCCAAATTAGAGAAATGCGATAATACTCAAAGACGCAGGGTTCCTCACAGTCCCAGAAAAAAACTGTTCTTGTCGTGTCAAAGGCAAAACTGCAATAAATGTAGAGGATAAAGGAAAAAACTTAGTTTTTTTCTTTTGTGTTCTAATGACATGAATAGTATCAGTCAGAGTATCAATAATCGACCACTCGTGAGAAATATTTCATATTTGGAGATTTGAATAGATGCAGAAGAAGATAATGATTTTGGTGTTGCATGGGTACTGCTGCTGCAATGACTGTGCACACTGCATATGCAGCAATAGAAGGTGCGGATGAAAAAGAAGTTTATTAATATGAAGTTGATGTACATTGTGAAGGTAGGTGAATGCATGAAAATCAAGACGGTGGAAGTCGAAAGGCCTTGAGCTCCAGATTGGAGCTACTTAACACGACTTCTTATGCTTTTTCTTTCAATTTAAAACGTGGACTTATAATTCCTTTCTGTATGATTCACCGTTTTTGGGGGATATTGGAGAGTCAAAGACCACCTCAGAAGAAGTATTAGAATGCGTGAAAAGAGTTCCTCATGCAATTAATTGAAGAGAGAAATTAATATAAACACAGTAGTGTGCAGTGTGTAACACAATAATAATAACCCAAACCAATATTAGAAATTGGTACTAGTAGGTGTGTGCTGATGGATGCCCAGATGTCATAATGAGATAAATTGCAATAAGCAGTGCATTAAGATGAAAAATTGAGTTTTTGAAAATAGAAAGATAAGCGTGAGTATCATATTTGGAAGAGATGGGGAATGAAAGAGAATCTTGACAGATTTGGACACAAGTCGAATGCACCTATTCTCACTCTCTGCAATCTCAGGTGTTTCAACAAGAAGAAGAAGAAGAAGAAGAGAAATTAGAAATCTTCAATTTATTAGAACCCCTATTGTACTCAGTCAGAGAGATGAATCGGGTATTTATTAATAACTTATTGAACTTGTTGTATGTGAGTGTATACGTATGTGTGTGTGTGATGGACGGATGAATGGGCAGAGATTAGGAAAGAGAGTGAATGCAGCAATAGATGAAAGGCACAAGTACATAAATATATTCCTACGGTCTAGAGAGGCAGGTAAAGATTTGCAACAGACAACACAGAGAGAAGATGAACAGGCTCATCATATTTTGCCACTCAACTTGAGAGACAGGTGAGTGTGAAGAAGAAGTCCACTTGGCGAGGCTTCTGCTGCACAACTAATTAACCATGGGAAACAGTTTGATAAGCCTCATCGAAACAAAAATAGAGAAGAGATTGATCTTCATCTGATTCTTCGTCCTCACTCTTACATCCTACACAGAGAGCAATGGAGCTGCCTTATAAAATATACTATTGGTAATACTTATGGTTCTCGGGAGAAAGTAGAGTTTCGGATGTAAAAAGGATGCACAAAAGGATTTCATAAGGACACAATAAACAACAACTTGCAAAATGCATTGATGCTGAATGTGTGTGTGTCCATCTCCTTATACACATCTCTCAACATCATTTGCTCAGTGAAGATGAACACACTAACACACACCAAACTATATGCACACACACCCTTACACGATACTTTAAAAGTTGTAATGTGTGTTTTAAAGTAAGTGACAGTGTTGCTGAGTGGATTGTGTAAGAGAGGAAGTTTGTAGGAAGCAGGTTTAAATAATCTCGCATCTGAAAGTCGATGCACATGCAGAGAATGATGACGAGAAAGAAAGATGACCCCCTCTGAATTTACAAATTGTATTTGTTCACATTATTACACTTAAAGTGTTTTTCTCGTTGAAGATTAAATGGAGGAGAGTGAGAAGAGATGCTAAAAACTGTTTGCGAAATTAGTAAATTAAGGATGCGATGATTCCCGAGGTGTCCCCAGAGAGTAGCCTTTTGATTTCTTTGATCAAGTTGTGAAGTGGCAGGTGTGAGAGATTTACATGAAGATAAATGCTTTCAGATGGATGTCAATGCCATGTTGAACTGTGTGGACTCCAATATATAACCATCATCACCATCACTGGTGTGTGTCGTAATATCTTTGTTCTTTGGCCGTTTGGTGGTTTCGTTGGGGGCGTGGGAATTATTGTTAAGGACGCTTGGGTATCAATATGCTAAGGATCCTCATAAGTCTCCTGTACACTTCAAGAAAAAACAACCTATCGAGGCACATGGTTTAGGTTTCGAAAACATTTCTTGAAACGCAGCAATATCCCTAATTAGAGGAAGATAGTGTGTGCACATGTGTTGTGTATTACGTATAGATGCGGATGGAAGTCGGGATAAGAGATTGGGTGACTTAATGTTATTTGTCTCGTGAGTGAAGCATCAATCTTGCGAATATCTTAACAGTGGAGATCATCTCCCTTCGAAAAAAGACGACTAAAGGGGGCTCAGGGTATAAATACCTTCGGCTGCCTCCGCTCTCTCACACTTAAGTCTGCGAAGACGTTCAAGCGACACAACCAGCGAAGCAATATGGGATCAGTACTCAAGGTACGCTTCCTCTGTTTCTCACCTCGTCAGTGTCTTCTGTCTCGAGTTTCCACAAGACTCGTCTGGATAGGCGACGTGACCTGTGGAACATTTCGGGGCATTGTGCAACTGTCATTCATCTTATTGTATTGGTTGTTGTAGGTCGTGGTAGTCGTGGCCCTTGTCCTGGGCTCTTCCTCAGCCCTGCGGAACAGACGAGGAGGATCTTCAGGTGAGGCCGCTACTCTAAAGACAATTAAAAAGACAACTTGACAATGAAGTGAAGAAGGACGAGTGTATTTCTCCATAACTGAGACTCTGACTTGTTGAAATGTTGACTGACGGTGACGGAATGTTGTGTGGTGTACAAATGGTGGCGTATAGGAGGACTGGCATCTTTATTTGAAGGATTCGGCGGGAAAGGAGGAGGAGGAGGAGGTGGGGGGTCCGGTAAAGGGGGAGGAGGAGGAGGAGGGTACGCGTCATCCCAAACACAACAGCAGCCTCAGTCTGGATACATTGTCATCACGCCTGTCGCTTCACAAGGTTGGACTCGCTACTCACTCACTCACTCACTCACTCTGACTAACGTCTTGACTTTTCTAATCCTCATGAGTACACGAGGAGACTTTCATATGAAACGAGAGTGTGGAGTTTGATGGAGACCTTTGTAACCTTAATTACTCAAGGGTGTTGTGTGTTTCTGGGTGCTTTCAGGAGGAGGAGGTTATAGTGGAGGTGGAGGAGGAGGTGGAGGAGGGTACAGTGGAGGAGGAGGAGGGGGCTACTCAGGAGGAGGAGGTGGGGGAGGTGAGTGAGTGTGGTGTAATGAGGTGGAGGGGAAGGAAGTGAAAGCCGGAAGCGGCGGAAAGTGAGGAAGAATGGTTTTTTTGTGGCAGGTGGATTTAAGGGGTCGTCGGGTGGTGCGTCTCAGCAGTACGGAGCTCCTTCAAGTTCCGCAGGCCAGATAAGCGCTCCTCCCGCACAAGGCTATGGTACGTTAATGCTTCTCAGTCGTCTTTGAGGGTTTCTGAGGAAGAGTGGTTGTGATGGAGAGTTTTGTGTGCAGGTGCTCCTTCCTCTGGATTTGGAGGAGGTAAAGCTGCGGGTGGTGGGGGTGGAGGCTCCAGTCAGTATGGAGCCCCTGCTGCCCCTAGCGGAAACTATGGTGCTCCATCCGGAGGTTATTCTGGAGGAGGAGGATCTGGCGGAGCTGGAGGATACTCAGGAGGTGGTGGTGGAGGATCATCCGGTGGATACTCTGGAGGCCAGTCTGGAGGATCTGGAGGATACTCAGGAGGTGGAGCTGGAGGATCAACTGGAGGTTATTCTGGAGGAGCTGGAGGATCATCCGGTGGATACTCTGGAGGTCAGTCTGGAGGATCTGGAGGATACTCAGGAGGTGGAGCTGGAGGATCAACTGGAGGTTATTCTGGAGGAGCTGGAGG